>BPLQ01003805.1:0-55793 GCA_021605075.1 Caerostris darwini | reverse complement strand
ATACCACACAAATTCTATTATTCTGTATTGCGTATTCGTTGTTCTACTGTGTTTTTAAACATGATTAGGCTGAAAGTCAGTAAATATATGCTAAAATATAGATTTTAAAGAGATTGATAAATAATGTTTATTTTACTGATGGGAAAATCGCTTCTTTCCGGTGTTGAATATTTTTTGTTTTCTTCAGTGTATGTATTAAATACTTTTAGGTATCAAGAAATATTTTACAACTGACTTCACTGGTGTTACCTAAACATGTATTTTGCTCATTATTAATTACTTTGTTGATAGGATGTATATCAACTTATTACTATTAGGATGTATATCACGTGATACATATCAACCAATCCTGGAGGTAAATAGTGTCAACAAGCTAAAGAAAGCCACGGAAATACTCAACAAGAGTATTGGCCGCAAAAAAATGTTTTAATATCATTATTTTTCATAGTAAAAACTATGAAAGCTCAAAACAAAAGTTATAAAGTAAGTGAGTGAAATTTGGTCATTGTATACACTGAAGTGACAAAAGTCATGGGATAGCAATATGCAAATTTTCAGATGGCAGTAGCATCGCGTATAACAGGTATAAATGCGCAGGGCTTTCGCAGAGCTTTCATTTCTGTTCAAGTTATTCATGTGAAGAGGTTTTGACGTGATGATGACCGCACGACGGGAATGTTAGTTGGAGCTAGACGCATGGGTCATGCCATTTCGGAAATCGTTAGGGAATTCAACATTCCCAGATCCACTGTGTCAAGAGTGTGCCGAGAGTGTGAAATTTCAGGCATAACATCCCACCATGGACAGCGAAGTGGTCGACCGCCTGTACTTAACGACCGAGACCGGCGACGTCTGCAAAGAAACGTAAATTCTAACAGACAAGCAACACTGCATCAAATAACCGCAGAAATCAATGTGGGACGTACAAGGGACTTGTCTGTTAGAACTGTGCGGAGAAATTTGGCTTTCTTGGGCTATTCCAGCAGAAGACCGACTCGAGTGCCTTTACTGACAGAACGACATCGCTTGCAGCGACTCTCGTGGGCACATGAGCATATCGGTAGGTCCCTAGATGAATGGAAAACCGTGGCCTGGTCCGATCAGTCACGATTTCAGTTGGTAAGAGCTGATGGTAGGGTTCGAGTGTGGCGCAGACCCCACGAAGCCATGGATTCAAACTGTCAGCAAGGCACTGTTCAAGCTGGTGGTGGCTCCGTAATGGTGTGGGCTGTTTTTTCATGGCATGGACTTGGTCCTCTGGTGCGACTGGACCGAACATTGACTGGAAATGCTTATGTTCAGCTACTTGGAGATCACTTGCAGCCATTCATGGACTTCATGTACCCAAACAACGATGGGATTTTTATGTATGACAATGCGCCATGTCACCGGGCCACAACTGTTCGCAATTGGTTTGAAGAACATTCTAGACAATTCCAACGAATGATCTGGCCACCTAGATCGCCCGACATGAATCCCATCGAGCATTTATGGGACATCATCGAGAGGTCTGTTCGTGCCCAAAATCCTGCACCATCAACGCTTTCATAATTATGGACGTCTATCGAGACAGCAAGGCTCAATATTCCTGCAGAAGACTTCCAACGGCTTGTTGAGTCCATGCCACGTCGTGTTGTTGCACTTCGCCGGGCGAAAGGAGGGCCGACACGATATTAAGAGATATCCCATGACTTTTGTCACTTCAGTGTATATCAGTAAAAACAAAATAGTACATGAATAATCGTTAAAAAATATATATTAAAAATGTTCATAATCTTTTAATTTTCTTTTCATAGTTAACTATGGGTTTCAAACACATAATAATATTCGTATAACTATGAAATTTTGCCCTGAAATTTTTTTAAAAAGGATGTTTTGAAATTTTATTCAGTACCTGAACTAGGTCTGAGAATGCTTTTCATAATTTGATGCTATTTTTGTCTGGGTTCACTAACTTTGAATTCTTACTACAGAAATTATTATTTACGTTATTTATATCTTTTATTACTATTCACAACTTTAATAATATCTTTTTCAATTTAATTGATATTGATACAGATTCATGTAATGTTTATTGTTCTTTTGCACGAGTTTCCCGTATATTATTACTTACATCTAATTTACATTCTTTATTTAAGTATTTTTGCAAATCAGCTATTTGATTTATTTAGACATCGACGGGATTACAAATTTCAATAAACTATATGTAAATTAACATTTTAATTAATATACATATTTCCTTCTTCAATTTTTTAAAAATAAGTATTAACCTTTTATAGGGTCATTACAACTTTATTATCAAATTTTCCTGTACTCTTTATTGATAGAAATATATTAATCCATATCATTTTAATATAAAAAAATTAAAAATTTTTTACCTTTACTGTTATTAAATGAACTAGTAATAGGAATTGCCTGATGGCCGAGTAACTATGCTCGGTGCCAAAGGTTTTTCGGGTTCGAGTCCCGGCGGTGCCATAGATGTTTGTAGTGGTTCGGAATCCACTTTACTCCGTAAGTCCCGATCTAATATGACTGCAGAGCGTTGGGCTGTCGGGCTGCATCAACCCCACCCCGTAAAAAAAAAAACATCTGTCTATAAATCTGCCAGTAGTTTGCTTTTATTTTAAGTTTTTAATTTATTTATTGCTCCTTTGTGGATTGGTTTGTTTTGTCGCTCTACGGTCATTTGGGCTGATTAGATCGTGGGACCTACAATTTAACGTGGATTCCGAAACACTTGCAAACATCCATGCCACCGCGAGGATACCCTTTTTGTGTGGAAGTAAATAAAGTTTAAAAGATTATAGCATTTTTTAAACTTTATAGCAAAAATATTTTTTCTTCTTAATAAATTTTGTAAATAGGATATTTTTTTCCCCAGATAGAATTCTATAGCTTATTTTTCTCCGATATACATTTTAAATAATTTGGATTTGTTTGTTGATTTATTTGCAATAGCACACAAGTATGATATGATATAATTTTATTAATAAAAACCAGAATTCTATGGCATTCACAAACTGAACTTATTACATAGATTCAAGCCTCTTAAATTAAATTGGTACAACATTAAAATATGCTAAATAAATGATAAATATACGTATTTGAGGCAATTTAACATTTGCTGTACACATGTATTATTATACATATATTACAAAAATAACATAACATATTTTTAGCAGATCATCACACAGATTTGAAAGCACCTTTCATGTTAGGATGCAGTGTTGCATGCATTGGCAGTTTTAAGTAGTTTAATTGATTCAGGATCGAATATGCCTAGCTTTTTTTTATTGTTGTTGAGTTTCACACCATTTGGTTGGAATACAATCATGCAAGAATTATTATAATTACAATTGTCTGACTGAATATTGACTAGTAGAAGTTGCAAATGTTGACTCATTTGAATAAATTTTCTTTTTGATAAATTTTTAATTTATAATGAATTACATAATATATAATATTTTGGGATATTTAAAATTTTCGTCTTTGAAATATATATATATCATTGGGCTTTTTTTAAGCTACGTACATTAGGTTGTAAAGAGATTGTCTAATATTTGCTTTAAATCCAAAAATTGTGTTGCAACTAATAATAAAAAAAAAAAAGCATCTAAAAACATTATAGATTGATTTGAAATCGAAACTTTATAAAGTGAAGAATCAAAAATTCCAATCACCATATCAGGAAGAAAAAGATCTAAAAGGCAACATTTTGCATATGTGAAGAAGAAGAAAAAAAATATTATTACATATTCTATCCAAAAACCTTTTGCTTTCAAATTATGAACCTAATAATTGTTTAAAAAAAAAAAAAGTTGGCCTCTGAAATAAATCGAGATAGCAGAACTCGACCTTTAGACGCCATTCTAAATTGCAAAAATACAAATACCATGCCTTTTTTAATTAAATAAATTATTAAAATAGAACTTATCCACTTTTTAATGAATGGTTAAACCTGAAGTGTCATATTAGTTGAAGGAGAAAAAAGCGAACACCATTTAGATATTAAAGTCCATTTCCCGCCATTTTATAGACCAGACGTCGTTGTTCGAGTTCTGCTGTTTTCTGTGACGATGCGTTGTTTCCGCTGGTGAAGTTCCTCAGAGCAGGAACGAAAGGGCAGAAAGGACCATCACGACAGTGGGTCCGAGATTCCCAGCTGAATCTGAATCTGAATCTGCTTCGCCCTCGCCGGATATCTCGATTACCCGCCCATGCAGAGGTTGAGGCATTCGGAAATTGTCGACCAAAGATTCTGGTGCCTCGCCTTCATCTTCTCTTTTACGTTTCGGAATTGTTGCAACTGAAAAAAAAAATTATACATTCATTAATGCATTTAGAATGATGAATAGACTTTTTATTCATAAAAATAATTATGTGTTGTTGTTTTCGTATCCCCTGAAGAGTACTACTGTGTCCAAAAAGTAAGACCAATTTTCAATTTATAATTCCCGGGGCTTATGGAATTTCAACTTTTTTTTTAGGTTGCTGGCATTGTCCTTGACATCTGTGAGAAATTTGACGTCAAAATATTCATTAGTGTTTGAGTTATGCTTGTCTTTGTGTTTGAGTTATGCTTGTTTGAGTTATTGTGTCTTTGACAAACATTTTTGAAATGTTTGAATTACTTGAGCAAAGAACGTGTATTAAATTCTGTTTGTGGAAACGTATAGAAGGTTGCAGAAGGCATTCGGTGAGCATTCCTATATCGGAAAGAAATGTTTACAAGTGGTATAAAAAGTTCAAAGAAGGCAGATAACGCGTTGAAGACAAAGAGCCCTCTGGTCGACCATCAAACTCAACAGACGAAGCTCACGCACAAAAAATTACAGATTTGGTGCTTGCAAACCGTCGATTTACAATTAGAGACCTTGCTGATGATGTTGGAATTTCAAAAGGATCGGTCAATTCCATTTTAGGCCTCAAACGCGTCAAATCTCGATTGGTACTGAAAACACTGAATGCGCAGGTCACACTGCATTGATTCTTCGTGACTTTTTCACCAAAAATGAAACTCATATCGTTCCACAACCACCGTATTCACACCGTGCGACTTCTGACTATTCCCTAAACTCAAAAGACCACTCCGGGGACACCGTTTTGAGTCGATTGAAGAGATTCAACATGAATCGCCGCTCGCTTTGAATTTTTGAATTTTTGAATCGCCGCGCGCTTTTGATTTTTTAGCATGCATTGAGGATTGGAAAATACGTTGCCATAAGTGCATTGTGTTCGGAGGGGATTACTTTGAAGGTGATGAAATAAATTTGGAAGAATAAATAAAGAGTTTTCGAAAAAAAAATAATAATAGTTGGTCTTACTTTTTGGGCACAGTAGTAAAAGGAAATCAAATATCGTGGCGTTCCCGAATAATATTGGCAATATTTATTGCTAACTAGGAGTATAAATCCTCTTTCGAGGAAGGGTCCAGACAATGCATGGCAGCTGAGATAGCTGGGCAATCAAAGACAGGATGAGGAGTAAGCTCGACATCAACGCAGTTGCCCCATTTTTGGTATTTTTGAATGCCGTCAGCAGAAATTTTCATCCGTAACTTTCATGCTTCATCCTTAATATATATATATATATTTTGTTCTAATGTAGCTGGCAAACACTTAGACAGCTTGGTCTTGGATGCCTTAAGGCAAGCGCTGCACAGACGTTACTCACTTTGCGTTACCCAGGGGGCACATGTAACTTCAAGATAAGACATGGACGCGGAGTAACAATGCCCCTTCATCCTTAATCTTGTAAGAGTAGTAGCTGTTCTTACTAGCTGGTAGTAGCGTTCTTACTAGAGAGTAGTAGTTTATTACTAGCTGTTGCTACTTCTTACTGTTCTGGAGTAGTAGCAAAACTAGCAAATACCACATTACAGAACTAAATATCGCATTTGCGTATCGTATGGGAGAAATCCCTTAAAACTCCCGCCAGGATTCCGACTAGCGAGGCAAGATGTTGAACATTAACAAACGCAGTCTACAACATAACCGCCAGCGGATTGAACCTCAGTTCTAATGCTCACCAACGGCGCACGTTGCCACTGAACCACGAGTCGGACATGGCCCCTATAGATTATATTAACACACACCAAACATGAATTAATGGAAACACCAATGAATACATTTTATATTTGAGAAATGGTTTTACCTGTTTTTCACTGATCGGAATTGGATTTTTAAAAATGGTCCATGTAACGATTTCGTTGCAAGGAGGCGTGGTCAAAGATCCCTTGTAGCGGTAATAGGGCATCAGATCGTCGGGCAGAAGAGACTCGAGAGTGAAATCGTCCATTTCCGCTTTATCTCCTTCATTTCGGACATCGTCCAGTTTGTCAATGATAGGTTCCAAATCAGGATTGTCTTCGCCGGATAGCTGTCAAAGTGTGACAAATGAATTTTGGAAATCATTAAAAAGTAATATTAATGTAATGCATTTTTTATTCAATTCCTACTATTAGCTCACACTCTCCCTCTATATATCTTGTTCAAATTTTCAATCGTTAATAAAATACATTTTATTCATCCACTCAAGTTCAAATACATTTTTTTGAACTTGTAGTGGATGACACTGGATGTTAATACAGTTTTTTTTCAAATATTAATTCAGTAATTAAATTAAATTAACTAATTTGAGTTTTTTTTTAGATTTAAGTTGCATATATCTACCAATAGATGGCACCAGATGTAAGAGAAAAATTTCAACTTTATTTGTAAAGGACTTTTCTGCAATATAGTGAAAAAAAAAGTAGGAATTGACTTTACATTTTTTTTTTTTTTTTTTTATTACTTATTATCTTTAAAACACAGTCACGTTTTTCTATGTGGTTATGTGGTTATAAAAATTATGTGTTGCATATTAGGAGTAAATTCGGGGTTTTCTTTTACACATTGCACGTCATTACGTAAGTAGGGAAATATTTGCATGCATGTTGTAGATAGTGAAAGTTGCAAGTAGTGGTTTCGAATTTTATGCATTTTTTTTGATGACGTAAATTCTGAATGAGCTGTTAAAACGTTTTACTGCTGATACTGTAAATTCACTAGTTACATGTAAATTTTTTTTAATTACGTTTTGTTAAATTAAATTACGATTGTTAAATTAATTAATTATGTTATCAAAGGAAAAAAAAAAATCAGCACATAAAGAAGTTGGTATACCTTAGTTCGTGAAGAAACATGGTCATTATCAAGCGGATACGCACTGACTATGGAAAATTTGTTAAATATTGATAATTTTAATTAAAAAAATTAAAATTTGCACAATTCAGCAAAATTAAGTGTATAAAGGGAAAACTATATAGTGATGTATATATATATATATATATCCTTCTTCTTCATTGACTTAACAGTCCCATGGTGGGCGAAGGCCGTCTGCCTACTGGCAGATTTTGTGACAGGAGATGTTTTCTTTTTAGGGGTAGGGTTTTCAGCTCTACGCTCAACTCATTACAGTCCTATTAGACAGGGACCTATGGTTTAAATTCGATTTCGAACCATTACAAACATTCTTGATACCGCCGGGACAAGAAACTGAAACCTGTGGCACTGAGCGCCTGTCACTCGGTCATTACGCCCCATATATATACACTGAAGTGACAAAAGTCATGGGATAGCAATATGCAAATTTTCAGATGGCAGTAGCATCGCGTAGAATAAGGTATAAATGTAGAATAAGGTATAAGGTAGGTATAAATGCGCAGTGCTTTCGCAGAGCTTTCATTTCTGTTCAAGCTATTCATGTGAAGAGGTTTTGACGTGATGATGACCGCACGACGGGAATTAACAGACTTTGAACGCGGAATGTTAGTTGGAGCTAGACGCATGGGTCATGCCATTTCGGAAATCGTTAGGGAATTCAACATTCCCAGATCCACTGTGTCAAGAGTGTGCCGAGAGTATGAAATTTCAGGCATAACATCCCACCATCGACAGCGCAGTGGTCGACCGCCTGCACTTAACGACCGAGACCGGCGACGTCTGCAAAGAGTCGTAAAGTCTAACAGACAAGCAACACTGCGTCAAATAACCACAGAAATCAATGTGGGACGTACAAGGGACTTGTCTGTTAGAACTGTGCGGAGAAATTTGGCTTTCTTGGGCTATTCCAGCAGAAGACCGACTCGAGTGCCTTTACTGACAGAACGACATCGCTTGCAGCGACTCTCGTGGGCATGTGAGCATATCGGTTGGTCCCTAGATGAATGGAAAACCGTGGCCTGGTCCGATGAGTCACGATTTCAGTTGGTAAGAGCTGATGGTAGGGTTCGAGTGTGGCGCAGACCCCACGAAGCCATGGACCCAAACTGTCAGCAAGGCACTGTTCAAGCTGGTGGTGGCTCCGTAATGGTGTGGGCTGTTTTTCATGGCATGGACTTGGTCCTCTGGTGCGACTGGACCGAACACTGACTGGAAATGCTTATGTTCAGCTACTTGGAGATCACTTGCAGCCATTCATGGACTTCATGTACCCAAACAACGATGGGATTTTTATGGATGACAATGCGCCATGTCACCGGGCCACAACTGTTCGCGATTGGTTTGAAGAACATTCTGGACAATTCCAACGAATGATCTGGCCACCTAGATCGCCCGACATGAATCCCATCGAGCATTTATGGGACATCATCGAGAGGTCTGTTCGTGCTCCAAATCCTGCACCATCAACGCTTACACAATTATGGACGTCTATCGAGACAGCATGGCTCAATATTCCTGCAGAAGACTTCCAACGACTTGTTGAGTCCATGCCACGTCGAGTTTCTGCACTTCGCCGGGTGAAAGGAGGGCCGACACGATATTAAGAGGTATCCCATGACTTTTGTCACTTCAGTGTATATATATATATATATATATGTATATATATATATATATATATATATATATATATATATATATTAACAATAATAATTTTCTTTATTCAGTTTTTTATTGCTGTTGTAGAAATTTATTAAATATATTTCTTGAAACAAAATTTTATTTTGTTAATTTTTCATAAACAGTTTTCTGCAAAAACATTTTCTTTTTTATATAAACACACTCATCTATCTTATGGAATTTTAGTAGAGAAGTTGGTTTAATAAATAAAGAAATATATATATATATATATATCTTCAATTTAATTAAAAATAAACTTCTCAATAAATACTAAACTAAAATAAGTATTTATTACCGGAGAATGATGTTTTAAGTTTGCATTTCGAAACATCTAAAATGTGTATTACTTTCAAATTTATTGTTTGTATGCTTACCTTAAACATTACAGCCAATACGGCGAGTCCATCTTCCTTTTGGCTGGCTTTTTCCTTGGTTTTGTAATTCTTATTTATGTGTACAAGGTGCATCTGAAAAAAAAAAAGATTACAGAAGCCTTATTTTTTTAAATTGTATTGTTTAGGCTTAGTAACTTAGTAACCAAAACAGGTTGATGACGATACATACATGATAATTCTTTCATTTAACATACATAATATTTGTGTTAAGAATCTTAATTTGATTTACTATTTCAGCAAAATAAGCAAATATAAACATATTAAAATAAATAATTACTTCTGGAAAATAAGATTTGTCAATTACGATATCCCCCGGTTTGTTTTTCTCTTGTATACACAGGAAAATTAAAATAGTAAGAAAAAAAATCAAAATAGAATGGGTAATAAACTTTTCAGAAACATGGTCAATTTGCATATTAAAGCCATTACAGCGTTCACTATATGTAAATTTTCATGTGCTTCCTAGTTAGTCCCGTCAAAAACATTTACCAAAAGCAGAAAAGGTGGAAGAATCAAAATGAATTTATTCAAAATTGGAAGAGCGTACAATTTTACATCTTTAATAATTTATTTTGCTTAACTTTTAATAAATTAGTATGTTTTATGTGCGGTTTTCTCTTATAAATACTGCTTAAGAACATCCTTGATCTAAGTACGCTGTAATAAAATGCCGTAATAATTACTGAAATTCTGGATGTGTCCAATTTCAGAAACAATTTTACAACTGTAAATCATTTTTTATATCTAAATTATTTTACACATGTTTTCTGTACACTACAATATTTTTTAACAACGCTCTAGTTGATATTTTAATTTTAAATATAAATAATACACAAAACGAATTGCTATCTATAAACATCCATATTTAAAATGATGTACCTTACGAGTGAGGTTTAACTGCTATTTAAAGATATTTCTTTTTTAAACTGTATTAAGTGCAATGTAGATAAATAAAATATGCTAAATATAGATAATAAAATATTTTACTGCTATTTAAACATATTTTTTAGACTGTATTAAGTGCAATGCAGACAATTAAAATATGGTAAATGTAAACATTAAAATATTTAACTGCTATTTAAAGAGATTTCTTTTTTAAACTGTATTAAGTGCAAGTATGCTAAATGTAAACAATAAAATATTTAACTGCTATTTAAACAGATTTTTTTAAAACTGTATTACAAGTGTGACGTAGACAGTTAAAATATGCTAAATATAGATAATAAAATATTTTACTGCTATTTAAACAGATTTTTTTAAAACTGTATTAAATGCAGTGTAGACAATTAAAATATTCTAAATATAGACAATAAAATATTTTACTGTTATTTAAACAGATTTTTTAAAAACTGTATTAAATGCAATGTAGACAATTTAAATAAGCTAAATATAGATAATAAAATATTTTACTGCTATTTAAAGATATTTCTTTTTAAAAAACTGTATTAAGTCCAATGTAGACAATTAAAATATGTTAAATACAGACAATAAAATATTTTACTGTTATTTAAACTGATTTGTTTTTAAACTGTATCAAATCCAATGTAGACAATTAAAATATTTTAAATACAGACAATAAAATATTTTACTGTTATTTAAACAGATTTTTAAAAACTGTATTAAATGCAATGCAGACAATTAAAATATGTTAAATATAGGCAATAAAATATTTCACTGCTACTTAAACGTATTTTTTTAAACTGTATTAAGTTTTTCAATTAAAATATGCTAGATATAGACAATAAAATATTTTACTGCTATTTAAACAGATTTTTTAAAAATTGTATTAAGTAGAACGTAGACAATTAACATATTTGTATTACTAAAATTGTCTTTTTTCTTATGCACTCGTAAATAAATTTATTTTCAGTTATAGATTTTTTTTATAAATCAGAATTTAGCAGGTCGCCGTAATCACAGAGCATTTCAATTACCTCCATGGGGGCACTCTTTCCATCAATGAGATGCTCGGAACCTCGTTTGCTGTCTCCACCCCAGTGGAAATGGAGCTGCAGGAACTGGTATTTGTCGTCCATTCCGCCCTCGTTGATTATCCTGGGAGCATCTTTGGGGCCTGGACTGATCTGAACTGAAATCGAGAATGGAAAATAAGCTTCAATAAATTGACGCATGTTCGATGATCAATCACGGTTGTGGCTAATTTCTGTATATGAGCCATTGTAAATTTAAAAAATGCATTATAACGTTTAGTTTTATGACTGCTTTTTTAAAATAGTTTCAAAGCCAAAAAAAAAAAAAAAAAAAAAGCGACAAATTTCCCATATTTATTTATTTCCAATTTATGTTAGAGATGAGTACGATAAATCGGTAAGCCAGAAAGTTTCATTATTTGGCTCAAAGAGAAGAAGGGAGTACGGATTTTTCGGATGTCTGCTTTTGGGATGGTTGCTATAAATTATGGTGGAAAGAAATTTAAAAGATTTATGGGAAGACTTCGTTTAGAAAAGTAAATAACCTGCCATTGGATTTTTTTTAAATTAGGTACAATATTTTTACATATACTGCTTGGTTTTTTTTTAAATGCTTTTATTATAGCTTTTTACAATTTATATTAGTGGTAAATTATATTACGGATACACTAGTAATTATGGATTACTTTATTATTTATTGCTAAACATATTTCATGCACACTTTAGATATAAGCATACTGTAACCGTGTTCCTCCTACGCACTGCAAGACTCCCTGCCCCTCCCCGCGGCATTGAAGAGAAATGGTCAGTAGGCCTCGAGACGCTTTCCCGAGAGGCAGTACTGAGAAAAGTTTAGTTTGTAATCTCTCATCCCGAGAGGAAATATATTTAACGCAACCCTGTGTAACAGTTGACCTACAGACTATCACCCGGAGAGGAAGTATCTTTCTTGCACCCTGCGCGTACCTGAATATCGGGTTTTCGGCCTAGAAGTGGAATCTTTCTAAGAATCTATAATTATAAGCCTTTAAATGTGTTACATATTGTACGTTTTAATTTCATGTATATAATGTATGTACGTGTGTAAATAAAGCTGTGAATCCTCCAACCTGTGTTTCAAGTATTTCAACCTAACAACACCCAGTTACAATCGGACCTGCATACTACAATACACAATTGAAAAAAAAAACGTTTTAGTGAAAATATATTTGTAGATATCTTAGAAATGATGTACATTTATATTAAGCATGTTTAATATTTAGAGATCGTCTGTAAAATAACTAAAATTTAATTTTTACCGAAAACCTTCCATAAAATGGAACTCAGTGCTTCAAAAACTGATTACGCATTTGATTAATAGAAATAAATCTTCAAAACTAACCATTTCCTGAATAAATATCTAAGGTGGTTTTTAAAAATAATCCAAATGTCGTGTCAAAACACTCGCAACTTGAGAATTCCTTACGCTATTCATAAGCGCTGCGAATATTTCTACTGCTGAATAAATTAAAACTGCATTAAATTTTCTTGAGAAAGTAATAAAATAAAATTACTTTCACGCAATTGTCCATTATTTGATACACTGTGATCTATTCAATATTAGATCCCATGTAAATCATGGGTGCCCTATGATAAAACTATGATGAAAATGTTAATAAATACTAATAAATGTTAATAAATCAAATGGTAATTGTTGTTTCTTATTCCACTTGGTAGTCAGCAACATCTAGACCAAGTTCAAGAATCCGTGTGTGATGGAGCACTCGTAGGTAAAAGTCTGACTTGCCTCCGTGACGCTGGATTCTTACGGGTTAGGGTTGACAGACCTCTTCCCAACGCTCTACAGTCATATTAGATCGGGACCTACGGCTTAAAGTGGATTCCGAACCACTGCAAACATCTATGGTACCTCCTGGACTCGAACGCGATAACTGTGGCACCGAGTTCTAGTCATTCGGCCATCAGGATCTTAGAGATAATTACATCAATTAATCTATATTTGCAACCCTCGGCTAAAATGAGATAAACTTCGTCTAAAGCGACAAAATTATTTTAAAAGTGCTTTTCAGAAAATTATTTTTAAAAGGATTTTAATTAATTTTAATTAAATAACAGCACAATTAGAATTCGATGTTTGTGATAGCTCTTTTAAAAACACCAGCACTTAAATATGCAGAGACATTTTAATCACAATATAAAATTCAACATAGAATTCTATAAAATACAACATAGAATTTAAAAGGGAGCAAAATGCTTAAAAGGTTAAATTATTAATTTTGATCTGTATATTTTTAAAATTTGAAATTAAACTTGAAGAAGAATGGCCTTTTTTATCGCAGAAAATAAAGCAAATAAATCTGTTAATTGTATGATCTTTTAGTGTGCTGTTCAATACGCAGTAAAAATTAATTTTGAAATAGCATTAATTAAAAAACATCATATTTGAGAAAAACTTATACAAAACGTGTCTGCAATGTCAATTAGAAGATTAGCTAATTTTTATTAGATTACAGATACCGCGAAAAGATTAACTTGAAAGAAATAATTCTTTTTGTGATATACGTGAATATGATTCTTTTTTATCAGAAATTTCTTCAAGGTCGGCTGATTTTATAAGCATATCTCTCATCATATAAAATCATATGACCTTGATTTCGGCTTTTAAAATTATTTCAAATTGTTGTAAATAGAATATAGTGTAGTAAAGAGTAACTTTTCTTCAAATTTTCTAATTCGGATTGAGTAAAGCATCCAGAAGTAGGAATTATTTTAGGTAGGTAATTTATTTGTAAATTACTTTTGAAATAACTTTTGCAACTCACAGCTTTCCAATAAATAACATTACAAACAAACAAATATCATTTCGATAGCAACTTATACAATTTAATAATTTTTTATTTTACATAAATAATTAAAATGTGTAATTTCATATTTTGTATAAACATTTAATATATAACAGATATGCACAAATAGCACAAATTTTTTTTAATTTTAAATGATACTCCTGATATGCAGCAGTTTTTATACTTTTCATAATAAAATCAAATGCTTTAAAAATTTTTAAAACAGCATCACGTTGCCTTTATAAATTGCTACGATGATTTGAATACAACGAATTCGTTATCTCTTCAATGAATTCAATTGATTTTACAAAAGATCACAATTGCTTTTGAAATTTAACACAAGCTTTATTTTTATTCCTTTGATTTCGTTAGAATAATTACATTTTATCTTATTTTCTTCGAAGACTGTTAATTGTTCAATATCTAAATTTTTTCTAAAATTGGAAAATAAAAATAGTTTTGCTGCATGAAATTTAATAATGCCTAAAATGTTGTAGTAAATAAAATTGTACAACGTAACAAATCTTAAAACACTTATTATTTGAAATTTCGTAATCGAGCATAAACTAGATCTATTTCTAAATAATCTTTTTTATTTACTTTTTTCTGCTAATATGAATAATTTACTTATTTTCTAAATGAACTGTAATATTGTGATTATTTTAAATATTATCTCTGTTTATTGAAAATTCAACTAATAAATTAATTCAATCCTTATAGCTCATTACGTTAATCCAGTGTTTCTCAATTTTTTTAAAGTCGAGTCGTATTGAAACTGCTACAAATAAGTATTTACTCACTATATACAAATTTCTGAGGAATATGTTATGATAGTTAAATAAAATATTACAGAAAAAATTATGCTATAAAAATAAAATGAAACCCAATCTAATTTAATTTATTCTTATGTTTATGAGAAGCATGAGCCTGTAGAGTCCGCTGTCTTCAAAGATGAACTCTTTATTTCCTCATCAATACAAATCAAAAAATTTTTAAAACAGCATCAGGTTGCCTTTATAAATTAGTACCATGATTTGAATACAACAAATTCGTTATTTCTTCAATGAATTCAATTGATTTTACAAAAAGATCTCAATTGTTTTTGAAATCTAACACAAGCTTTTTTTTATTCCGTTGATTTTGTATATTGGCATTCTTCATTTGTAGGAATCCAAAAGTTTTCAAGAGACAATTCCTTGTGTTTAATCCTCAATCCGCGATCAGTGGATATAACAACTAGTTCTTCTTCAGTTAACTACTCTTAGGTCACCTTCTTAAATTTATGAAAGTAATATTTACAGACGGCGAAGTCTCATAAGCTGAAATGGAGTTATCTTAATATTCAATATCACATCGACGTTAGCGCTTCTAGTAGCTAATCATGGAAGTTAGCGCTCATAGTTTTGAGGAAAGATTTTGGCGCATTATCGCTGTTAGCGCTCTTTAAGTGAATAAAGGAAGGGAAAAAAAACCCAGAAATGTTACTTTTTTTATATTGAAAGCTGTTTTTGAACTGAAAAACTAGCAAGAAAAAATGTAACTACATTTATTTTTACATCTCGACACATATTTCCCCGGAATACCACAGGGCTCATCTGGAAATCACTTAGGGCGCACTTTTTGAAAACCACTTTCATATATATTTCCATCGTTTTCTCCGTGTATCAGAATCAAAATTAAATATTTTATAAATGTATCTTATTTTTCTTAACAAAATGTATTTGAGTTGAATTTAGATTAGAATTAAATATGTTAATTTTTCTTTTTCTTTTTTTCATAGATCGTATGTTTGATCATCTGTTGTTTGCAATGGCATTTAAGAAAAGCCGATGATGTTGGTATTTATTTTATAAACAACATATCTATTGCAAAATATGAATGATAATTTCTTAAAAAAGCAAATATATATCGAATATCAATTACATGCACGAGCTGTTTCAATCAATGACAAACGACAGCCAAGGTCATTTTAAAAAAAAGAACGTGATTGTAACGTACGTAATTTCGAATAGTTTCAGAGTGAAATGTTTTTTTTTTATTTATTAAAATAAACAGAAATTATTTTATGTAATTTTTTTCAATAAGTAAGTGTTTCGTAATTCTACGTGAGAACTGCTAGTTTTAAAATTTGAACTATTTTGAGTAATGATTACTATATAACTATTCTGATAAATCATTTAATGATAAGTGCTTAATGTTTCTTTAATAAAATCAATGCATTCCAACAAGTTTAGGTTTTTTAAAACTATTTAAATTAGTCATATTGATGTATGTTACCTTGAATTTTTAATTGCATATAATTGCTAGAAGTTGCAAATATATTTGCTGCTATACGTATTGTTAATGTTGTATTAGGGAATCTTTAATATGAATGTTAAATACAGATTTCTAAATGAAGAATGGCATGAATTTAGTTGCAAATAATTGCTATAAGTTGCAATTATATTTGTTGTTATATATTCTTATACGTATTGTTAATGTTGTATTAGGAAAGCTTAATATGAATGCTAAATACCGATTTCTAAATAAAAATTGACAATTTAGGTGCATATAATTGCTATAAGTTGCAAGTATATTTTTTGTTATACGTATAGTTAATGTTGTGTTAGAAAATCTTAATATTAATGTTAAATACAAATTTCGAAGAAGGGCATGAATTTAGCTGCAGATAATTGCTATAAGCTGCAAATATATTCGTTGTTAATATTCTTATACGTATTGTTAATGTTGCGTTAGGAAATTTTAATATGGTTGGTAAATACAGATTTCTAAAGGAAGAATGGTATGAATTTTTATTACGTATAATGAAATCACTGAATAAAATAATGTAGATGATGAAATACAATTTGTTAATATTGAATGGCATACATAGTTGTATTTTCTAAATAGAATTTTAATTATTATTACCACACTTTAAAGAAAAATATCGTAACATAAAATGATAAGCATCCTACTTGTGTGTCCGTTGTTCTCGATTACAGCATCTGTGAGGGAATCATCATAGTTATCATATCATCATTTTTTTTCGCCCAAAAGCAATGCTTTATTAACACATGAAATTCCTGTTTATCCATTTTTTCAAACTAACAAAAGTTGCTTCACTAAAAATGCTATAAATCACATACTAATAGTGCAACAGCTGTCAAATTCATACACGTGTTTTTTGAAGGTTAGGGCTAACTAAAAATTGTATGGATTTAATATTAGTAGTGTCATCTATGTGTCAGCCTGCGAACTTTCCAGACCACCTGTTATATCATTGGATAAAATAATGGAGATGATGAAATATAAATTTTTAAGCCATATAGGCAAGCCAAGTAGCCATGTCTCTCTATGGCATACGTTGTTGTGTTTTCTGAAAAGAATTTCGAATTATTATTACTAAACTTTGAAGGAAAACATCATAACATAAAATGGAAAAAATCATACTTGTGTGTCCATTGTTCTCGATCACGGCATCTGTGAGGGAATCATCATAGTTATCGAATTCGAAGGCGTCCAATTCATCATTCAAATCTACCTCGCTGCTCAGGATGTCGATGGGAGACTGTCTGGATCCACCGCACTTCTTGTACATTTCCGGCCAGTGTTTGGGGCCTGCGGAAAGAAAATTGGACACTTAAATCACGAACAAAATGTTTGTTCATCAACACAAAAGGGAATATATTATTCATATTAATTATTAGATGATCTCAATATAAGAAAATATTCTTTTCCCTAATTGCTGGTGGATAAAAATTCTCATGAATAATGATAATGTCAAAGAAAAATATATGTAGAGAATTAAAGGTTAGAGATGTTATGTAACTCGCCTTAAATAATATTTTGTTGCGTCCAATTCTCAGTGTTCTGCTGTGCGGGATGGACATCCCATGAATAAAAGGAGCAACTTCAGTTGTGATGGAGCACACGTAAGTAGAAATGGCAGTGCCTTCCAAAAGGACTTTTTATGGAAGGAAATAACTTCTTGGATATTACTACTACATGGATACTAGAACTATTACTACTACTACATGGATGGAAGGAAAGAACAACCCCGCATTTGCCTATCACATGGGAGAAAACTCGGAAAACTCCCACTAGGTAAGAAGCTGAACATCACAAACGCCATCGATCTCCTCGTCGACAGCAAAGCCGCTGACGGATTGAACCTCAGCTGTAATTTTCCGGGCCTGAATGGCCGAGTGTGTAGTACTCTGGCGCTCGGTGCCACAGATCTTGGGTTCGCCTACCGGAGGTGCCGTGGATGCTTGCAGTGGTTCGGAATCCACTTTAAACCATAGGTCCCGGTTTCATATGACTGTAGAGCGTCACAGAACCCAGTCAGATTTCTCACCCACATCATTCCCGAACTGAAAATGGGCAACTCTGCTCTAGGCACAGTGATGCGGTGTGGTGTTGTAGCAACCCTAATGCTCACCAGCGGCTCACGTTGCCATTGAGCCACGAGTCGGCTTAAATAATATAAATTGATTAAATAAAACAATCATTCTTATCCATGAATTTTCCATAACAATCCCTATTTTTTTAACTTTTAATCTGTTTGCATTTTTTTTAAAAATATAATAATGTTAGTTTGGAAAATTAACTGAAAGTTAATGCTGTACATTTTCTACCTTATTTTTTTATTTTTTTTTTAACTTTACAACCTATAGCTCCAATTAAATTTTTGAAGATGGAGCTGTTTAGTGACTTGAAATGTAATTGCAATATAAAAAAAGGTTTTTATTTTTTTTAAAAATAATTAATAAAATGGTTTCATAATTTTTGGCTGCGTGTTTTGGAATGAAATATTAATTTCTAAAAAAAAAAAAAAAAATTCAGAACTTTCTAAGATTTATAGTTTTTAAAATATGCTGTAACTTACATACACACATAACCGCTTTTTAGATACATAAAAGAATTAATGAAATTTGAAGTTATGTGTTAAAATGTACCTGTTTTGTCTTCATAGTTCCAAGAATGGTGGTCCTTTGCATCCCTCTTCACGATGTCATGTAGTGAAACCCCTGCAAACAAAGAAACATTTGTCATTATTTGTTTTCACTATCGACATTCTTTATTGACATAAAAAGAAATCAAATAAAAATGAAAAAATTTCTCATTTTTTTATTTTCTATATTTCATTTATAATCAAACGATAACAAATGATATAATTAATCACAAAACGGTAAAATTATAAAATAACAAATGGTACAGCTATATACAAAAAGGTATTGATGATATCAATTTATAGATCGTAAAAAATATGCTCTTAAAATATGTCCTTAATATATGTCCTTAAAAAATTGCCCTTTATAAATAAGTCCTTAACTTATCTTTTTAGAAATAAAAATGTAAACTAAACGGTAGTTTTATCACTAATATACAAAATGGTACAACAAATATACAAAAAGGTATTGATGATATCAATTTATAGATCGTAAAAAATGTGTCCTTAAAAATTGCCCTTTATAAATAAGTCCTTAACTTATCTTTTTAGAAATAAAAATGTAAACTAAACGGTAGTTTTATCACTTATACAAAATGGTATATACAAAAAGGTATTGATGATATCAATTTATAGATCGTAAAAAATATATATACGTCCTTAAAAATTGATAAATAAGTTTAACTTTCTTTTAAAAATAAAAATGTAAACTAAACGGTAGTTTTGTCACTAAATATTATAATGAATTTTTATTTCAAATATAAGAAAACTTTTAAACGAATATCTAATTTAACTATAAAAGATTATCAGCACCTTTATTATTATTATTATTATTATTTTCATTATTAAAACTCAATTTTTTTATCAGAACTTTACAAATCCGAATTTTTCATACAAAAAATTGTTCTCTATTTACTCAATAAAAATACCACATATTTTTTAAATGATTTAACTCAGTTTTGGTGTCTCTGTAAATTTTTGTCTCATTATTATTTTTTTATATATTTTTTTCAGATATATTTTCAGAATATAAAAGTATTTCTTAAATATAAAATATAATAAGCCTTCAATTATTCATGGGGGAAATGTATTATGCTTTTATTTTCACTTCTATTTAATAATATAGTCAAAGTCATATAAAAAGCATATTGAGAAGATAAATGCACCATTTAAAAACCTAATTTTAAGGGAAAACTTTAAAAAGAAATAAAGATCTTTGGTAATATGAGTCATAATCGCATTTCGAATTGCATATTTTATATGGTATTGTTCGTAATTACCTATAAATCTAATAATAAATCATCCCTCCAATAAAAAATTCTTTTCTCACATAAGTCGTTAATTTTAAATGTCTGAGAAATCAAATGAAAGAAAACCTTTAAAGTCATTTTCGTCTCAAGTTTCTATAGTTTTGCAATAGTTAGTAAGTTTTTTTTAAATGCGTAACTAAAACTAATCAAGTTATTTTTTGACAGTTTCGAATTTTGAAGGCTATTGATAAATTTCAATCTTTAGTTGAAGGAATAAAAGTGTTAAGAGTATTCAAAAAGGAAAATCATAAGTTATTTTATTTTTATTTCATTTTTTGAAAAGGTAGTCATCATTGTTTTTAAATTTGAGGATTTATCATTCTTTGAGTTTAATTTTATTATTTCGTACTATCTTGGCTTCTTCTTCAATGGCGCAACAACCTAATGGTGGGTTAAGGCCGTCTGCCTGCCAGCAGATTTCGAAACATGAGATGTTTTCTTTTTACGGGATAGGATTGTCAGCCCTACGCCCAACATCATATTGGACCGCAATCTACGGTTTTAAAGTGGATTCCGAACCACTACACAAACATCCATGACACCGCCGGAACTCGAACTAGAAACCTGTGTTAGATCCGAGCGCCAGAGTGCTAATCAGTCCACCATCAGACCCCAGCTATCTAAACTTACTGAATTTAAATTATAATTTACAATACTTTACTTATGCATTGTATTTCAATTTATTGAATTATGTAAGCTTTGTGAATCATGCTGTTATCTAACACGTGATAAATGAAACGATTATTTAATCAAATATTGTCCTTAAAATTAAATTTATATTATTACTCAATTAAATGAAAAGTTGAGTCCCGGTTACTTATAAATAGGTTTGGCCTTAAATTAATACTATTACTCTCAGATGTACAAAATGAAACGAAAGTATATCTTTAAATATTTTTTAAATTAAATTTCTTTTCAACATATTAGATAAACCTTGGATCTTAAGAAAGAAATCTTAAAGACTATAAAAAAAAAATCTTAAAAAGAGGGAGTTGAAATGAAAGCGATTGGATATGTTATATCATTTATATCATTATCCAAGACAGAAGCAAGATTGATAATGCTTCAAAGACATTCCATGATAAAAAAAAAGAAAGGAAGGCAATACTGGGAAGAAAGGACGATGATATAATGCCGAGAAACAAATCATCATCTAAAGAGGTATATGGACGAGATTGTTTCCTGCTTCTCCCAAGTCAATCCATCATTTCAATTCCCCAATATAAAGCTTCAAAGCTTCCATCAAGAGTTTTCTTTTTTAACTCGAATGGAGAAGTTATGTACGCTTATTCTTTCGCGTTGAGTTTTGATGATCATCCGAAACGATGGCGAATTGCTTCATATGTAGATGGAATTTTTCTTTCTTTTCTGTACAGGATTTATTGATCGCATCCTTGTGTTATACTTTGAACTACTTAAAATGTAGTAAAATTTTTAAAGCTCAATAACTTTTAAGTAAGAAGTAATATTTTATGGAAAGTTTTCCTTTTTATTTTTTAATGTGCGAGTTTTAAAAAATATATAAGAGTAATTATTTTATTTAAAAAATATTACTAATGTAATATTTTTAAAAAAGTATTAACATAAATTTTTAAAAATTTGTTTTATTCAGAATTTTATAGTTCAAAAGTTTAAAGTTCTTCGATAAGTTATTTTATATCATTAAAATTGACTCTGAAATTTTGTTTATTTTTTCCTCAAGGAATGAGTCCGATAAATACGTCTCTTCTGATATATGCGGCCTGATGACCAATTGGCTAGCGCTGTGGCTTTTGGTACCACAGGCTTTAAGCTCGAATCCTGGCGGTAGCATGCATGTTTGTGAGTGGTTCGGAATCCTCGTTAAACTCTAGGTCCCGATCTAATTAGCCTACAGTGTGCACAAAACGACCGTAAGGCGACATACCAAACCCAATCTCTTTTCATATAATCGTTTATATATATATATAAGTATATAAGTATCGTTTATATCTTTTATATAATCGTTTATATAAGTATATATCAAAAACAATATATACTTATATCGTTTCCCGTCATCAATATATTAAATGTATAATATGATAATGTTGCATATTATGCTAATGTAAACAAGTGAACAGGGGCCTGATGATCTAGTGATTAGCGTTATGGCGCTGAGTGTCACAGATTTCGGGCTCAAGTCTCGGTGGTACCATGGTTGTTTGCAGTGGCCCGGAATCACCTTAAACCTTAGTTCTCGATTTAATATGACTGTTAGACGTAGGGCTAACAACAGTACCCCGTAAAAAGAAAAACACCTCGTGTCTCGAAATATGCCAGTAGGCAGACGGCCTTGGCCCATCATAGGCCGGTTGTTCCAACGAAGAAGAAACAAGTGAACAGGTATCTAAAAAATGGCGAAATCGTACGTTTATGCGGTATTATTATTATAGGTGGAAAAATTTGATAATTGTTTCAGTTAGCAAAATTCAATTGCTCAGATTTAAAATCTATAAACAATTAACTATTTTTACACATTTTTATTTTAATACATATTTTATTGATGCAACTTCATTAGTACATTTAGCTAAACGATTTAAAAATAGAATGGAAATTTTTAATTGCGAAAATTTGTGTTAGATATAAAGAAACGACTGTTCGACATAATAAAAAGTAGAAAAAAAAATTACTCAAAAATTTGACTTCTAGGCAATTAGGTTGAACGTGACAAAGAGACTTCAAATAGACAAACAGGTTAGCAAGAAACGCTATATCATTTTATTTATATATGCAGAATCTTTCCCTAGCAGTTAACCAAACTTGAATACAGTTAAATCCCAAGTAATCTTAAGTGTTTTACTAGAAAAAAAAAGATCTTTTGTTATAAGCTGTCTTCGTTTTTATGTGTTGAGCTAATTTATGTAGGCTTTGTATGTCTGCACATTGTCTGGCATTAAATTTTAGAGCACATTGTTTAAATAAATGTCCACCTTAACTAAATGTCTTTATGTAAAATACTCAGGAAATATATTGCAAAACTACTTTGTGCACAAAAATATGTATCTAGAAACATAATTTTAGGATTCCTTTTATATATAATCTAAGAATTTCAACCTTCTTTTTAAGGTAAAAGTTTACTCATTGTTTGTGAGGTACATTAAAATATAAATTTAATTTATATTGATATCCTCGCTTAAAATTTTCTTCCTTTCAGGAATAGATACATATATATCGAGTGACCGATATCAGATGAAAAATCCTAGATCTTTTAATTACAAGACTTGAGCAACTACATAGGCGCTTCGCAGCGAATATAGTGAAGAAATCATCCATCAAGATTAAAGATTTATGATTGATTATATTTTAGGGGCTGATAACCGAGTAACTAGCGCTCTGGTGCTAGGTGCCGAAGGCTTGAGTGTTCGAGTCCCGGAGGTGCCATGATTGTTTGTAGTGGCTCGGAATCCACTTTAAACCATAGGTCCCTGTCTAATAGACTGTAGAGAGCCGAGCATAGGGCTGATAGTCCTTGATTCATCATTTAAAATGATGTTAATAAACTTTCTACTTTCAATAGCTAATGTTAAGGCTGAGAACAAAAATAGTGTGCAAATACTAATTCACGAGATGTTTAAATTGTTTATTAACTTTAATGGGATTTGATGACAGAGTGACTAGCGCTCTGGTGCTCGGTGCCCCAGGCTTCGGGCTCCAGTCCCAGCGGTGCCATGTATGTTTGTAGTGGTTCGGAATCCACTTTAAACCGTAGATCCCGGTCTAATAAGACTGTAAAGCGGTGGGAAGAGGGCTGACGAACCTACCCCGTAAAAGGCAAACTTCTCCTGTCTCAAAACTTGCCAGTAGGCTGACAGCATTGGCCTACCATGGGGCTAATGAAGAAGATTAGCTTTAATGATGTTGAAAATTATGTGCAGCCATTTATGGGCGATTCCATAAAGTGTGTAGAACAATGAACATATAATTTTGAAGAAATGTAGGAAGTATTTAAATTAACTGATTTGCATAAATTGATCTATGCCAAAAGTTCCATAGCTGGTAAAATAAAGCTTTTTATTTAACCTGAATCAAAAATAACATCTTGGCAAAAACTGGAAAAATTATTGCTGTCAGAATACTACGTCAACAGAAATTCTGTTAAACTGCATGAGACGTTATCAAAGATGAAAATGAGAGCAAAGGAATCATGATTATTTTTTAACTATAAAACAACTATGCCTTATCGGATAATTGAAGATAATTTTTGGTTCAGAGAGGAGAAGAAAAAGAGCTATGATGAGATGAAGATGTGCGTAAAATGATGGCGAATGTGAAGAGATCATTTTATGATGATGTTGTTTTAACTTCTGTGCAAATAACGACTGAATTGTCCTGGCTCAAAGGTTTTTATAATTATTAAATATTATTCCTTAATTCCGTATAGTTTCTAGTACATAAAAGCTATTTATGCTGCAACTAATAATAACATCTGTATCTTATCTTCTAAAAGCATCTAAACTTCGACTCGCATTGTATAATTATCCTTCTTATGTTGTATTAAACTAGATTATTTCAAAACAAAATATATTTTGTACAATAAGCCACTTATCTAATTTCACTTTATTAGGAAAGGCTTTCAGAATATGTGCTTAAGTATTCTGAAAACAAACTAGTTATTATAATTGAATTAAATACTGCATTTTTTGCGTGATAAGAGGAAATTAGATATTTTTTTCTCGGAAACTATTGTTCTGCAAAATAAAATGTGCATCATAGTATGAAAAATAATTCTACATTAGAAAAAAGAAAGAAAAAATAGGAAAAACCCAAACATAGTACAGATGATGTGGTAACATTGTCACCACTAAAAAGTTAATAAAATATTTTTGATAAATTTTGTATTTTCGGAAAAATTGAAACATTGTTATCATTATATTTTCCTGTAGATTACACGATATATAACTAATAATATGATTGAATATGGACTTTTCAAATCACATCTTCTCGCCTTTTATGTTTTAGAGATATTAATTTCAAAAATTGAAGAACGTTTCTTTCCTGTTAGTTTTGGATTATCGAATGAAGTAAATATAAAAAACATAATTATTTTCTAAAATAACAAATGTAAATATGTTTCTTATTCCTCTTGATAGAAGACAACACCTAGACTAAGTCCAAGAACCCGTGTGGTCTCATGGAAGGAGGGACGGGGGGGGCAGCTTCTGTTGTGATGGAGCACCCGTAAGTAGTAATCTGATTTAGCTCCGTGACACTCATTTTTTATGAGATAGGCTTGTCAGCCCTACGCACAAGGTTCTGCAGCCATATTAGACCAGGACCTACTGCTTAAATTGGATTACGAACCACTAGAAAAATTCATGGCCTCGCCGGGATTCGAACCTTGAAACCTGTAGCACCGAGCGCAAGTCACTGGGACATCAGGCCCTCAAAAACGTAAATATACATTTTATAAAGAGATTATGAAGAAAAAATTCATAAATATTTATGCCGCATAAAACTTGAGGAAACAAATTTATGGAAGTTATTTAAAATTAGTTTTAAAAATATCGTAGTACAACTGTTGTTGTTGCGGCCTGATGGCCAATTGGCTAGCACTCTGGCCTTTTATAACACAGCTTCAGGCTCGAATCCTGACAGGTGGCATGGATGTGTGTCAGTGTTTCAGAATCCATGTTAAACCGTAGGTTCCGGTCTAATTAACCTAAAGTGTGCACAAAACAGCCGTAGAGCGACAAACGAAACCAAATTGTTAGGAATCGAAAACTTTTATGAAATATGTGATGGTTATTATTTATAAGAATGCTAAGAATTTCCATCAATCTTATTACAGTTTCTTTTAATGACAAAATAAAAATAATAACCAAATTGACAAAATAATAACCATCAGTATCTCATAGCTACGTTAATTTCATCAAATGAACTAATAACCAAATTGACACCAGGATCTCATAGCTAAGTCAATTGCATCAAATGAACTAATACAAATTCGTGGAACCAATAAAGATATAAAATATCAGAACTCACGTGTCAATGTTAATCCTATTGTTGATTTCTCGAGTAGAATCGATGAAGCACGAAAATGTTTGATCTGAGTGTCACGAATAAATAGCTTGAAGTAAAAGAAAAAAAAATTTCTGCTGAAAGTTAAGGAGAATTCAGTCATTTGGAACGCCTTTCCGTTTTATGGTTTACTTTAAAGAAACATGATACTCGACATTGGATTCGATAAATTCACCAGAAAAATGCTACACGTTTTGTTTTTATAATATTGGTAAAATTCGTGATTCGAGACCTCTTTTGTTTACATCACGAATTAAGCCAAATTATGGTTAAAAAGATTCCTAGTGTAACTTTGTGTGGTAACTTTCATTTCTTCGAACGTATGTGCAAATAAAATAAGATAAAAACTAATTTTTGAAATTAAAAAAAAAAAAAAGAACATCAACGTCTTAGTTTCCAGTCGTGCAAAAGTAAGTATTAAGGAAGAATATTTGATGTAAATTATATAGAAATCTTGTTGACAATATAAGAATATAGAATTAGTTGTACAGCTGGCATGAAGCCATGTTTCATCAAATCTTATTTTTAAGTTTAAGCATGTTTCAATGTCATCCAAGTTGAGGAAAAATGCTTGATTATCTTTATATTTTTTCAAACTGGAATTCTTAGAAGCATAAAGATTGTAATTTACATTTACTTAACGATATTTTATAAGACGAATTGAAGTTAATGACTATTTTACGCAGTTTTTGAAAATAACATTTAAATTTAAAAGTAACAACTTGCTATACATGCAATGTATAGCGTATAGTTAGATTGATATAAAGTTGTTATTTTGGTGTAAAAAAATCAATTGGAATAAAAAAAAAGCATATATATAATAATTATTAACTGATATAGAATGTATAAAAACTTGGAAGAAATAAAGATAATTTTAAAATTAAAATTGATATTAATGTGTATTCAACTTAAAATTTATTCTCTCGTTCTTATTATATAGCATGAGTACATAAAACGGAACTAAATTTGCAGATATTTTGATGAAATGCAAATTTAAGAATAAATTGCAATAAATAACAAGCTTTTTCTGATAAAATACTCAAAAACAAAAATAAATATTTGATATTATTATAAAAATAGATGATAAATGAAAATCTGATATTAAGTCTTTCTAAATCGCTTAAGAATATATTTAAATAACATAAAGGATTAAAGGAAAACTAATTAAACAAAATAAATTCAAATTAAGTAATATGCAATATATACAATGAAATAATGTGTAATAAATATAAGCTAATTATAGAAATATATAATATTGAATAACTTAAATATTTATATTGAATAACTTAAATTTTCACTATTAGCATATTTACGAGAATATTGATTAAAATTTAATATATATAATTAAGAAGTGCAGTATAATCCTTAAATGGGCAAGTTTCCTTTTGTCTACCTTGCTGCTGTTCATGCGTTGTATTTTCACCTCTTCTAAAATTTTTCAAAGTTAGAAGCTCTCGGCTGCCACCATGCCAAACTATCAACATCATCAAAGCACAAAAAAGGAATCGCCAACAAAAAGAACAGTTTCCTTTCTCTATTTTGCTGTTTCATGCACTGTATATTTTTCCTCATCTGAAGTTTTTCCAGGATAGTAGCCTGCGGCTGGCACCATGCTATATCATCGGCATCACCAATGCTCAAGAAAGAAATCGCCACCACAAAGAACAATTTTCTTTTCTACTTTGCTGCTATCTCATGCACTGCATTTATCTCCTCATCTGATGTTTTTCCCTGATAGAGGCTTGCGGCTATCTTGTAGACAAGGAGCTTCGTTAAATACAAATTTATAATCCCTAAATTTAAGTTTCGAAAACACTTCGGATCTGTTTGGAATTGTATTTGAAAATTTCTCGAAAATTTATTATAATTTTCAGATTTGATTCTGTAGAATAATCTATGCATATACAGTAACTTTTCTTTCATACAGCATTCGATAATTCTGCACCTGCTATAATCTGGCACCGATAGAGCTTTCACTTTCATATTTTTTACTATGGTTTCAGGCGTTTGTAGACCTAGTTCACCAGATGGTTACACCATACTACTCGAATTTTATCTCACTGTTAAACGTAACTTTCAGTTTTTGTTTCAGAACAGTATTTGTTTTCTTTTCTTTTTTTTCCTATTAGGTTGCATATTACGTTTGCACAACTATCAATACACAATGTACTGTACAGAAAACATGTGAGTACCGCTGTGTGTACTGTGAGAACCGTTGACATAGAATAAACTTACGACAGTTTGTTTTGACTAACATTTTACAGCATTAATTTTTCTTTAGTGGTGAGGTTTTTTTTTTATCAATGCAAGATAATTCAATTAAACTAAAGTTCAATGTTTAATTTTAATTTTGTAGTTTCTAGAATGAAGACATGTTTTGTCACATATTATCATCTACACGGGTTTAGAATATGTGTCAATAGGTACATATTTTAAACGTTTGTAATCGTTATCTAGAATGCTTTATCTTTGATATCTCCTTTAAAACTATATTGACGCTTGATAATCCAGCAAACTCGCTAGTAGGCACGGCTGTGATCCCGGACATGCAAGATTAGAGAGAAGCTACTGTATTTCAATTATATCAATTTTTTTTCTTTCTTTATGCATTGAAATTTCATAACACATTTCGTTTGCACAATATATATTTTCTAAAACTTAATTGTTCTTTCATTATACTAAACTTCATTTGATATCGAATGTTTACTTGCGATTTTTCAGGTGAAGTGTTTTTTCTATTAAATGTGATTCGTCATAATTTTATTATATTTATTATAAAACAGTTATTTCAATGGAAAATAGCAAATTTAATTTAAAATTTTAATACTTGAAATAGAAAGATTAATTATAATTTTTATTAAATAATTTAATTAAATAAAAATTTAATAAAATAAAATGCGTTTAATTAAATTAATTTAAATTAAAATGTTTGTGTTTATGTATAAAATGTTTTATTATTTATAAGATGTTGACTTAAATGAAATGACAAAGAAAGACAACTTTGGAAGAAAAATATCGCCCCCTAAATAATTAGAAGAAATTAATTCATTCACCATTTGCTAGCCGTTTTCGCTTAGTATTATATATATTTTTTATATTTCTCAATAATAATGTTATAAAAATATTATATGAAATGAACAAAAATGAAATTATTATAATAAATTCTTGTAAATTAATTTTTTATCTAGTTAAAACGACTTACAAAATAAATTTTAAGTTGAATTAATTGGATCATTCGAATTACGTAAATTCCAATGGTATTTATAAATATATGAAAGAAACAAAATTTTTGATATTAAAAATATGAATATATGAAAAAAAAATTTTTTTGAATATTAAAAGAATGAATATATGAAAGAAACAAAATTTTTGAATATTAAAGAATGAATATATGAAATATAAAATAATTTTTCAATAAATAAATGAATAGAGAACAGTTTAAAAAATTAATTTTTATAATTTTTTTTTACTTGTTCATAAATAACGCTAAAAATATCAATGGTTTTTCCATGTAAAACATGTTTTAATTTATATTTACTAAAGCTAAAATTATTTTTTCAAAAACATGAAAATTCTTGGGTTTTTGTGCATTATATTTTGCTTATTTTATGAACTAACGTAAAAAACCTTTATATTTACAAAAAAAAAAAAAAATATTGCAATATTCGTAAACGAAATATACAAAACCTTCACGCTATAGTATGGTGTTGCTAATAGTTTCCTGTCAAAGAAATTTTGAAATAGCAAACTACCGGAAATTTGCTCTAAAAATTACATTAAAGGACGCGAGAAAAAGTTGAGAAATCAAAGCATTATTTAGCCAGTTACTGTTCACAGATTCAGACATTAGTTTTTCTGTAAAACCTCAAGCATTTCATTTTATTTATAAGATGCATCCAAATTGTCATCTATTATACTTCAAATATCAATTGTTTCCAGGCTAGACTGGAATCTTATTGTGTTCGCATAAACACATGACAAATTCCATATCAAAAGACACGAACGTCATTGAATTTAGTGTAAAATCTAGACAATTTATTTGCTACTTTAAATTATTACCATGATGAGATGGATTTTAGCAGAACAATTGATCAATATTTCTGGACAGTGCAATGGATATGCTATTTTAGATTATATTAGTCTATTGTTTAAAAATAGTTACATTTTTATATTGAGTTTCTGTTGTATTTGTCAAATTAAAAATGACTTTTTTTTCTAAAATTTTATTCCTACGGGACATTATAAAGATAAAAATAGATAATTTACAATTCGAAATTCAATACAATGCGACAATCAATAAAATAACTTTCAATCAATTTGAAATATATGAGTTACATAGTAGAATTTTGAAATGTGTGCAACTTTGAATTTATGTATAAAAAAAAAACTTATTTAAAATCAGTATGCATCCAATAATTTTTAATATTTCTTCATATATAGAATCATCAAAAAATATGTCCTTAATTTAAAAGTTAAACAATAAAACTGAAATTAATGGTTTTAATTTGAATATAAAAAAAAGAAAATAAATCGAATTTCAAACAATACATAGAAGATTTCAACCTGAGCTCTATTCTCTCACAATATACATCCAATCGATAGATTTAACTTCTACGTTGAACTGAGAAATTACAAATCATTTTCTCTTTCTCTTTATTATCCCGGAAAATGTAAATATCATTGGGCCACATCGTAAGATAGGGGCAGTTTATATTCGGTAACCCTTTTTGTGGTACCAACTTGATAAGCCACCAAATGTGGTAACCCGGGCAACCTGTACTCTTTGCAATTAACTTCATTTTCAATCGCTACCTGTTGTTTGGCGCACTTTGGCAAAAAGATATTTTGACGCCAAATTCTGCGATTTTGCCAGTCACTGTAATCGCATAGAAAATCATGAATCTACGATATTAAGTACAATATAATCGTCGTCGTCTTTACAGGATTTCGGAGTGCCCTGGCCCCGAAGGGGCCTAAAACTCCTATCTGCATCTGAGAAACATTGATGAAGGAAAAAACATTGATAGTTAAAAAGAGGTGAAGTGATTTAAGAGCAATGTCCCATGTTAAAACATATATTAAAAATATAAGCAAAGAAAAAAATTAATAAAATAGCTAATAACAAAGAGAAAAATAAAATAAAAACAAAAATTAATAAAATAAACAGAACAATTAAAGAATCCAAAATTTAAAAAGGAAAAGGAATCTATAGTAGCATGGGATTTTCGTTGCTAGGAATGAAGACTAAAAGCACAGAGGTCATGACGATAACTGAGCCAGTTCGTCTAGGAGCTTTGTAAGTTTTGAAGAACAGCCCTTGGACGTTTAGCATTTTTAGAAATCGTATCTCGGAAGATTATGGATTTCATCATTCGGGATGTGTTCAAGATTTGCATAGAATTGTACAATATAATCCAGCGAGCCATCGTTTGGATGTTTGTAGTGAGACTCAAGAAGTTGAAATTTACTAGATAATACAAGAAACTTGATTATTTCCCGTATATAAAAATAAATCCATTAATTTTAACTTAACTATTATTTTTATTTGAAACCAATGACAGTTTATTCAATGACATTTTAACCACCCATTCAAAGTAAAGTTATAATTCTTATTATTACTATTAACAAAAAAATATTATTCTTAACTGTCTAAGAACAATATTGGATCAAAAAAAAAAAAAAAGGCGAATCAATGAAATTTCTAGGCTGAATACGTAATTGAATAAAAGAAAATATTTTTCATACTAATTTTTATTATTTTATTTATTCTATCGTTAAGGAGCCGAACAAATTCTTCGCCAGAATTTAAATTGGATCTGCTTTTGTAAATACTGGCGAGTAACTTAAGCCCAAAGAACATATTTTATTAGTTGAAGGCAGTCTTTATGTTTCAACTGCCCCACCGACCAATTCTTTCTAACAAGTTTTGATTTCCGATAAAACAAACGTTGTGCAGCTGCACAGAAGTGTATGAATGTTTCTTTTCTGTTTGTAAAGGAATTCCACTTCCGCTTTACCGAAAAAACTGTGTTGATTATTTGTTTACCCTTCTCAGAGAACTCTTTTCTTTTTCTTCTTGCCACTTTCTCAGCTACTATTATTATAGGTTTATCGAGTGTATTAAGGTTACAAAATCGGACTTGATTGGGTGACATCTGGACGAGAAGCTTCTACGATTTCTTTATAAACTTCTCCATATCTATTGGCATTTTTTTAAAAATTGCCATGCATTTGTAGGATTAGATATTTCTATAAATAAGTAGATCAATTTTTCCACAAAATATTATATCAGTTTTTCGAAATAGTTTCGAATCAGTTTTTCCTCAAAATATTTTATCCCTATCAGTAACTTAAAGTTTAATTAATATGCTATTCCTTTTAACATATACTCTTTCATTAAATACTAAGGACACTCTAAATAATGTACTTTTTTTAATCTTATATATATATATATATATATATTCAAGAATCAAGTTGAATTAAATTACTAATTTGTTTTAAATATTATGAATCAATCTGCATACTTACATAATTTACATAACAATATATGGGAATGAATAACTTCTTATTTTAAGTCTAGTATTTTAGAAGATATAAATGATTTTTCAATTTGTTTTCCTCGTTTTAAGTATATAAAAGTTATAACCAATAAGTAAAAAAATATATGCGTATATTAGTTTGTATTATAACATTATTTTGTAATTTTATTTTATTTATTTATCTTTACACCAGAATGTTAGTAAGAATAACGTTATGCTCTTATTAAAAAATAACAATTTCAAGTTATATAACATTTTTATATATTTAAACAGCACATTTTTTTTATGTTTTATAATAATATTGAAAAGAGTTTTAAACTGCCATAGAAAGAAAAACCTGAGTAATTTGTAACTACTCAGTAACATTTGTAATTGATGACAATGTCATCAATTACAAATGCAAATATCTTATCAATAAGTTTCAAATGAATATAAACCACAGTTAGAAAGTTAGCGATACAATAAAGACTATGATTTATCAATAATGAATAAGCAATTATTTTTCGAAAATAGCATATAAAAGTTATGTTATAATTAAAATCTGAAGCGAATTTGTGAATACTATAAGCCCAATATACTTATTAAAAAATATTTATGCTACTGTATTAGTAATTTTTTTGTGTGAACGTGTTTCTTTATTGAAAGCGAATATAAACTATGACAGTAATCAACAGTAACAGCGAAGGAAAAATCAGAAGCGAAGAAAATCTGTAAAGAGTACTATACTTTACCAATGCTGTTTAGTTTTGCGGTAGTTTACGTATGATTTGTTGATGATATTTATGGTATACACACAATTCTGCTACCAAATAAGTAAATAAAATGGAACAAAATTATTCCAACTTTCCTCTCTTTCTCTAACACCTGCTGACTGTTTTCTGATTCGAGAAAAAATGCAGGACATGAAATAAATATGAAAGATCCTGAATACAACACATTTAGATGTAAATATTGAAGAAGAATTGATATAAATGAAATCAGAACATTCTTCTGTTGTTTGTTAAAGTGAAAAATGCGTTGCGTTTTCAAATACTTTCAAAATATTTTTGCAACCTATATAATTTCGAATAAAGAAAAAGATTTAAATAAAGCATATTGATTTTGAATAATACAATGATTATTATTTCTATGATATTGCAAATAAAATTAATCATAGATTGAATTTCATAAACTTTTATAAAAATTTTGTTGGATGAAAGTGATTTATCATAAATAATGCAATTTTTCACGAGGCATGTTTTGAATTATGCCTTATAAACTTGTCCTTTTAAAATAAGGGATTTATTAAGTCAAATCAGCAAGTTAACTTATTAAAATAATCATAATTATAATTGCAGTTAAGCTTATTAAAACAATTCAATTACAATTACAATTAAACTTATTAAAACAATTTATATTCTTTTCTCCAATAAAATAAAATATGTATTTTTCAGTCAATCTTTACTGGTCATCGGAGCACCTTGGCCCCAAGGGGCCTTAAACTCCTATCTGGTCAAATTGAGTACATGGTGATAAGTAAGAAAAACATGGTTAACAAAAAACAGGAAATAAGTAGTTAAGAAAAATGTCCCCAAATTAAGAAATTTAAGATGAAAATTGAAATAAAAATAAAAAATAATACCAAAAATTAAATTAAGTTAACTAAAATTAAATTAAATAATTAAGTAATTAAAGGAAAAATAATATAAAACAATAACATTAGAATAATATAAAACTGTAAAATAGAAAAATAAAAAGAGATTCCACAGGAGGATAGGGTAACCGCTGCTAGAAATGATGACTCATGGAGCAGGTCAGGGTCTATCCTACAACCTTTCGGCTGCAGGAACAATGCGCTTAATATGCATTTGTTAGTTGAATATTTAAATACATTTAAAATTTGCCAGGTTAATATGCATTTGTTAGTTGAATATTTAAATACATTTAAAATTTGCCAGGATAATTAAAGATTTATTTAGTTAGTGAGATTTAAAGAATGTACGATCAATTTACGTACTGTCACATAATCAGGAGTTTTATGTTATTTTGAAGAATATAGTGACAGGTTTATGTTTCTGTATGGTATGACCTAAGTAAAGTTAAAACTATGATATATTTTATAGTTCTCCGTGTATTTTTAAAGGCGGATATTTTGTTTGGCGTTTAGTATGAATACCGATATACTTTAAATATATACAGATTTCATGAATTATAATTTGAATTATTTCGAAATAATTATGCTTTGTTAATTGATAATATTCAGACTACGTAATATGATCGATTTTCAAAAAATATTCAAAATATTTAACTGAAAAATATTAAAATATTCTTAAAATTTAATTGTAAAGATAATATAGAGGATTTAAATGTGAGTAAATATTTAAACATTAAATAACAGCAATTACACTGAATGTCGTCTTGTAATTAGGATATAAGCATAAGAGAAAAATATATTAGAATAAAAAAAAATATTTATTTATATTTAACCTTTTATTTAAAAAAAGCACCTTCCATTAAAATCAAAATATTTTATTCTAAATTAAAATGAATTAAGATAAAATATTTTAGAATTTAAAAAAAAATAATTTAACAAAAGTCTTTTCATATTCAGTAAATATATTTTTGTAAACAATTAAATTATCAAAATTCGATTCATATATTCATTTACAAAAAGGAGTTTTTATCTTTTTGTATCAGTTGATTAATTTTTTATATTTTTATTCCGAAAAAGAGAAATGGCATACTTAAGTACTTCTACGCCCAATAAATTATTTAGTTGTGGCCGGAAATAATTTCAATTGGGAGCCTCAAGGATAAGACTAATAAACGGAAATAAGAAAGAGATAATTTGATAAATTATTTTCAAAAATAATACCAAAGTTTATAAATGTTGATTTGTTTTAAGTCTGACATATCCAAATTAAAACTTTTTAAAAAAAAAAAGTGAGGAAAAAAAATAATTATTACGAAGCACTTAAACAATCAAAGAAAAAAAAAAAGAAAGGAAATTATCAAGGTTTCTAGCTAAATAAATAGTTTGTTTCATAATCATATTATTTCAATGTATCAATAAATTCTATGAAAATTTATTTTTATTTGGAAGATAATGAATCATTTGAATATTAACTTACTTCCTGTAGTTTAGGTTTGTTTTATAAATTAAAATATTTAATTTTATTATTCGATATAAAACTTCATTCAAAATTGAATCTGCTATCTGAAACTTTGCAGTTACTATGTTTTTTATTTGTGTGAAATAATAATAAATTGATTTTTAAAATTTAAATTTACTTTGCTTATGATTTTTTAATTTTAAAACTTTGCATTAAGTTCTAAAGTTTAGAAAAAAAATATCAAGTTTGATAATGTACAAATTTTCATAAATATAAATACTTATAAAAGTATAAATATTCATAATTATCTTAATGTTATATAAATATAAATATTTGAATTATAAATATCATTTTTACTATAACTCAATACATTTTTTAAGCAAAATAGTTTATTTTAGTTTATTAGTAAGCTTTTGTGTAAACGTATTTCTTTATTTAAAAAAAATTAAACTAATTCACAGTAACTGTGAAGAAAAATTTGAAACTTAAAAATTATTATGCTCATCATTCACAATATTTTAACACTATTAAATGAAATCTTTGATAAATTTTTTTCATGCAATTATCTTTTTTTAATTACTCCGTTTACCTCTTTTTTTAAAAATAAAATATACGTGAATTTTTTTAATGTGAATAACATTTACAAATCCTAATTTTTTTGAATTTATTCTCAACAATATGTAATACGATTTTAACTGAAAATAGTGAATCAGTTTCACAATGACTCCTCAAAGGCACACGAACAGTATAATAAAAGGTTAAGTGCTAATGTAATATCCAGAAATACATATTTCTTTTCACAAATAACATATTTTTAAAAAAAATTATAATAACAAACTATCAGTTTAAGACACTGATTTTTAACACATAAAAAAAAAAAATATATTTTTTTTTTTAATGTGTAATACAACCATTACATTCTTTTGATGTAGATTATGTTTTTTGACAAATCTTGACAAGTGATAAATCCTTGCCTTTCCTTTTTTTTAAAATATTTTTTATTCACACTTTGAGTACATGAAATGCTTCTATTAAATAGAACATTTATTTTTAATGAAGATTTGTTTATTATTATTTGAAAATTTGCTTATTATTATTTTGAAGATTGGTTTATTATTTGTTTATTGAAATTAACAACAATTATTCATAAAATGAATAAAATAACTGTGACACAGGAAATCAAACGTATGGATAACACTTTAAAAAAAAAATTAAATTAGTTAAAGTAGATAAAATATTAGTTATTAATTACTTTGTATAAAATGCTTTGCTGAACATGTTTTCTATAAAAGAAACATAAGGAAATATATATATAGTAAATAATAATTGCAATAATAAATGTATTCATGCAATAAATAATAAATAATGCAAAAAAAGAATGGACAGTGAGCATTGCAAACATATTTTACATATTTTTTTAAAGAAAATTGTTTTATTTTTGCTCCTTTTCAGTATACATCAATTTTTTTAATTTCCACAAACAGGGAAGAAATTACTTTCCACTACACGAAGGTTTTCTAACTCAGCCGTCAAGCCTCATACGGCTAAAGTGCTGTCCAACATATAATCTTCGCATTTTTATGCATTAATATTTTAGTTACTTTATTTTATAATCACAAAACTTAATGATAACTCTAAGATAGTTCTTAGTAACAAAACTCTAAGAAAGTTCTTTTTCTTTGATTAAAAATTCTTATTCCATCATTTAAAAAACGAAACGCAAAAAAAATTAAACCGAATTATCATTACCAATATTTGTGGTTTTTTCCCCCCATGGTGGATTAACAAAAGACGCGCAATTCGTTTTACTTTTATGTTTAATTTTCGTTTGATACATTCTAACCAGCCAAGACAAATTTTTTCTTCAAATAAGGTAAAAAATAAATAAATAAATAAAATAAAATAAAAAAAAGTAAAAAACTTGGACTATAACGCATAAATTTTTTAAAAAAAATTCAGCTCTGCATATGACTTACAGGTAAATTGTAACAACAACTTTGTTATATTTGTAAATACTGACGCATGAAAGCTCTTACAGAAAAAGTAGCAAACGTTATCTCTATTGCCAATCCTCAGTATAAATAAATAAGAAAAGGGGAAGCTTAGAACGTATCCACATCGAAGATTGCCTCTTCAAGGTCACCCAGCTTTAAGCTAGACAGGCATTTAAATAGAAGTCTACCACACGGAGGCAACCCACGTGAAGATCTTGTTCCTTTTTTTGTATTCTTTTTAAGCTTACGGTTTAAAACGAACAAGTTACTATAACAGTGGCAAAATATAAGGAACAGAACATTCCAGACAGGAGCTTCCGTCACCAAGAAATCCCTGTTAAAAATAAATCATCAACACTAAGTGATACATTATTTAGGGAACACTGGAATGGTGTGTCAATGTGGTTTCTCTTTTTTTAAAGTATGTTTATTCCAAAATGTTGATGCTGAAGAAAAACTATTTATTACTTTTAGAATATTAAGGTGGCTTCTATTGCCAACCTTTCTGTGCCTTTATTGTTTGCAAATATTAAATATATTTTTATTATTTAAAGTTAATTTTCTATAAAAAAAAAAAATAATTTTTTTTTTAATTTATAAAAAAAAGTAGATTTATCATGGTAATTAATACAACTATTATTTTATTACATTAAAACTTCATGCAAGAATTTTTATTCCTTTTTATAAAGAGAACAACAAATTAAAAATTATATTTAATCCGTGATCTACGTTGTAATTATTTAGTTAAAATTTCTTTTATAAATCCAGAAGAAAAACTATTTCTCATTGGAGATTCAGAATATGCAAATTATTGCGAAATATATGGAAAATTCCAAGAAATTTGCTTTAATTTAAGCAGTAGCTTTTTTAGTACATTGTTTATGATATCAGTTAAGTTTTATACATTACCTTAACATAAAAGTATAAAAATTATTAAAAATATTTCTTAAATTTTGTTCTATATATTAAAAATACTTAATAAAAATTTGTCGGTCTACTAGTGTGCAGATTTAAAAATGTTCATATATATATATATATATTCAAACCAAAAAATCTCATCTACAAAGAGTTAAAACAAATCCATACTTAGCTAGACAGCTCCGGTTCTAGTTTTTAAACTCTTAGCCAACTAGAGTTTGCTTTTAAGTTGCCATATTCCAACACAAATAGTCAACTGCTGCATTGGAACATATTATGCCACGCCCATCAACTTTTCTTTGTCAAAAAACCTTTTAATCAAATTTAGCCAATGTAATATTACGTGAAATCTCGAACTTTATTTCACTTCATTTCCCCTTTTATTGTCCATTGTGCCTCCAAGACGCCAATAGGGTCATAGGAATCAATTTGATTGTCAAATATATAAGTTAAATATTTTTTTATTTATATCAACAGAAAATGATTTGTATGCACATAATTTTTTTTTTCAAGGAGAAAAAAAAATGTGTGCAAAGTAAGATTAAATATAATAATTATAATAATTTACTTGCACTACATAAAACAAAGTTTATTACTGTTAAAAAATAAATTTATACATAGTTGAATTATTTAAACGAAAATAGCACCAGCAAGAAAAATATCGTGACTCTTAAGATAATAAAGGACAAACGCAAATTACATTAATTAGCTGTAAAAGCATTTAAGTGTATTAAATTTTCATTATTTATTATTATGAAAGTTTCATATTGAACAATGCTACTAAAAATGAAATTTAATATTCTACCAAAATTAAGTAAATAAAAAATAAATATAAATATAAATAAGAAAATAGGATAAATAAAATAAAAATAAAGTTTTGACCTATTTTAGTTATTATATTAAAACCAATTATTTTTTTAATATATATTATAAATAATTAATATTGACAGCATTTCATTTAATATATATTATTAATAATTTTGCTTATTAATAATAATTATTAGTAGTAAACTACCTTATAGTTGAAGTATTACAAATTTCATTACTTCATTCAAATTTCATTTCATTTTAGTAGGCAGTATGTATTATATAAAGAGTATGTATAATATTGACATTATTTTATTTAATATGTATTATTAATAATTTTGCTTATTAATAATAATTATTAACAGTAAATTACTCTTATAGTCGAAATATTAGAAATCAAATTATTTTAAAAAATTAGCAAACACAATTTGAATGTATATATTAGCAAGGAGTATGTAGGGCAATATATCTTTTAATGTTAATAAAACAAAATATTTTTTTTTATTTCCGTGAAAAAATATTAATTAGTTCAACCATTAAAAATGCACACAAACTTTTTCAAACAAATCCGAACTAAATTCGAAACAAACTTTTGGTAAACAAATAATCTTAATGATAAAATATCGCTCTGAAAAATTAGAAAATTCCTTTCTTCGGATATCTAGTTTAAATAAACATTATTCACGTGATCTAAGTGGTACAGTTTGGTGTATGAAGGGTGATACCAGTGATCGTGATCAAATACTCAGTACTGAAAGAATGTGATAGGCTATTCGTGACTATTTTAGTGTCAAGAAACAAATGATTCCTTAGTTGACATACAACTCAGGTTCGTCCTTTTACATGTTAGGATTGATTTTTTGTCGTTTACCTTGGCTCATACAATCAAGTCATTTGCGTCATACGCTTCTTACATTTCCGGATAGTATTTCAAGTTTTTTTTTGTTTTGTTATTGCCCAAATAAAATTCTACTATTAACTATTACTACCATGTAGTAAATCCATTTAGCCATTAAGTTAGTGCCATTAAATCTTTCTGAAGGTTATTTATGAAATCAGAAAAAGCATTCAAAGAATTTTCTATTCCGGAAATTTAATTTTTTTTTTTATAATAAAATGTACAAATAACCTGTTTTTTGCTTGACTACAACGAAACGCAAGTAAATAATTCTAAAAACATTCAACAACTTTTTTCTAATAATTTTATGTGATTGTGAAATTAAATGTACAGTAAAGTTATTATAATAGTAAAATTCGAATTAGTTTCTGTTTGGATGAGTAAAATTTAAAATAACTCATATATCAAATATTTTGTACCACACGCGAGCAATAATTTATGTTTTTTGTTTGTTTGTTCTAATGCAGCCTGTAAACACTTAGACAGTTATCTTGAATGCCTTAAGGCAAGCACTGCACCAACGTTACCCACTTAGCACTTCCCAGGAGGTGCGTGTAGCTTGAAGATAAGCTACGGACGCGGAATAACAATACCTCCGCAAGGTACGACCATGTTAGACCGGGACCTATGGTGGATTCCGAACCACTACAAACATTCATGGCATCGCCGGGACTAGAACTCGAAACCTGTGGTACCGAGCGCTAGACATTCGGCCATCATACTTTATTACGTCAGTTATAAAAAGTATAATTGCTCAATATATGTTTATTAAAAACTTAATTTAGGGAATTTTCTGAATGATTATAAACTTCGTATAATTATTCGTTATTTATTATAATTATCGTATTAATACTTATGATTAGCGTTATTTTTAATTATTTAATAATTATTCATTAAAATCTCAAACGATTTTTAAAAAAATTAAATTATATTCTTAATATATGAATACTACTTAATCTTCATGTACCATAACAGAATATCTTTAAAATTAGTATGAACAGTTTTTTAATTATTGTTTAAATCGAAAAATATAACAGCATTTCCAAGTTTTAGTTATATATCACGATGCAAAATTCAAATAAATTGTAAGAATTTCAAATTTTCTTTTCTTTTATACAGAAAAAAAATTAAATAAAAATAATCATCGAGATGATTTGGCAATTTTTCTGGCATTCATAAAAATTTTAAAAATAACGAATGTTTTTTATTAATTTTAATCTGCTCCTAGTTTTGTACCAATCAAATTAGATTATGTATTCAAAAAGTTAATAAATTAATTTTAAAAAAAGTACATTAATTTAAAAAAAAAACTATAGTATTCTGAATTAAAAGGTAACATTGCATAAGAAACATGATATAATTTTCTGGAAACTAAATTAAGCTGTGAAAGTTTTATAATAAACTCAGTTTAAACTAGAAATATCTTTTTGGATAGTTTTTATCATAGATTAGAGAGCATGAAAAACAATGATAGACAATACATTAATAAAGTTAAAACAATTGATATCATATTTAATGTGTAACAGCATACAAAATTGATGATTGAGAATTCTTTGTTGTATAAATATGTGAGTCTAAGCTTTTGTTCTCTCTTCAAAAATAAAATCTATCAAAATATATGAAAGTGAAGAATATAAGACGGGATTATATTTTACTCAATGGAAATCATTTTTCATCATATCTGCGGAAAAACTCTTTTCTGTGTAAAGAAGGGTAATATAAAAGCATTGTTTAGCTATCAATTGTAGCAGTAAAGTAATTTATAGCCTGTAATTTCTTATTTACCATTACAGTTTCTACTAAGTTTATTTTTAAGCTAAAGAAACGTACATTATTGTGGAACGTTCAATAAAATAAAATATTGTATTTTTTAGAAATAAAAAATTGTTTTTTCTTCAATTAGTGTTCAATTTAACTAATTTTTTTCAATACTTCAAATCAAACGTTCTTTCAAAAGTCATTTATTAGAGTCTCATATTAATAGATATTCGGAATATTATTAAATTATTAATGTATTTAAAGATTTAAAAATTTTAAATTTAAAAAGCATTTTTTGGTTTGTTTTGTTAAAACTGTCCTTTAATTTAAGTGTTTTTATATGAAGAAATTTTTTGACTTATAATAAACCTTATACAAACCACATTAAATTAATAAATGCAGTTAAATTTCATCGCAAGTGTAAAACATTAATTGAAGTATATTTAACCAGTTTCTATAAATTAATACAGAATTTTGAAAATTTAAGAAATTAGTAAAAAAAAGAATATATATATTTTTTCATTTGATTTTTATAATAAGAATTTGGTAAAGTTTAATTCTTAATTCAAAAACCGATTTCCTTGTTTAGTTTTTATAACAGAACAGATTTCTTGTTCTAGTTCATGTAATCATATTCTAGTGCAAGTAATCACCTTATACATATCACATTAATTTAATAAATAAACCGTATATAAACTACATTAAATTAATAAATGCAGTTAAATTTTATCGTAACTGCAAAATATTAAATGAATTATAGTCAACAGACATTATAAATAAACACAGAATTTTAAAAAATTAAGAAATTAGTAAAAAAAGAATATTTTTTAAATTTATTTTTGTAACAAGAATTTGGCAAAGAAAGTTTAATTCTTAATTCAAAAACTGATTTCCTTGTTTAGTTTTTATAACAGAACAGATTTCTTGCACTATTTATGCAATCATGTTCTAGTGCAAGTAATCACCTTATATAAACCACATCAATTTAATAAATAAACCTTATATAAACTACATTAAATTAAAAGCAAGTGTTAAATATTAAATGAAGTATATTTAACCAGTCGTTATAAATTAATACAGTACTTTAAAAGTTTATGAAATTAGTAAAAAACAATAATATATTTTCCATTGATTCTTGTGATAAGACTTTGGAAAAGAAAGTTTAATTGTTAGTTCAAAAATCAATTTCCTTGTTTAGTTTTTATAGCAGAACAGATTTATTGTTCTAGTTCATGCAACCATGTTCTAGTGCAATTAATTACCTTATATAAACCACATTAAATTAATAAACAAACCTTATAAAAAGCACATTAAATTAATAAATAAACCTTATATAAACCACATTAAATTAATAAATAAACCTTATATAAACCACATTAAATTAATAAATGCTGTTACATTTCATCGTTAATGTAAAATATTAAATGAATTTTATCTAACCAGTCATTAATTAATGCAGAACTTTAAAAATTTATTGAATTTGTGAAAACAATAATATATTTTCAATTGATACTTGTGATAAGAATTTGATACATAAGATTTAATTCTCAATTCAAAAATAGATTTTCTTGTTCATCATCATCTTTCGGGTTGACGGAGTTCCTTGGTCAGGTGGCGACCTTTGACTCCAGAGTAGTAACGTTAAAGTTCATTGGTAAAAAACACATAACATAATATAAGCAATAAAAGAATAAGTGATCAAGATTCTGCCCAGGTTAAAAATAAAAATTATATACATTTAAAATAAGAATTAATAAGGTTTACAAAATGAATTAAATGAATTAAAAAGAACTACAAAGTAAATGTAAGAAGTACAAGCAAGAATAACAAAAATATATACATAATATATACAAAAGGAAAAAATTAATAAAAAGTGAAGTATACTACAAAGTAGAGTAATTGCTGCTAGAAATGATAGATTTTCTCGTTCTAGTTCATGTAATCATGTTCTTGTACAAATTATGTTCCTTTATACATCGATATTTTCTATGTAATATGAAATAAATACTGGTGGCCATTAATAAGTTGATACTACTAGAAGCCATCTGCTGCTCTATCTGACAACCAGAACAGGACGAAATTTGGCAGAAGGACAATGAAGACATAGAAAAGAATTCTATGAAAAAAAAAAACTCTAGTAACCTCCAATAAGATACGGTACTTTGCAATTTTTAAGGATTTATAATAGATTTTATTATTTAGCCCTTTCAGATCCGGTCTCCATTACAATGGGCATACATTTTAATCCCTTTTTGTTAATTCACTGACTTCAGAAAGTTGGAACTTCTTTTGCAGATAGAGGAAATGTTAATCCTTTTGTCGACTTAGCGTTTTTTAGTTTGCCAACAGTCAGCAGATGGTTACAGTTTCTTTTTAAAATGGCGTCATGTTGCGGGTATGCCAAAAAGTGACTAATCTTTTTGTTTTGATTTAGATGGATAATTCTTTCTAATGTGTCAATCATTTTTTTTATACAATCATTGTAATTTAATCTTACCATCGGGAGTAATTTTATTTTATTATTATTAGTCAGTTAAAAATGTGAGTCGAATCACGTATCCATTACAATGAATAAATAGTACACGTGATTGTGACTCATTAGGTAATTGATTTATTACTGAATTCATTTCAGGCATTTAAATTATTTTAAAATCACCAACAAACTATCAGTAGAATAAAATAGTTATTTATTATATTAGGAAAATATAATCATAAAAAATTCTAAAGATTTAAAAGAAGTTTTGGATTACATAGTTAGTGCTGATGTATTACATATTGAAGAATTAAATTCTTAGAAGAATTGGATGATTGCATTAGTGATAGTGATAATCAAACTGTTAAAAACGTAAATTTTGATAAAATTCTTGAAAATGCTTTTTCAGTAATTAGTTTAAGCTTTATATTGTACAAAATTATTATTATTGAAATCTGATATATATATATATATATAGGTGCTGATGTTTCATCTGAAAGTTGCAATGATAAAATCTCTGATGAGTATTCTGATGCAACATTTTTCCTTACAACTAAAAAAGATATTAAATGAAGACGAACCTCGTTTGAAACAAAAGATTTAGAGATTATTAATGAAACAACGGATGAAAATTTGGAACAAAACTGCCCTTTATATTATTTTCAGAAATACTTGCCTGAAAGTGAAATCCAAAATATGGTTGAGGAAACAAATTTGTATGCTATCGAAAATGGAATTTTTTTAAAACCTGTATGTGAATCAGAAATGCGCATTTTTTATAGGCTTCCATTTAGTAATGGGCTGTCTCCGAAAATGAGAATTTATTGGGAAAAGGAATTTGGTTTAAAATGTTTTATGGCAGTCTAGAAACAGATTTTTAAGTATAAGGTCTAATTTTCATGATGTCAGTAATTTAGAAATTAAAAAGTGATAAAAAAGACAATTTGTTCAAAGTTGGAACTTTATATAATGCAATATATATATATATATATTAAAAAAAAAAAGATGCAATGAACTGAAAGTTGAAAACATTGTTTGTATTGACGAGCAAATTGTGCCTTTCAAAGGAAAATTAGGTACCAAACAATGTCAAGGGAAAATCTTCTTCGTGTGGAATTAAAATATTTCTATTGTGTTGCAAAAGTGGCTTGTTTTATGATTCCTAATATATCAGGGTTTTTTCTGCTACAGAAATACATAAGATGTAGATTTGGATTAGGAGCATCAATAGTCTCGCAGTTATCTCAACGGATGCAAGATGCATGTTTTTTGTACTTTGATAATTGTTTTTCTTCCTACAACTTACTTGCAGCTATATTGGAAAGAAACATATATGCAGCTGATGCCATTAGAATAAATAGATTTAGTAATCCTCCATTTCTAAGTGCCAAAAAACAAAAAGAGAGGGGGAACTACGATGAGTTAGTAAGTGATGATGGAAAAATTGTTATAATGGAATGGTATGACGATAAACCTATTATTTTTATCATCTAACATTATTGGAGTAGGAATAAAGATTTAGTTAAAAAGTGGGACAAGAAGGAAAAAAAGCACATACATATTGAAAGATCGGAAGAAATTAAAATGTATTACAAATCTATGGGTGAGGTAGGTGAATTAGATCAAATAATAAATTGCTATCGAATTCACATAAAATAAAAAAATGGAACTCTGAGCAAGCTTTTTCATGCTATTGATATTTATAGTTAATAGCTGGCTAAAATACTGAAAATACTGTACCAGTTTAGGGGTTTAAAAAAAACAAAAGAAAATACTAGATTTGTTGGATTTCAAAATGAGATTAGCTTCCGATCTTATAATGTTGGAATGTACATTCCAGCAAACAGATTAATAGCGTCGATTTCTAGTATATGCACGGAAATTCTCGGTTTGAGAATGCTTGTCAAATTTCGAATCAAGCACATTTTGGCTTGCTCAGAGTCCAAGAAGGGAGATGAGCTGAAAGTTTCTGAGTTTACGACAGTGATGAGTATGATAAATAAGTTGGCTGGAAAATCTTACGTACTTTCGGATGGAGGTGAGTGCTCTTATGGAATGTTGCTATTCGTTATATTCCTCTTATTTCCATAAGATTGTTGCTCATTCTAAATTACGGTAGCACAGGCACTAACGTTGACTCATTTTTGTCTTGTTAAAAAAAAAAAGCTATTTATAACACTAAATTTTTATTGAATTATCTGTCCTTGAGGAATGAATCATTCTTTGGTTGAGGATAGATGTGTAAACAAATGATCAATATTGTACCGGTAAGAAAAAGGTAGAAAGATGATGCGGAAAATAAATATTGCCTTTCTGACTGTAATCAGTACTTTGACTCTTATATATGAATGTGTTAATAAGGGCAGCTGCATCAATATTTTTTATGCGTCGTTCATATCAAAGGAGAAACTGACACGGAAAGAAGTCTTTGGTAAAAACTGATAATACAATTAAATAAAATAATACATTATTGCAAAAATTTATTGTAAGGTTTAGATTAAATTACCATTAAGATTTATTATTTTCTCCACCAAATTTCTTCTTTGAATGAACCAAGTAAAAAATAATCATAATTTTTTTAATTCACAAGAAATATTTTATTTTGTAATTTATTTGAATTTAATTTGTCAAATTATTATCTTGAAAATACTTTACTCTAAGTATACAATATATATATATATGTATATATATATAAAGTGAGATTTTTTGCTTTATTTTCAATTATAAAAATTGCCAAAGAATAATACCAAAACATAGCGCAGGGAGTTTTTATTTATAAATAATCCTTTTAGAAGCCTAATATAACTTAATTAGAATAATTTCATTTATTTATAATATTATTTCAGCAACAATGTAAAAACATTTTCACGTAATTCAATTTCTGCATATGCAAGTCCAATTTAACTGCACAACTCATCTGTTAATGTAATAACCATCATGACTTTGCGATATGAGCTGGATGCGCCATTTATGTAAGCTGAACCACGAAAAATAATATTTCCGTTCTATTTTTAAGATTTTTTTATATATAGTTCTGGGCTTAAATTACAGACATGGGCGTATTCGACAGAAGATCTATTGTGAATATTTGTGAGTTATCCTTCAGTGAGCTTTCTTCAGATACTCAATGTCGTCGCAAAATTATGGATATGTTTACGGGTGTTTCTGTTACAAGTAGAATAATAAATGAGCGATATATTATGTTGGATGTATTTTCATTGTGATTGCTGGAAGTTGAAATTGAAAAATCGGAGAATGTATGGAGGGCAATTTCTTTTTTCTTTGTGATTATATATATAAAGAAGTTGTATAAGTTAAGAATTGAAGAATTTGAATAAATTAATCAAAGAAATATTCAAATATCAAAAGAATCATGAATATATTTATCGCTGTTTGGGATCTAGATCCGATATATATATATATAATATTTTTTTTGCAAATCTCGAACTATTGAGTGTACTCATCATTCATTACTGGTAGACATAGTAACAAACAAAATAATGACATAAGTAGACATAGAAACATACTAATTTATGTACTTAAACTTTTTATTTCTTGTTATTTTTATTAAACTTCAGATATTTCGTTTTATCTGAATTAGAAATAATTAATATTTGTAGAATATAAACAATATATTTGAAGGCAGATTATTTTTAAATAATAAATATAGTATTTTTTTAACATTAGTATAAATTTTTATAGTATTAATTAATCCACATAAAAAGTAAGATTTTCTTATATGTTGATAAACATATTTTTTATATATTGTTTCAGAGGATAAATTAATTTATTTCTAATTGTGGTCTCATTCGTGGCTCAATGTCAACGTGCGTCGCTGGTAAGTATCAGGGCCAAGGTTCAATCCGCTGGCGGCTTTGTTGTGGGCACTGTTTCAAAACAGGAGAGACTCGATGGCATTTGTGATGCTCAGCATCTTACTTAGTTAGAGTTTTTCGGATATTATTCCATACGATACTCAAATGCTGGGTAGTTTCCCCTAAAAGTTCTCCGAGATGGCACTGCCCTCATTTTTCAGTGACACGGAGCTTTCTACCTGTGTCCCATCATAACAGAAGCTGCCCCCCTTTCATGAAATCACAGGAGTTCATGGACTTGATCTCGATGTTACTATTGATCAAGTGGGATAAGAAACATTTTTTAATTGTTTACAATTCAAAATAGAGTTACTTTATTTTGAATTGTATATATGGCCATATAGTAATATATATTAATTAAAAAAAGGGTAAAGTAAATAAAATGAAAATTAACTTTAAATTTTCTAATAAGAATGCATATGAGCAGTGTCATGTATAATAAATAAATGATTTACAAATACTATACGAATAGATGAAACAATAAAAAACTCACTAAAAATAAGGGCAAATACTAATTAACAAACATTTTCGAAAAAAGCAGATGAATGATATGAAAGACTTTTTACGATATAGTTTAAAAATAGAATAAGTTATTAAAGGTTTATGAATCAGAAATGGAAATTGATTAATCAATCAAAATATGATACGTAATGAAATTGCAATGCTTGTATATGATTGATTTCGATCACATGGTAGCGTACATTAAAGTTTAAGGACTTTTGTGAGTTTTTTTTCTGTCTTTCATAGATTATGCGCAGAAATTCAGCAGACCTGATTAATAAACAATGGGGTAAACAATAAAATTGGATTCAAGGTCATGCGGCGAACCATTTCAGACATTTATTTACATCATAAAGCCATTGACGATGCAAGGATGGAACACACACGTACAGTCATCAATGTTCTTTTCAGAAACTTCGAATAAAGAGTTAACGTAAAAAAAAATATGCTCTTACAAAAGAATTAATACAAGACACTTGAGTTAAAGTGCTCTGTTCTTGTATATACAGAATTTACTGCACAATTGTATAAAAGTAATAAAACAGTTTAACTTTTCAGTCTTCTAAAACCTAACATGGTAATTAATAATTTGAAAGAAATGTGATTAAAAGTAGAATTATTTGGCTGGAAATCTTTTAAGCCGTGAATCTGCGAATAACAAGAAACAAGATTCAAATTGCGAAACATAATTCGACTGTTTTTTTGTTGTCGTTTTTATTTCCTTCTTTTGAAATATTTCCCATTGTAGCCTTGTTAAACGCACGCGTCCTTCGTCATCTTTTGAATGAAGCGATCGAACTTCTGAATGCGCGGAAAATCTTTTGTTATCTTAAAAGATCTTTGATTGAACGCAATTCATATTTTATTGAGATATACTAATTAGAATGATTTGTAAAAGTTAATATAAAAATTTCATTAAATTCTTATAAGAATGGGAAATTTTGAAAGAATTAAATTTTTTTGTTCAATTTTATTTCAGTTTTCAACGAACTTGAAAAAACAATTGTTTTTTTTTAATACATAAATGTTTTTAACTATGAACAATGTACAATTATACATTTATAGACGATTCGGCTTCGAGTCCCGGCGGTTCCATCGATGTTTGTATTGGTTCGGAATGCACTTTAAACCGTAGGTCCCGGTCTAACAGGATCGTAGAGCGTTGCGAGGGTAGTGTTACTCAGCGTCCGTAGCTTGTCTTCAAGCTACACGCACCTTCTGGGTAGTGCTAAGTTAATAACGTCAGTGTAGCGCTTGACTTAAGGCATAAAAGACAACGGTCTAAGTGTTTACCAGCTGCATTAGAAAAAAATAATTTATAGACGCATATTCATCTTAATTAAAATTATAAACATCTGATATTGTTGTCGGTCAATTAAGCTAAGCCACAAACCACGCACACCACACACATATTGTACAATTTATTCATCAAATGCATACCTAAAAAACTTTTAAATTAAAAAAAAAATCCATATCAAATTAAAAATATGTGAATCTATGTTGTTGTTGTTTTTGTCGTTTCTTATCCCACTTAGTCAACAGCAATATCTAGATCAAGTCCATGAACCAGTGTGTTCTTATGAAATGGGGAAGGCTGAGGGGGAAGGGGGGAATCAGTATCTGTTGTGCTCTACCACAACAGCAACTGCTCCCCCTCCCCCTTCCCTTTGCCTCCTTCCGTGAGTAGATTGCTTATGGAATGTCCGTCCCGCATTGCAAGACGCTGAGGATTAGACACAGATACAGAATAAAAACGTGTTTTGTTCTTTTTTTAGTATAAATTTATTATACATCTAATAAAAATTTCTCTATCTCTCTCTATATATATATATATATCAGAGAAGAACTGAGAAGGAATGAAGTAGAAATACAATTCACAACAATATTCGCTACTCACAAACTGTATGACAAAACCCCATAGCATTCACAATACAAAAACCCTGAAGTACTTAAAATTCAGACAGATCTCTCAAAAATAAAGAAGAAAAGAAAAATGAAGAAATTATTCAAGATTCGAAGTGCGCACGAGCTGCAGAATCGAAACTAAAACTATTAGACAAACACGATTGTCAAAAGGTTGAACGATGTGAACTGCATTAGCAGTCAGTTCAAACAATATTGCAAAATATACTGTAATAGGGGTATAAAACAGGTGTGTGTGTGGTGACCATTGCCTCGAGGCCATGATGTTACGCGAGGAAGTAGCAAGTTGCAAAGTTGTGTAGGTTATCGGAGTACCGGGAGAAGAATCCCCGCACCTCCTATTAAATTTTAAAATTAAGCTGCATAATTAGAGAAAATACCAAAAATTAAAAATTAAAAAAGAATTAAAGTTAAAAAAGCAGCAATGCTCGTAGAAATTATGTGTTGTTAAAAAATTAGCATTCGATAATTGAAGGGTAATCTCTTAGGTTTGGTTTGTCGCTCTGCGGCCATCTTGTGCGCACGAGGGTTAAATAAATTGGGACCTACAGTTTTTAAGTGGATTCCGAGCCACTCACAAGCATCCATGTTACCGATAGGATTCGAACATGAAGCCTGTGGTACCAAAGGCCAGAGCCCTAGCTAATTGGCCATCAGGCTGCGCGTAATCATTCATATAAGGAAGTCCATAAAGCCCTAAAGAAAGTATATATATACATATACTAATGCTGAGATTAGTAATATATATTACTAATGTAAGCATTTGTATAAAAAATACTTTTCCCTTTTTTGTGATGTAAAACATCAAATTCTTTCGGTGAATTAAGCCGCATTCTTTTAAAATATTTCTTCACCAATCTTTCATAAGTGGAAAGTTGGACAAAAGTTATCGTACTGGAGTGTTAAACAAATGCAAGAGAAATGAAAAGATCTCACATTCACAATTCATTTTCATTTCGGTATTAGTTCTTGCAGAATCTATGTTTAATAAAAGTATAGGATTTTTCATCTAATTTATTAAGTAATATAATCTCCACATATATCCACGTAAATAGAAAATTAAATAAAAAAATTCTAAGACTATAAAAGAATGCGCTAAAAGTAGAGTGAATAGATAGAATATTAATTGAATAAAATTGGTAATTTATTTTTATAAAGTGTAATTTTGAACCTTTTATACAAAAATGATAACTGATTTTATAAGCAGATTAACAATTAGCTAAATAAGTTGAAGGGAAAGAATGAAATTTGAAAGATTTTTTAAATTGCTTATAGGAATTAACAATGATTGACAAATTTAAATATATTGGTGGTATTACTCAATTCATTTCTTAAACGAAAATCATTTACATAATTGAACTAACATATGATCGATAAACTATTTTTCTTTGTTTTGCAACTCGTCTCGATGCGCAGTACATTCAAGGTGACGCCTCTGTTTTAAACTAGTTACGTGTATTTTTAGAAGTCTTAAAATGGAAATCGCCATTGAGAGTAATATGTGATTCTTTTACATGAGGAAGTAGTATTCATCGAAATTAAAACGTGATTTCCCAGATGTGGTTTCCAGTAAGGTTTAAGTTTTTCCAATTTCTCAGCTATGGCTTTTTGGAAAAAGATAAGATGTAAGAGTTACATTATGAGGGAAAATTTATATTCTATTTATATAAGAAGGAAAATTTATTTTTTTTAAGCTTGTAGTAAAATGACTTCAATTTGCCTTTTTTTTTTCCCCGTTGAAATTTTCACTTCATACAAAAAATATGTGATATATATACATATATATATTTTTCTAATGCAGCTGGCAAACGCTTAGACAGTAGTCTTTGATGCCTTAAGGCAAGTACTGACATTATTCACTTAGCACTACCCAGGAGGTGCGTGTAGCTTAAAGATAAGCTACGGACGCGGAGTAACAATAATTCCACAGCGCTCATGTTAGACCGGGACCTACAGTTTGAGTGGATTCCGAACCCCTACAAACATCCATTACACTGCAGGGACTCGAACTCGAAACATGTAGTACCGAGCTCCAGAACGCTAGCTACTCAACCATCAAGACCCTATATGATATATAAGCAACAGGCAATAGCACATATATATATATATATATATATATATATATATATATATATATATATATATATATATATATATATATATATATATATATTCATACATTCAAATATATATAAATATATTCAGACAAAAAAAAATTGTATGCATGAAGCCTGATTCTTCGAATCTAATTTCACTCTTATTTGAAAAATTAGAATTACAGTTATCATAAATTTTTTAAATTAAAAATAATATATGATATCTGTGAAAACCAAAGCAAATGGACAGAATCTCATATTCTAATTAAATAATCTTGAGACTGAATAAAGAATAACAACATTACTAATAGCAAATAAAATAAAAAAGAGAGTATTAAACACATTTGAGTATATATTATGTGCTTAACTTGTGGCCTGGTGGTACCGTTTGTAGTTAGCTTGAAGACGTCTATCGAATGTGCAGAATCGAATCCATTAGAGGCGTTCGTTACCATCACTGTAGTCATAAGAGATTTGATGATGATTTAGACAACATATGCTTACATATCATAATATGTGCTTACATAACAGACTGTCCACCCCTAAAATCCTTAATTCGTCATTTATCAATGAATTGTTCGTGATCTAAGTAAGTGGAACACAAGTTCCATAGAAGTAAAAATAGTATGTATATTGAACTAAAAACACGACTATTTTTCACTTCAAAAGCTACAATAGTATTCGTTGCACATAAAATATAATGTGCTTCATAGAAACACAATTCAATTGTATAAACAAACCATCAAAAGCTCTAAAGTACCTCACGTGTACACCCTCTCAAAAAAGAGAAAAAGAAAGAAATTGTTCAAGATCAGAAGTATGCATAAGCTTTAGCGTGCGCACACACATATATAGTGTATATATATATATATATATATATATGTGTGTGTGTGTATACACATAGTGTATATGTGTGTTGTATTGCTTATGTTGATTATATAAACTATAAAGAGCAGCAATCTTCCTATTGAGGCATTGCATATGGGAATATACATCACTATTTCCACAATGAATAAAATGGTAGCTTAGCATGATAAATGTCTAATTTTTTAATAATTTTCTTACAATTATTGCAGTATAAATTATAAAAAGGGCCTGATGGCCGACTGGCTGGCGCTCTGGCGAATCCGGCAGTGTCATGGATGTTTGTAGTAGTTAGGAATCCACTTTAAACCGTAGGTCCCGGTCTAATATGATCGTAAAGCGTCTTGAAGTTTAGTCACTCTACACCCCTCGAGGCTCCTCGCTAAAGTGAAGCTGCATATTACCCTTAGCCATGGCCCGGTCGTCTGCGACGGGGTCTTCTGGATCTGGTGTAGGCTTTCATGCATCAGGGGGATTAGTAACAACATAAACTATAAAGAGTTGTCTTAAAAATAGTCAATATACTAGTTGACTTGAAAGAAACAGAAAAGACTACCGTTGAATATACCGAAGGTTCTTTATACACGATAATTATAACATAAATCCTATTTTTATTTATATTTTTTTAACTAATGCATCTTCAAAATGATTGCTATTATCTACAATTACGTTTTACAAAATTAAAGTGAAGTCTCATCCGAATAAAAATGCTGCATATCACTATTTACATTGTTCTCTTCATGCATGGTTTCCACTTTTCTTGGATTGACATAAATTACGTAACATCTTTTTTGACTAACTGCTTTATTACGCAAAATTGCATTGCACGAATGTATGTTTTCGAGTACATTTTATTTTTAAAAAAATCATTAAACTTAGTTTTCTTATTTTTTCAAATGACTGTTGAATTTCTTCCTGGAAGAAAACTCACCACTCCTTTACTTGAAACAACGAAAAGATTCACGAAAAATAAAAGTTTTCATAAATGTTTTGTTACTTTAATGTATACTTCGTTCGTCTTAACACGCGAAGTCATATTTGATTTTTAGAGACCAATTCGAAAATGCACGTAAAAACTGATTTTCAAAAAATAAATTAATGTTAAATATTTTAAACAATTTGAATTATCTTTCAGAGTTTAAAAACATTTGTAACCGTGCTTTCCTACACACACTGGAAGAGAGCCACCTGTGGCATTCAGGAGAAATGGACAGTAGACCTCGAGACTCTCACGCGAGAATTACCGAGCAACCTGCTCTCCCGGCTGAGATACGTTTAGTTTGTAATCTATCATCCCTAGAGGAAATATATTTAACGCAACCCTGAATATTTACTGGCCTATAGACTCTCACCCGGAGAAGAACTATGTTGCACACATCCCGAGCGTACCTGAGTATGGGGTTTTCGGCTTAGAAGTGAAATAATTATAGGTCTTTAAATATGATAAATATTATATGCGTGTGGTGTTTGTGCATGTGTAAATAAAGCTATGATATCTCAAACCTGCATCTGAAGTCTCAACTCAACCACACCCAGTTACAATCCAGTTGCACAACATGCACACTACACATTCTATTTTTTAGAGTTTGCTTATGTATCTCTCTTTAGTTAATGTTTTAAATTATGATATGTTTATGCTATTTAGTTAATGTTTTAAATGTGCTTTTCAAGTTGAGGTTGTTGTGATGTGAGTAGTCTTTGTTGAAAGTCTTTGGAGGAAGGCACGGC
>BPLQ01003792.1:181540-585238 GCA_021605075.1 Caerostris darwini | reverse complement strand
TTGTCGTTTAAAACACACTAATAATTTATTTTTCAGTTGTGTCAAATACCCATTTGCATTTGATTTTTTAATTATTCTTTCTTTGTTTTATGTTTTTGAAATTTACATTCTTTCTTTCTTCTGTTGTTCTTTTTTCTATAATGCAACCGTTGAAATGCTGAATGATATAAAATAAAAATAACTTTTATTAACATATTTAAAAATTATTTTAATATTCTGTTCTTTCAGACTAGACGATTAGGTACCGAATCCTGTTATCTCTAGGAGATACTCTGATATTAAAAAGTTGCTAATATTTTATCTGTTTGAATAATTGATCTTTACATTGAAACAGAAAAACTCAACGAGTTTTACTCACTGATAGACATGGTACATAATTATGTAAATAATCATTTTAATTTTAATTTATTTTTTTGCATATAGTGGCTAGCCATTTTCAGACGGTACGAAGTCACTTTAACACAGCCATTATAGCAGATTGATATTTTTAGACATAGTGCATAGCCATTATTTTTGGTACATGATGCATAACCATTTTAACCAGAGCCATTGACATGGTACGTAGCCATAATACAGTAATTTTGGCACATAAACCATTTTTAGACATGGTAGATGACCATTTTAATTTTAATCTATCTTTTTTTTTGGTATATGAAACATCCATTTTAACCATAGCCATTTTTAGACATTGTACATAACCATTTTAACCATAACCATTTTTAGATTTGGTACGCAACCATTTTAACACAGCTATTTTAGCAGTTAGGCACTTTTAGGCATGATACAAAGCCTTTTTAATAGCCATTTAGTTATTTATTACTGACCCATGATGCATAGCATTAACATGGTATGTAGCTATAACACAGTCATTTTAGCAAATAAATCATTTTCAGACATGGTACATAACCATTTTAATTTTAATTTATTTTATGGTGCATGGTACATCCATTTTTACCATAGACATTTTTAAACATGATACATAACCATTTTACTTTTAATTTTCTTTTGGGGCATATAGATAACCATTTTAGCCATAGACATTTTTAGATGTAGTATGGAGCCATTTTAACATGGCCATTTTAGCACATGGTACATAGATATTTTTAGATATGGTACATAGCCAATTTTAGATACCTAATTTAGCACATAAACATTTTTAGACATACACAACTCTTTTTAATAGCCATTTTAAATGTATTTTATTTTAGTTTTTGTTACATATCCATTTTGAGAGTTTTAGGCCATTTTAGTATATGGCCATGTTTAAACATGGTACATAGCTCTTTGTTAGCAAATAGCTAAAGAAATAGTTCTATAGTAGTCTAAAAAAAATAGTCTATAGTAATTTGGAATGAATACCTTTAAGGATGGCGTCTGAAGTTTTGCATTGTCCTATTAGAATCAAATCGATGAATTTCTGGATTGAACACATTAGCATCTTAATGGTTATCAATTCTTAAGTTTAAATATTATTTAAATTTTATCTATGATTTCAATGTCCTTTACAGAAAAAATAAATTAAATAGTTTCTTACTCCAAAACAAATTTCTTAATTTATATGATTGCAATAATTTCAAACATCCCAAATTTATTTTCTTTTAAATTTCACCGAATCTCATGCATCTTCAAATATTACTCATCTAGTTTCAAAGATTAATTTCTAAACTATGTGAATAATATTCTCTAGCTTTAATTACATTAAAAGAAAAAGTTTTCCATTTTTAAAAGGTTACCGAATATATATTTCCAACATCTGCGTGACCTCTATCTGTCATTGTGCCTTTATTGAACAAAACACCTACCTAATTAATGAATAGAACAAACTGAACATATTTTTAATAGAATGATTGTTATTTCGCTTTTTGATAAGTCTGGCGTGACTTTTACGCAAATGGGAAAAGTGTGTTGTGACAAATGAGTCTCATTGCATTACAGCATAATTTTTATGTGAGGAATTCGTAAAAATGTGTATTAATTATTTTACTACAAATGCCTTAATTTTTTGCCAAAAAATAGCTTAAACATGAATCAATAACATAGGTGAAAAAAAAATTTCAATTTTATAATTTAACAATTGAGCCGTTTTCTTTGAAATTGGTATAAGTCCATTTTATTTTAAACGAAGATGTTTAAAGGTTTATATTTGAAGGGTTTGAAAAATATAGGTATATGTTAATAAGCTCATTTTAAGCATTTTATTATATATTTTATACATATTAATACTCAATTTTTAAATATTAAATAGATTTAAGCTTATAATGTGATCATTTTTAAAGTGATTGTTTTTTTTTTGTTTTGTTTTTTTACATTTCTATATATATTTGACTGTTTGATAAATTTGGACTTATAAGTTCGGACTTATGCTAGTTAAAAATGACGAAGATATTTAGTATTGTAATCTTACTATATAAAAACAAAAAGATATTTATAAAGAATTCCATCGTTATATAAATAATGCATTAACTAAGAAAATAATCGAAAACAACTACTAAATAATCGAAAAAACATATCTTGTGTTTTTGAGAACATAATAGCATGAATGATGTAATTAAATATAAAAATTCAAATACACACCATAAGATGCTCATTAAAACAGCAAATAAAATAAAATAAAAGTAAGCACAAAAATTCAGTACGAGAAGTCTTAAACACACACAAGAACTCAACCAAAGAAATTTAAATTTTAAGAATTTGGTTTTATCGAGGAATTCATACTCTCCTTTGATATTAAACTCCATATTATAACTGTTCACTAAAAGATTAAATTTAAATCAGGCATATCTAAAGATTTCTATAACATGAAAGACCAATACAGACACTCATAAATAGTCATAGTTATTAGTTTTATGACTATTATAGTTGCGATATAAATATGTAAGGGTATTCAAATCACTAAACGATTAAATTTAAGTCAAGCACATCTAAAGACATTTATAACATAAAGAAACAATATAGACACTCATATATAGTCATATTTATTGGTATTATAACTATTACAGTTGCGATTTATATAAAGCTATTCAAATCATTAAAATATTAAACTTAAGTCCAGCACATCTAAATATCTCTGTAACATAAAGTTATAATACAGACACTCATAAATATAGTTATTGGTATTGTGACCATTATAGTTGCGATTTATATAAAGATATTCAAATACTTATTAAAATTACTATTGTATGGCATATAACAGCACTTGGAAAAACTTCGTTTTATGATATCCCAAATAGAGTTACGATTGGAAAGTATCCTTTTCAAAATCTGATTTCAAATAAGTATCATATGGACAACTAATAATTCATCACATTACCGAATCCTCCTTTCCTTTGTTAATTAACGAAACATCCAAAACAAAACAACAACAGAGCGTCTCAAGAATACCAAGTTCTCCAATACTACATTCACTTTTATTGGTATTATGAGTAGTATAGTTACGATTTTTATAAAAGTATTCAAATCCTTATTAGAATTAGTATTGCCTGACATATTACAATACGACAGTCATAGTTATTGGTATTATGACTATTATAGTTACGATTTACATAAAAGTATTCAAATCCTTATTAGAAGTACTATTGTATGACATATAACTGCAAATGGAAAAACATCGTTTTATGATATCCCAAATAGAGTTACGATTTGAAAGTATCCTTTCCAAAATCTGATTTCATATGGACAACTACCAATTCATCACATTAAAGATTCCTCCTTTACTTTATTAATTAACGAAACTTCCAAAATAAAACAATAACAGAGCGTCTCGAAGAATACCAAGTTCTCCAAGATGAGTTGGAAAACCCATCCCAGGTGAAAAAACTGCCGGCGGAACGCGAAAGAGAAAGCAACGGCTCCAATGGACGGAAAAACCCGTTCCATCATCTTCTGAAGTGATAAGTGAGAGTAACAGACAATCGTACGAGAGGGTCCAAAAAGGGGTAGGGATGTCCAGCGTGTGCCCACCTCGTACTTGACCTGATTCTGGAAGGCGGCCTTGCAGGCTGTGCGTCTGCATCACACGCCCAGTAATCTGACCTTCACAGAGAGGGGGACGTATCTCATGTTGGCCCCAGGCCTGTGGAGGGATGATTCCCACATGTATATAAGGTGGATGGTCTGCCAGAGATCCTCACACAGTTCACCTGAATCCTCCTCTCTCTTGTCTTCAGCTCTTCCGCAGAGAAATACTTAAAACTTCATCATGTACAAGTTGGTAAGTTTACTTAAGATTTTTATCTCAGTTCTTAAATTATAGCAGAAGATTTCATTTTCTAAAATATTGTTTAATATCTGATAGATATTTGGTATACTATAATAAAAGTATTCCAGTAAATGAAACTTAATTTCTATTTGAAAGTAAATTTTGCAATTTTTCATTTGTCAAAGCATCTCTCCTTTGAGGAATTGCATTTTATGTACAACTTATGATCAGTGAATTGCAACTTACAATTTTAAATCTAGAAAAAAATTATTATTATTATAGCAGAAGATTTAGTTTTTCACATTTGATAGATATTTAGTGGTCTAAAATAAAAGTGTCCCAGTAAATGAAACAATCTGAAAGTATATTTTGCAATTTTTCATCCCTTCATTATTGTCAAAACATTCTTCTCTCCTTTGAGGATTTGCACTTTATGTACAACTTATGATCAGTAAATTGCAACTTATAATTTTAAAATTGAAAAAGAAATTATTATTGGAGCAGAAGATTTAGTTTTTAACATCCGATAGATATTTAGTATTCTAAAATAAAAGTATCCCAATAAATGAAACTTAACTTCAATTTGAAAATATATTTTGCAATTTGTCAAAGCATTCTTTGAGGAATTGCATTTTATGTACAACTTATGATCAGCAAATTGCAACTTACAATTTTAAATGAAGTTAATAATAGTCCTTTAAAAAAATGTTATTATAGAAGAAGATTTATTTTTCTTAAAGATTGTTTAATATCCCATAGATATTTGGTATATTAAAATAAAAACATTCAAGTAAATGAAACTTAAATCCAATTCGAAAATATATTTTGCCATTTTCAATTCCTTTATTATTGTCAAAGCATTCTTCCCACCTTTGAGAAATTGCATTTTATGTACAATTTAAGAAGAATAAATTGCAACTTATGATCAGTAAATTGTAACATAATTGTATAATAATCTCTTGCAAAGAATTATTATTATAGAAAATATTTTGGAAAATATAGTTATCAACTTCTTTTACCTTAATCTTATAATTTTATCAAATAAACGAAAATCAAATAAATGTATTTATTAAAAATCTTTAATAAATACATTTATCCTTATGTATTTATGTATTTATGTAATATTCCAATATTAAGTAGTGTTTAATTTATATAAGGAATATTTATAAGCAATTGTTCAAAAAACAGATATACAAAAGAGTTATTGAGATTTTTTGTAAAAATAAAGAATGATTAGATTTATTTTTTTTCTACCTTAAATAATGAAACTATACTTAAAAATTAAATATAATTATACTATTTTTAATCAATTAGTCTTAAATCTATATTCAATTTTAAAATATTTATGAAAAAAATTGGCTTATACTTAATAAGGAAAATATATTTTAAAAAATGGGCTTATACTTAAAACATATTTCATTCTTTTTGAAAAAATATATAAACTTGTTAAATCTAGATAGATAAGTATTTTTAATATTTAGTAGTCTTAATAAATAGTGACATAATTAATAATTATTCAACGACTTTCAATATTCTTAACTTATTTTATATTTCATTTTGTTCATCATTAACTTTAACGTAAGAAAGGAACTATATTTTAATTGCCAAATCGTTGCCAACAAACCGTGCAAAGGAGAAACTTTCCCTTCATCTTTTAGTCAAACTCGATAAGAATTTGATAGTCTGTTTTTGCCCAACTATCAGACAGAAGTGTTTTCTCTAAAAATCTTATCAGTATGCAGAAAGTGTATGCGCATACTTTCACGCGATGAAACTTTCGATCTCTGCCAAGAAATGCAGAAAGAGCGAATAAATGCTACCAAGAAAATGGAGAATGAGATTTAATACATTACTTAAAAGTGTGGAACTTTTTATTTTTCCATTTCTTGTCACTTTCCTGTTCACGCTACTGTGTCTTTTCTTTTTATCACATTAACTTCTAAACTTGTTAGTCGATAAAAGTTTGCGATAGATTCTTAACATTTACTTAAATGAAGATTAAAATGTTGAAAACTTTTTAATGTGTTCTAAATTTGTACTGTAAAATTAGAATTTAGAATTAGAACGTTTTTTGAAGTATTAAATATTAATATAAAAACAGTAAGTTAAAATAATATGTTAAATTTGGTAAAGGAATATCAATGCTAAATTTTAAAAAGAAAATTTGTAGCATATTAATGTAAAAATTAATTAATTTAATTTTCTAATTATGTGAAGATATAAATTTGTTGGAGTTATTTTGTCGCTTTTCACATAATTGAATTTTCATAAATCATTACATTTTATTGTTAGCTAAAAATCCATTGTTAACTATTTCAATAAATATTATTTGTGTTAATTTTATTAAGACGTTATCTAAATTAAAAAATTTCATTTGAAAATAATGACCATCAACTTTTAAGAAAATTAAAAATGTAATAGAATTATAAAACTAATATTAGAACAAATTATAAAATTTTAGAACAAATCCTTAAATTATAAAACTATTGTTGGAACGAATTACAGAACTAATATTAGAACAAATTATAGAATTAATATTAGAACGAATTATAGAATTATAGAATAAACTATAAAATTAAAGAACGAATTATAGAATTAATATTAGAACGAATTATAGAATTATAGAATAAACTATAAAATTAAAGAACGAATTATAGAACTAATATTTGATAAGTTTTTTAATTGTTTTGTAAGCAAATTAAATTCTAAATTTTATAAAATTTAAAATAAATTAAAAAACTCTATGGATACTTTTTTCGTCGCTCCAAGTTCAAATATATCTTTACAAACCAACAGTTATTAGTTATTAGCCTAAGCTATAGCTTATTTTGAGCTATTAGCCTAAGTAAAAAAATACCACTAAGGCAATTGCCTTAGAAATATTTTGTAAACAAATTATTTTCATGGCATGCATAACTTTTGATAATTTTACAAACTAGCTTCTCATAGGTCAAAATTTAAATCAGCAAATACATTTTTCAAGCTGATAATTAAAATAATTCGTTACCATTCATTACTTTATAATACATTCAAATAATTCTCTACAATCAAATACTTAAGGATTAATTTAAACAATTCATTAACTATCCATTACTGAGCAATACATTAAAATAAGTTAATTACCATCAAATACTAAACGATTAATTTAAACAATTCATTAACTACCCATTACTGAGCAATGCATTCAATTAATTCATTACCATCAAGTACTTAAAGATTCATTTAAACAATTCATTATCACCCATTACTGAGTAAAGCATTCAAATAATTTATTATCAAATACTTAAGGATTCATTTAAACAATTCATTACCAACCATTACTGAATAATGCATTCAATTAATCCATTACCATCAATTACTTAACGATTCATTTAAACAATTCATTACCCTCAAATACTTAACGATTCATTTAAACAATACGTTACCCTCAAATACTCAACGATTCATTTAAACAATACGTTACCCTCAAGTACTTAAGGATTCATTTAAACAATTCATTACCATCCATTACTTTCTAATGCATTCAATTAATTCATTACCATTAAGTACTTAACGATTCATTCAAACAATTAATTACCCTCAAATACTTAACGATTCATTTAAACAATACATTACTATTTATTACTATATAATGCGTTCAATTAATTCATTACCATCAAGTACTTGACAATTAATTTAAACAATTCATTACCACCCATTACTTTATAATGCATTCAATTAATTCATTACCATCAATTATTCAACGATTCATTTAAGCAATTCATTACCACCCATCACTTAATTTTTGTATCTTCTCCCAGGTTGTTCTCGCTACCGTCCTGGCCGTGTGCAGCGCCACAGTCCTCCTGCCTACCGCCCTTCACTACGTTGCGCCCCACTCAGCCGCCAGGGTCACCAAATACGAGTGGGAGCACCGCCCCATCAACTACGTGGTCCCTGCAGTGGCACCCGTAGCCCCAGTGGTCACCTACAGCCAGCACAAGACTTACCTCCACTCCGCACCCCTAGTCCACACCGCCCCCGTGGTCCACACCTTCCACTCCGCCCCCGTGCTCCACTCCGCCCCCCTGTTGGCAGCCGCCCCCATCGTCAGCCATTCTTCCACCACCATCTTGTCCAACAAGAAGGCCTAAATAAGGAAGGCCTCCCGTACTTCATGAGTGAGTGAATCCCCTAAAAGGGCTCGCTCTTCTCCAGGAACAGAAACAAAATGGATCGGACATGGAGTGGAAAACGGTTTTTGCTTATCCCCTGTTTGGCTCGGAGGGATTGAACTTGTCTTCTCTTTATTACTTTGTTTACTTTTAATAAATGTTTCAGTTGTTTCGTAACTGGGTTGTCTGTTTATTTATTTATTTGTAAACGATTAAACGCACTTCGTTTCTTACTGTTGATGATCCATTGGATTACTTCGCGAAGAAGTGGTATTTTATTACAACATATTAAAAAGATTATAAAACATTTAACTAATTTGATTATTACACATTTAACTATAGACATAAATAAAATTCTGTAGTAGACAAAGCAAAACAATTCTATAAACAGACAAAACTTTTTTTTTACAGTTATATCATAAATTGAATGTCGTTTGTTTATTTATTTGTAGACGATGAAACGCACTTCGTTTCCTATTGTTGCTTAGAATGAACCATTGGATTACTTTGCAACGAAGTGGTACATAGTTACAGCACATTTAAAATATTATAAAACATTTAACTAATTTAATTATTAAACATTTAACTATACGCATCAGTAAAATTCTGTAGTAGTTAACAGAAAGACAAAACCTTTTTTACTTTCAGTTTTTTCATAAATTGGTTGACGTTTGTTTATTTATTTGTAGACGATGAAACGCACATCCATTGAATTACTTTATTACGAAGGGGTAATTAAATACAGCAAACTAAGAAGTTTGAAAATATTTAACTTATTATAAGCATCAGTGAAATTCTGTAGTCGTTAAAATAAACACAACACTTTACTTAAAACGTTTATCTAATTTGATTATTAAACATTTAATTATAAACACCAGAAAATTCAGTAGTAGTTTAAATAAAGACAAAACCTTTTTTACGTTTTAGTTTTTTCGTAAATTAGTTGTCGATTATTTCTTTATTTATAGACGATGAAACGTACATCGTTTTTTATTGTTGCTTAGAATGAACCATTAAATTACTTTGCGACGAAGTGGTGCATAATTACAGCACATTTGAAGGACTATAGAGGATTATAAAACATTTAACTAAACATTTAACTAATTTGATTTTAAACATTTAACTATAAGCATCAATAAAATTCTGTAGTAGTTGAAAGAAAGACAAAACCTATTTTACATTTCCGCTTTTTCGTAAATTGGGTTCGTAATTTTAGTTCGTTTATTTATTTTTTTGTAGACGATGAAACGCACTTCGTCTCTTATTGTTGTTTACAATTACTTTGCGACGCAGTGGTAATTAATTACAGCGCATTAATAGGATTATAAAACATTTAACTAACTATAAGCATCAGTGAAATTCTGTAGTTTTTAAAATAAAAAACTTTTTAAACTGCACTCGTAATTATTTTCATTATAAGCTTAGTAAAAATTCTTCGAAAATCTTTAATTTTTTATTTAATACCATAAAATCACAAAACTTTCAAAAAATAAAAACTTTTAAGCATTATTAAGAAAAGAAAACCTCTAAAATTGCTAAAATCAAGTAGTGTTCAAACTTATACATGTCTGTTGATACTATCTGCATATTAATTAAGTGCATTTAAAAAGAGAACTATATTTAAAATAAATTAATTTTAATTTTTAATAAAAAGCAACAAACAATAACTATGTTGGGTAATTGTTTTTGTAATATTGTTCAAAACAGAAAATAACAAATATAATTTCTGCTTAAATTATTTTTTCCCCAAACTCTCTTGAGTCTGTGGTAATAATAATCATATTCGTGGCAACATTCCATTTTACAATCAGAACTAATTTTTAATTTTAATTATTTTAATCAACGAATGCAAATGGTCTAAAAAATAAAATTTAATAGAATTTTAATTGAGCTAGAAATGGTATAAGTAAAAAAATATTTTTTAATTCAAAACTTAATCTGTTGCATAAATTTTAAAGGGATAAAATTGGAAATCTATTCTAAAACGTAGTCAATGATTATTCTAAATGATACTGGATTCAAATTCCTTTAAATAATATTCAATATAAATATACAATATTGGATAATTTGAAGTATGTTGTATCTTAAATTGTAGTCAATGATGATTTTAAAGGACACAGAATTCAAAGTAAAAGTAATTCCTTTAAATATAATTCAGTATGAATATGTCGTATTGGATATGTTGAAGTACTAGTATGTTCTGTACTAAAACGTAGCCAATGATGATTTTAAATGATACTGAATTCAACAAAAAGTAATTCTTTGTAATATTATCCAATATGAAATATGTCATATTGGATATTTTGATGTATGCTTCATTTAATTGGTTTGGTTTGTTTGTCGCTCTACGGTCATCTTATGCACACTTTAGGTTAAACAGACCGGGACCTACAGTTTAAAAATGGTTCCGAACCACTACAAACACCCATGGCACCGCCGGACTCGAACCCGAAACCTGTGGTACCGAGCGCCAGAGCGCTAGCCACTCGATTATTCAGGCCCCTGTATGTTTCATTTGAAGCAGTATAGGAAAAATAATTTGTATAGTTAGTCGTATATAATTTGTTTTGTAATCGTTCTAAGCATTCATTAATCAAGAGTTAAATTGCAATTCAGTAGTATATGATTTTATTTCTTGGTAAAATATAAAAAAAATAAAAAATCCAGGTTCAGAGCGCATAAGATGAAAGAAGAAACTTTGTCATATCTTAATAATATATCAATGTTCTTTTTATCAGATATGAAATTATTTTATTCGCAAAAAATTTCGAATAACCTTAATTTAATTTTCACATTCTTATTTCTCTTTCTCTCTTATTATTAATTAGTGGGACTGAGAGATCTAATATTATCTTCTTTGGATGACAGAAAAAAAATTTGGTTGAATTTATGAATAATGTAAAACAATTTTTATTTGAAACAAGAATTTTAATTTTTTATCAACAAAAATGTTGTCGTTACCTATGGCTTTATTGTAATTCAATCCTTACTAATTTGGCCACTTACCATAAAAAAAGAACATATAAAGAAATCAAAATTACAAAGGGACATTCTTAACAAAAATGGGATAAAAAATCTTCCCTTCTTATAAAAAGGGACACACAAACCAGACATTCTTAACAAAAATGACAGTTAATGTTAAATGTTCAAACAAGTTAAATGTTCTAAGAATAAAAATTTAAAAAGCTAGAAGCACCATAAAAGTTATAAATATTATTAAAAAATGTAAATATTTAATTCTGCAAAATTCTAAGGTTTGTCTATTCTTCTTATAGACACTGAAGACAGACACTAACTCAATACGAAATTCATACAATACATTTTTTTTTGTGTATTTAGTACTGTCAAACTGATTTGTTAAATATCATATTTTAAAAAAATATTATTCACACAAATTTTAAAACAATAACTTAAATACTATTAAATAAATCATTAAATACAAAAATATTTAAAATAAACATTATAACCACTATGAATTTGGTGAATTCATCATGATTTTTTTTTATTAGAATTAACAGAAATGTGCATATAATTACCACTTAAGCATTGAACCACTTATCCACTTGAGCACTTAAGAATAATCACAAAAGGACTCATTCTTTTTTAATAATGCATCAATTATCTTAAAAGAGAAACCGCTGACAAACGTTCAGTTTATAGTCTCTCATCTAGAGAAGAAATATATTCAACGCAACTCTGCGTATTAGTTGGTCTACAGATATTCACCCGGAGATATGGTTTGGTTCGTCGCTATACGGTCAATTTTTGCACACTTTAGGCTAATTAGACCGGTACCTACAGATTAACGTATACCCTGAGAGGAAGTATATTTAGTACAACCTGCGCTTATCGGTTTTTCGATTTAGAAGTGGAATCTTTTCATGAGTCTATAGTTATTTGTTTTTAAATGTGTTAAATAGTGTATGTCTGTATTGGTATGTATGTATTGTGTTTGCGTGTGTCAATAAAGCTGTGAGTTCTCAAACATGTGCCTCGAGTATCTAAACTCAACCATACCTAATTACTATCTGCATGCCAACTTGCACTCTATAATTGTATTTTTAGAAGCATAGAAAGTATAAAATTCACACAATTTAAAAACTGTAAAGAAATTTGGCTTAACACCAGATGTTTGTTACCAAGAGTATCAAACACATTGTCACAAAATTTAGAGTTCTGTTAATTTGTATCAAAATATTCGAAGTAATTTCTCGCAAAACATTCCTGACTCTTATATTTAAAAAGATATTTTTAAAAACTGTCACGAGAAGTCCGTAGATACAATTTGGTTGCCCAACCTGCACATTACAGTTGTATTTTTAGAATCATAGAACGTATAAAATTCATACAATTAGGGAACTATAAGGCAATTTGGCTTTACACCAAATGTTTGACACCAATAGTATTTAACGAATTGTTGCAACAAATAAATTAATAACAGTTATTTAACAAATAATATGTTATTAATTCATGTTAATTTGTTTCAAATTATTCGAAGTAATATCAAGCAATATCTTGCTGACTCATATTTTTTAAAAGATAATTTTAAACACTGTCACGACAAGTACTTAGATTCAATTTTTTAATGTGCTTAAATGGAAAGACTTTTCTCACACTACGTAGAAATACAAATAATTTTTAATAGTCCATAAATTATTCTGCATTATTACTTCTTATGAATCTTTTTTCAATTTTCGAATATTAATCTTGTGATGTACATCTTCTATTTGCATTTAACCTTCAAATCATTTTAATCACTTATCATCTCATTATTTGTTTCATTAGTTAGTCAAGGTCAGAAATATTCAAAGACATTTTAAAATAAAAGTAGATTCAAAATTCAAATTTTCTTTTTTGCATAATACAGTCATTTCTAAACAAATACCGTAATTTCTGAGCCAGTTCAATCTAGATAATAAAAGGTTTTTAACCTTACCTGTTCTGTCAGTTAGATGAAGGTCACCGTTATCTTCTCAAAACGAGAATTTTAACTGTATAAAATAAAATGAAAGTAAATCTAGTTTTATATTAATAAGTAATCATATAATAAAAACAAAGTGATACAATAATAATATATGCTTATCTATGCTTTTTCCAGACAAATTAAATATTAATAAAATACTTCATAGTTTGTTTTGTATAGGTTTGAAATTTTAATATTAAATACAGGTAATCTTGATTGAAATTTTTGTGATCTAAATCAGTTGTTCTCAAATTTTTTGAAGTCAGGGAGCATTTTAAATCCTACAAATAATTGTAGTATAGAGCGTTGGGCAGGCAACTCTACCCCGTAAAAAAGAGAACATCTCCTGTCTCGAAATATACCAGTAGGTAGACGGGGCTGTTGCGCTAATGATGATGATGATGAAAAATTTTAATTATAATTATTTAATTATAATAAATTTAATTATAATTATAATTAAAATTATTATTCATCATTTTATTTTATAATTATAATTATTATTCATCAATTTTAATTTTAATTATTATAATTTTAATTATAATTTTAATTAGAATAATTATAATTATAATTATAATAATTATAATTATTATTTTATAATTATTTTTATAATAATAATTATAATTATTATTTTATAATTATTTTAATTATAATTATTACAAATTTAATATATTATTTTTAATTTATATATTATTTATGAATTATTTACGTATTTGACTTATTTAACATAAAATACTTAAGTCAAATACAGAAAAAAAAATGCAATAAAAAATAAAATGAAAAACACTTTAAGTGTATTTATTCTTTTTAAGAGAAACATGAGCCCGAGGTGTCTTACGATTTTTTCAATATTTGGGCACATATTTGAACAGTAAACTCTCCTTTTCTCATCATTACATTGAAAATTTCCTCTCTTTTTAAATTGCATTGTGGTGAGGTCAGAAAATCCTAATTCCTATAAATATGATGTTTAAAACTGTAGCAAAATATTTAAAGCTTCTTTTTTAGATATTGACATGCATTTTTCTTTTATTACTTACTTACTCCCCATGGTCGGCCAAAGCTGTCTATATACTGGTAGATTTCGAGGCGGAAGACTTTCCCATGGTGGGGTTGCCAGCCCTACGCATAATGTTCTACAGTCATATTAGACAGGGAGCTATGGTTTAAAGTGGATTATAAACCAGTACGAATATTCATGGCACCTCCGGAACTCGAACCAGACCGCTAATCAGTTAGCCATCAGGCCCCTCTTTCTTCTTTTATTGGAATTCAAATTGCTTCAAGACGAAATTCTTCAATTTTTAATTTTCTTAAATTTTATTTAAATAAAAGAATTTAAAAAAGCATTCGGAACATGTCAATTGTTTATAATGAAAGCTGTCTTTGAGCGGGAAAACTGTCAAGAGTAACTAGTATCACTGGTCGCTCTTAAGAATCTACAAATTATTGTAGGCACACTGTATACAAATTTCTGAGAAATATTTTATAATAGTTACGTCAAATATTACGTTAAACATTATCCAATTTGATATTTCCATTTAAAATCTTAGATACAACTACTAGTATATGCAATTTATTGCATACTTTCACTGTAAGTAAGGCTACATTTAATTTAAGGTTAGTGAAAATCAATAGGAGGAATTTTTTTCTCATCCTACATGGACTCCAGATTGATGATTCGTGATATAAGTGACGTTAACACGGTCGTTTGCGGGTCGTACGAGAGAAATCCCGGAAAACTTCCACAATTCAATCTAAATCTATATGATTCGTTCATGCTATTATAATCGCCATCGTGTTTCCCCTTTTTGAAAGTAGTGATTGAAACGGACGCCATCAGCGGACTCGAACCTGAGTCCTTTTAAGCACGTCCACACTGGAGTCAAACCCGAAGCGAGCTTGCTCTCTGTGTCTGCGTCTGATCACCAGAAACAACCCAAGTTATCTCTGGCTGAGAGTGACAGCTGGTTAGTAAATGGGCTATGCGAAAAAACCGGCACTGGAAGCAGAGGGGTGGAGACACATGTTTCTCTAGGAGGGTTCTGTCAATCCGGTTTATAAATAGGCAGACTCGTCTTCCAACTGGACTCGGCTATGGAACACATATATATAGGATATATATTTTATTGCATCAATTTTCAATTTGTTCACATGTAAAACTAACTTTTCAACAGAGTATTGTTAACTGCAGAGAAACAAAGTATACACTGGTCAACTTAAGAAGTGGATAAAATACTATACATAATAATAGTAATAATTTTATTGTTTGTTGCATCCTTTAAAGAGAATTAGTTCTTTAAGATATTCAAGATGAAAATTGCGTAACATAATATATAACAAATAATTAACCACAATAACAGCTACAAATGATTAAAATGTTAATGGCTTTTTAAAGAGCTATATAAGCTAATAGTGCTAATAGAGCTAATAGTGTGCAACAGCTGTTAAATTTATACACGTGTCTTTTGAAGGTTAGGGCTAACTAAAAATCATATGGATTTAATATTACTAGCGCCATCTATGTGTCAGCCTACTAACCTTTCAGCTCATTTGTTAGATAGGCAAAAGATGCACTATAATCAATTCTGAGCACAAACCGAACAAAATTCCCCATCTAACAATTCTCTTTATGACGAATATCCCATCTAACAATATTACTTGTTAGTTGTGCAGAAGGATATCCCTAAGAATTTGTTTGAAAGGAAACCCCTGCACAATTCACCATATTAGATACAAGCTACACTAACTCCCTGGCACTACACATGGGCCATGGTGGGTCGCGGCCATCTACCTACTGGCAGATTACGAGACAGGAGATAACAGGATAGCGTCATCCGCTCTACGTGCTACAGTCATATTAGACGGACCAACGGTTTAAAGTGAATTACGAACCCCTACATGCATCCATGGCATCGCCGGGACTCGAACCCGAAACCTGTGTCACCGGACTCCAGAGCGCAAGTCACTTGGCTATCAGGCCTCAGCCAATAAGATACATTCAGCTGTTAATTATGTCAATGCATATATTGTCAGTTTATTATAAAAGTATTAAGAAGCTTATACAACTTAACAATTATTTCAGACTACAACATTTATTTTAAAAAGAAATTAACATAAAATTGATGAGCTAACGAATGATTAAAAAAAAAAGCTATGTTAAATCTACTAAGACGCTATCTAAAGTTTTATACAAAAATTATGATCAGCATGCAACACAGCGGGTTTTTTTTTTCACAGAAAATACTATGTATGATAACATTTTCAATGTTTTTTACAACGTTAAAATATTAAAACCTCGATTATGTAAACTGTAAAACAATTATAAACTTATGGGAAGACTTTTACCCCACTAAATTTAAAAATATCTTTACAAAAAATATCTCGACAACTACCTTAGAATATTTTTTTATTTATTTATTAATTCATTTAATTCATTAGTTTAATTTTTGATGTCCTGTTCAACTTATATGTGATGTCCAGTGTGGTAAAATACTTCAAAATGTGTCAAAAAATCAATAAAAAATTTTGGATACCAGGTTGTTTTGCATATTTCTTTAAATGCTATAAATTCGAAACTCTTTATAGTTGGTTAAAATTTTGGAAAGAGGATAATTTCTCCCTTTTTTTCCTCCGAAAATCGACAAATTTGAAAAGAACCACGTGTCAGAAGACATTTTTTTGTAAGGGGTAAGGTGGTCAGCTCTACGCCCAACGCTCTGCAGTTAATTAGACCAAGAACTATGGTTTAAGTGAATTCCGAACCACTACAAATATCCATAGTTACTACCAGGACTGTTACATGAAAACCTGTGGCACCGAGAGTTAATCACTCGGCCATCAGGTCCCAGACATTTATATTTGGTTTGGTTTGGTTTGTCGCTCTACGGTCATCTTGTGCATACTTTAGGCTAATTAGACAGGCACCTGCAATTGAAAGTGGATTCCGAACCACTCATAAACACCCATGCCACCGCCAGGATTAGAACCTGAATCGTGTGGTACCAAAGGCCAGAGCGTTAGGAAGACATTTAGAAGTTGGAAATCAATGCAGCTTTTTGGAGCTAAGTATTTTTTTCCACATAGTTTCGAATACTTTAAGGGAGTATTTTTAAGTTATTCTCGTTTATTAAATATACTAATGAAATATATATTTGATCAATACAACCATAATGCCATCTTTTAAACTTTTCCTGAAAACCTGATGCACAGGTAAAATAACAATGCACTGTTATTCTGAGAGCATTGAAACTATGAGTTTTTATTCCCCTAATCTTTAAAAAAAAAAAAAAAAAATTTCAAGACGGTTTTATTAAAAATGTGTGTGGGGACTTTTTTTTAAAAATTTTTTTAAGAATTTTTTTTTAAGTTTTAGTCTTTTGTGAGATGGAGAGAAAACATTGTTTACCGAAAATGCTTTTAAGGGCAGCTGTCCCACATTTGGAATATGTGTCATATGGAAGAAAATCCAGAAAACTAACAATCTGTTTATCGATTCAGGATTCTTACAGTTGTTATCACAATCCCCAATAGGTATCCTTATTTCTGAAAGCAATGGAAGCCGCCAGCGGAATTCGAGCCTAAGTCCTGCTGCATGCTAGCTGCAGACTTTACCATTTGTCATTCAGCAATGCAGGAATCAATAAATTTATTATTCTATTTAAACTATTTTTAAATTATTAATTATTACTATTCCAGCTTGGTGAATTCGATCTTCTATATAATTAAAGCATGATTTAAAAGTCCCAATCTATATTTAAAAATATAATAAATTTCAAAGCAAATATCTTTTAATTGATCAATAAACATAAAAAACATTCATATTATTCTATATTTACATAATTATTATTTTTATAATGTTAGCATTTTCATTTTTAAACCTTTAATAAAAGTTTGTATTAAAAGGAAATCGTTTTGAATCGAACAAAAATTTCAAAATATCCATAAAATATGAGATTAAATATTATAGAAATACCTATAATTTGTTTACTTCTTCTTTACTTTGCATAATTAGTAGTGTTAATCTAAGCCATTTTTAATTAACGTTAAAGTAAAATACGTTAGAGCATTTTTTAAAATAACAAATGGTCTAAAATAAATTAAAAATTATTTTAGACCATTTCTTTTTTATTTCCATACCTGACAAATAGATGGCAGCACTATCAATAGCTAAAAAGAAATTGATTGTTAGTACGATGTAAATTATTCTGTTAAAGGTAAATTTAAATTGATAATTGTTTCCTATTCTTAAATTGATTATTTCATTCATTAATTAATTATATTTTTTTGCATTTTATATCATTTATCTTCTTAATGCAACGATAAAGATTCATATTTAAAATAATTCGCTGATTGGACTAAAGAATTATTAAATGGTTTACAATTTCTTCTATTTGCCCAAAATAAAAAGCATCTGTTAATTATTGATGATTCTTAATCAGAGTTTGAATTTTAGAAATGTGATTTAATTAACACTATTTATAATGTGCAAATTTTAATTATTTCTTTTAACAGAAAAAAGACAATTATAAAAGATTTGATGCTTTGAAGTATTTGACCAGCATGGAAACAATCAGTATAAATGTTTGCTATATGCGAACAGCCATATCTTATTGAATTGTAAGCCCTAATGCCATGAACGCGGACAAGATGTTGAATGTTGTTAGAATGTTGTCGACATACTACAGTGCTGAAAGGATGTTACGGATGATAACTTAAAGACTCCGCTATCTAATGAAATGATACTACATACAGCGGTCTCCAAACTTTCTAGCCTTAGGGTCATACTGTTTACTCCAGTAAGTACTAAGGGGCCAAAGCACCAAGGGCCAAAACCGTTTTCATTTTTCTGCCATTATCTATAATTTCTAGACTAGTCGCCGAGTACGCTCTCTGAGCGAACATACGATTGCTAACTACAAACTATTGTCAGTGAAAAATCACAATTACACAAATCTCATTAGTATTTTTTTACAAGTGGATATCCCGCGGTTTCATTCGTGTTCATTTAGCTTTTCCGTTCCTGAGAGATTTTCAGGATAAAATACATACATACATAGGCGATCCTCATTACCCCAGCATAACTACCGAAGGTAACCGCGGGATGTTCACTAGTTTATAATGTTAGCGGGATTCATTTCAATTGTTTAGTTGTTATGCTTAAGTTAAATTTCCCGCGTATTATGCTTGTCATTAAGCTTTCCCTAGCAAGTCAATAAAACCGAGTTATTATCATTCTGTGTTTTTTTTTATCCAACTTATTACAGCAACAATAAGCTATTCGCTGTCGCGGGCCGGATGGAGGACACTGGCGGGCAGGATTTGGCCCGCGGGCCGTAGTTTGGAGACCCCTGCTCCAGACCATAACTTCAGATTGCCGAACTGTTTGACTGACAACAGTCAGGTAAGTCAGAAAAACTGTAGCAAAATGCAATTTTATACATATGCATTATCTTAATTCCATTTCATTTGTCCAACGCTACATGTCCACATGTTTGCATTTCCGTGGTGCTGTCGGTGGTAAATTGTTTCCATGGATAACACCACATCTTGTTATCGATCAATCGCTGTTCAGGATTGTGTAAAAACCAAGAATATTTCAACGTGCAGAAGAGCTCAGGTTAGGGATCCGTTGTAGTAACTGCTTTCAGAAACGAAGAGACTCGATGGCCACCGATGTTCAACAACATCAACAAAAAAATTTTTTTTTCAGTACGCGGGACCAAAATCACGAATCAACTTAGCGTAATGTCACCTTGCCATTGCTATTTAAATAATATTTATCCAAATTTAATATGTGTATGTATCTTTTTTTTTTTTGCAACAAAGATTTAAATCTTTGTTGCAAAAAAAGAAGAAAAAATTATACTTAATTAAAATTATTAAAAAATTATACTTAATTAAAATTGTATTAGAATTGAGCAAGTTGAAAATGTTTCAGGTTTCTATTAAAAAAAAAAAGAACAATAATACATTTTTAATGTAATTTTTAGAAATGTTTTGATGTGTCAATACTGTGTGACAGGCCATAGCCCACCTTATTTTTAAAAAAATATTTTATGTGGACTTTAGATTACAAATTTTGAAAGTCCTTGAGCTAAATGAACAATATAAAATAAACGATGTTGACTAATTAGTGGCATAAATTGATCAAAAGTTATTACTGTGGTTTTCAATACACGAAACTTTTACCAAATTTATTACTATTCAAAATTATTAAGTGCCTGGTTATATATCGTTAATCCGTTCTAAATCCTGCAATATAAGTTCAAGATTAAACAGGTTGTGTACCAAATGAAATTTTCCCTTTAATAAAGAAAGGATTAATGATTAATACGATTAGTCCTATCTCCTAAAGAAATACGTATTGTTATTAACATATTATACATTGATGGGAGGAATAAAATAATTTATACACTGTTTGGTACTAAAATACATGAATACAAAAGCAGTTGGGTGAACACATACATAAATTTGTTTTCTTGTTGCCTGCAGCTTTATTAGAATTCAATCCATACAAATATGGCCATTTACCATTGAAACAAAAAACAATACAAAAACAAATTACAAAGGGAAAAAACCAATTATTCTTAACAAAAATCTCCAAAAAGCCTTAAAAACAAGTTAAATGTTCTAAGGATAAAAATTTAAAAAGCTAGAAGCACCACAATAAAAGTTCGTGTGATCAGGTTTTCAAGCAGGTTTTTTTCAGGGTGCATGATCCGTGTGATCAGGCACCACAATAAATGTCATTTTACATTTATTTGGTTTTCACACAGGTTTTCTTTGGCCCTCCAGTATAGAGTATACAAATCGCCATTTTGTTGTAAGTTAAGTGTCTAGTACCGAGCAAACAAGTAAATGAGCCTTACTTATTTTCTCTGTCTTAACAGGTGGGCTGAAAAGTTCGTAGGCTGGCATAGAAAAATTTTTTTTTTTTTTTTTTTTTTTTTTTCCCCACTTCTCTACGGTTAATTTTCCTGGTGCAAAGTCCGAATAATGTTTATCACGCCTTGGCTTCAATTGTATTTTTTTTCGCCAAAAAGCAATGCTTTATTAACACATGAAATTCCTTTTTATCCATTTTTTCAAACTAACAAAAGTTGCTTCACCAAAATATGCTATAACTCACATACTAACAGTGCAACAGCTGTCAAATTTATACACGTGTCTTTTGAAGGTTAGGGATAAATAAAAATTATATGGATTTAATACTAGTAGCGCCATCTATGTGTCAGCCTACGAACTTTTCAGCCCCCTGTTACATAAAACGCATATAACAGAGTTCACAATCCCTATTTTGGCCAGGCAGTCGTGTCCAGTTCTTAATCTAAAATTGGCAACAGACTTTTACCGGGTTTTTCCACTAATTTTTTTTTCATGACATACCAGATTGTCTACCAGACTTTTTCTTTGGTGTAAGATAATAATTCACTAATATGCGATGATTTAATTTTGTCCCGTATAGTTTTCCTACAAAAGGTCAAAACGGATAGGAACATGTTCGGGAAGTTCTTTTTTTTTTTCCAGAAAATCTGACCTTTCGTTTCCATCTATTCCAACATGTGATGGAATCACCTGGAAAATTATGTTATTTGCCATTTTCGTTAAGGAACTTGATATCTTGTAGGAAAATTTAACTCTTTTTTGTCTCTTTTCCGCTCTGGCGTTCGGTACCACAGGTACCGGGTTCAAATCCCGGTGGTGCCATGGATGTGTGTAATGGTTCGAAATCCACTTTAAGCCGTAGGTCCTGGTCCTAACAGGATCGTAGAGCGTTGCGGGGGCATTGTTACTCCGCGTCCGTAGCTTACCATCAGGTTACACGCGCCCCCGGGGTAGTGCAAAACGAGTAACGTCGGTGCAGCCCTTATGGCGAAGATCACGGTCTATTTGCCAGCTGCATTAGAAGGGGAAAAAAATGTCTTTTTTTCCTACTTGGACATGTTTGAACAACGCCAGATTCTACGTTGACGTCCCAAAGAACTTCCAGAATGTTTTGGAACTGTGTTTTGGTCATTCTATTACTGTTTGTTTGGGGTTATTCTCCTGAAAAAGTTAGCGGCCGGATGGCTAATAGGCTGGCGCCCTGGTTTTTGGTACCGCAGCCTTCAGGTTCGAATCCTGGCGGTGGCAACAATGCTAGTTAGTGGCGGTGAAGAAATCCCTCATTAAACTGTAGGTCCTAGTCTAATTAGGCTAAGTGTGCACAAAATGACCGTAGAGCGACAAACCAAACCAAACACGAGAAAGTTTGACATTTATGCAATTTGGCAAAGATTTCTGCTCACGCAAGTCATATTCCAAACTAAGGTTGTATACAAAACAAAATTTTCGAATCCAAATAAGACATATCAAGCTGGATTTACACCAATAATCGGATGTATAGCGAGAATTCACTGTACGTGTTGACAAATTTTTATTTTAATTCTTATAAATTTACTTTTTTTGAGAAAAAAATATATTTTGACTCTGCAAAGTCAAATATAACTTAAAAGAAAAATTGATAATACAAAAAAAAAGTTTTTTAATTTGATTTTCTAAAAATAAAATAGTTTGACTTATTTATATACATTTTGACTCTTCAAAGACAACAATTTAGAAGAACAAATTATCATTTGTTTGAAATTACCAAATTACCATTTGTTTGAAATTACCAAATTACCATTTGTTACCATAAAAGAACAAATTACCATTTACCACACCAAATTTCCAATTGAACATATTACCTTTTCTTGACAAAATGATTGATATTTATGCATTTAATTTTTCGAATTAATGGTAAACCTTTTTATGCAGAAACAAAAATTAACTTTAAAATTTAGTTTGTGATTAAAAAGTCCTTCACATCAACTGCATAGAGACAATGTACTTTCCTTTTAAAAACAAATAATCAAATAATCAGTAACTGTTGCCAATTTCAGCTATAAACTTATCACCGAACTGAAAACAAATACGAATAGATTTTAAATTTCAACAAAAAGATCTATTCGATATTTCGAATCTAAAAAAGTCGTATCATCATCAATGACACCACCGGAATATTTCTCAACCCTTTGGAAAATCGATGCTTTTTCAAGAAATCAAAATCGAAAGCTAACTGACAGAAACACCAGTCAGTTTCCATTTTCTCCGAAAACTAAAAAGACAAAATCAATTAGAGCTCTTTTTAGCCTAATGTCCCTCCGCGCATTGTATTCAAAATTGAAAGATCATCTAAGTAGGCGTGGCCACAGCTTGCAGCAGACGATTCTGGGTGCTCTTGACCCAGTTTATCGATGAACCTGTCCGACGTTCCTTTTCACCCTCATCCTGCAGAAAGGCGTGGTGGCATCACGGTTAAAGTGAAAGTGGTATAAGGATGTAAAAATACCGACCGTGTACACAAATATTAAGTGCTTGGAATGATGCAATGTTTAAGAACATCTATAATTCTTTTGATGAAAGGAACATCCATTTTGCTCGATTTCAAAACTGTGGCCAGGGCAGAATTTAGATGAAAAGAGGCCCTAGGCTATTCCACTTATGAGGCCCTTTCACCTCCCATTTTTAAGCTTGTAAATTACATGAGAGATAATAAAATACATCATTACTGTGATATATATCAATACGTTAAATGAAACATGTTGTGATGGATACTAATCTTTATCAAAAATGTGGCACGGTTAATAAATAAAAAAAAAAATCGAGTACACTTATTTGGACATTTATTCTCAGCACCCTATGTAGTACTTGTAACAATAACTAACCAAACATAACACACATTTACAAAGACACAAAATTCAAATGATAAAAATCTTTGACTACGAAAATAAAATATGCAATAAAAATTATCATATTTTCTATCAAATTAAAGCTTAGTATCATAAGGCACGTCAATATTTGCCATAACAATCAGTAAACGTATGAACTATACTTGGGTGCAATCTAATATATACAAGCGAACAGACCCAATGAGCCGAACGCGTTGATCTTAACCAATACATTTTTATGTTTATTAGTCGTATGTGTAGAATTTCTCCTTATTTTCGATTCAGTGTTTACTGTTTACTTTTTTTTAATTCTAATTTTGCTAACAATTTGAATGTAGGCCCCTCTTGATCTTGAGGCCCTAGGCTGAAGCCTAGTTAGCCTATAGGAAAATCCGGCCCTGAAGAACACCTATAATTCTATTGTTAAAAGGTACAAAAGAACACCCATTTTGTTTTATTTCACAACTGTGGAAGTTAATCTTTTAAACCGTTAAGAAATTGTGTGCTTTTTGGAAAACGTTTTTAAAAGCACCAATTTGCAGTGATTTCTTTGTTGAGAACATAAAATGTGCATTAACTTCCTTAATACTTTTGAAAGCTCGTTTGTAAAAGCGTTCTGTACTTTATCCTTTGGCGCTTCCCATTAAAAAAGAACAGTTTTTTTCGTTCTTTCTAATGGATCTTAAAAGACTTTAAACACTGGGTTTTACACTAAAGTGACTTATTTTTAAAGTAAATACCTTTTCATCAAAACATGTTGAAGATTAAGAAATTACAGCGTGTTTAAGTTATTTAGCTTTCACATTTGGTGCTTATAGTATAATTAAGCTTAATTTGTATGAAATAAATAATTAAAATTAGGCATATTTAACATAAAGTTTTATCTTGCGTTTAGTATACAATGAATTAAAAAATTTCAGAAATTTCGTTTTTGCTGCTTGTAAATAATTTCAAAGAAAATAAAAACAATTTTCTATATTTTGTAATAGAGGTTCTAAATTTTGCATTAGATGTTTTAATTAATATGAAACAAATTTATTTTTTATTAAATAAATAGTTATTGGGCATATTTATTATAATTTTTATCTTGCGTTTGTTATACAATAAAATTAGAAAAATTTCAAAAGTTTCGTTTTTATTGCTTGTAAATAATTTTAAAAATAATAAAAGCAAATTTTTATATTTTGTATTAGATGCTCTAAATTTTACATTAGATGTTTTAATAAAAAAGAAACATTAAGTTCATTTCGTATGAAATATATAGTTAAAATTAATTGATTAATAGTTAAAATTTATTATTATTCAAAGTTGAACTGATTTAATTCAAATATTGATGGAATTAAATAAATTAATTGGAAACATATGATGCATAAAAAACGAGAATGTTTTTATTCTTATGTTTTAATTAATATTCTCTAAAATAGTTTTTTCTATTTTGAAATAAAAGGAAAAAAGTAAATGTTTTTGGTTGCTTTACTTTCACCTATATTTAACAACTCACTAATATTCTATATCTAACATTAATGTAAATAACCAAACTTTGAACATTCTTTTTTGACAAGTTTAAGACTGAAATATTTGACATAAATGGATAATTCAGAAAAAGAATCATAAAAAAATTAGCTTCTAAATAAAAGGGGGAGTAACATTATTTTTAGCCGAGTCTTTAATGTTTCAATTATTTGGTTTAAATGTAGCGATATAAAATCTACAAATCCTGATGTAAGACTGGAATTTAAAAACAGCAAAATCATTCCATGCACCGAAATATATCCTTAGTTGCTCCACTGACAAAACAATAACAGAATAAAATAGCCGACGATCGTGTGGTTTCTTTAGACAAATGCTTGATATGCCTTCGGCTTTTTAAGAGCCAATCTGGGCCAATAACTTCTTCCTTCAAAATAATAAGATTTATCGATGTTTACACTAACGAAAACAACTGCAGAATTGCGTAATAACAATGTCCATGACATGTAGAATCCGTTTCGAATACTTATTTTATACTTCCAGAAAAGGGAACACGAGCGTTTTTATTATTTACAAAAAAAAGAATAAATCTTGAATTTACCATTTTCGTATTATTTTTTACACCACTATATCCAAAAAGACAAAATCAGCATCAATTTTAGTATCATATTTAAATTCCAATATCAGTATCTTCTACAACATTAAATAAACATATCAATGTCAGTATCATTTATAACATTAAATAAACATATCAATATCATCTACAAGATTAAATAAACATATCAATATCAACATTATATTCAAAATAACATTATATCAACATATCAATTTCAATATCATATCCAAAATAATATATCAATTTCAGTATCATATCCGAAATAACATTATATGAATATATCTATATGAATATCAATATCATATTCAAAATAATATTATCATTAACATCTCCAAAATAACATTATATCAACATATCAATATCATATTCAAAATAATATTATCATTAACATCTCCAAAATAACATTATATCAACATATCAATATCATCTCCAAAATAATATAATGTCAACAAATCAATATCAGTATCATCTCCAAAATAATATAATGTCAACAAATCAATATTAGTATCATCTCCAAAATAATATAATGTCAACAAATCAATATCAGTATCATCTCCAAAATAATATAATGTCAATAAATCAATATCATCTCCAAAATAATATAATGTCAATAAATCAATATCATCTCCAAAATAATATAATGTCAATAAATCAATATCATCTCCAAAATAATATAATGTCAATAAATCAATATCATCTCCAAAATAATATAATGTCAATAAATCAATATCATCTCCAAAATAATATAATGTCAATAAATCAATATCATCTCCAAAATAATATAATGTCAATAAATCAATATCATCTCCAAAATAATATAATGTCAATAAATCAATATCAGTATCATCTCCAAAATAATATATGTCAATAAATCAATATCATCTCCAAAATAATATAATGTCAATAAATCAATATCATCTCCAAAATAATATGATGTCAATAAATCAATATCAGTATCATCTCCAAAATAATATAATGTCAATAAATCAATATCATCTCCAAAATAATATAATGTCAATAAATCAATATCATCTCCAAAAATAATATAATGTCAATAAATCAATATCAGTATCATCTCCAAAATAATATAATGTCAATAAATCAATATCATCTCCAAAATAATATAATGTCAATAAATCAATATCAGTATCATCTCCAAAATAATATAATGTCAATAAATCAATATCATCTCCAAAATAATATAATGTCAATAAATCAATATCATCTCCAAAATAATATGATGTCAATAAATCAATATCAGTATCATCTCCAAAATAATATAATGTCAATAAATCAATATCATCTCCAAAATAATATAATGTCAATAAATCAATATCATCTCCAAAATAATATAATGTCAATAAATCAATATCAGTATCATCTCCAAAATAATATAATGTCAATAAATCAATATCATCTCCAAAATAATATAATGTCAATAAATCAATATCATCTCCAAAATAATATAATGTCAATAAATCAATATCATCTCCAAAATAATATAATGTCAATAAATCAATATCATCTCCAAAATAATATAATGTCAATAAATCAATATCAGTATCATCTCCAAAATAATATAATGTCAATAAATCAATATCATCTCCAAAATAATATAATGTCAATAAATCAATATCATCTCCAAAATAATATAATGTCAATAAATCAATATCATCTCCAAAATAATATAATGTCAATAAATCAATATCAGTATCATCTCCAAAATAATATAATGTCAATAAATCAATATCATCTCCAAAATAATATAATGTCAACAAATCAATATCAGTATCATCTCCAAAATAATATAATGTCAATAAATCAATATCATCTCCAAAATAATATAATGTCAATAAATCAATATCATCTCCAAAATAATATAATGTCAATAAATCAATATCAGTATCATCTCCAAAATAATATAATGTCAATAAATCAATATCATCTCCAAAATAATATAATGTCAATAAATCAATATCATCTCCAAAATAATATAATGTCAATAAATCAATATCAGTATCATCTCCAAAATAATATAATCCTAACAAATCAATATCGTCAAAAATTCATATGTTTATTCAAAATATTAACAACTCTAAAAAAGATGGAAATTAGAGGGATATTATTTAAAAGAAAAAATAGATTACCCCAAATAGCCTAAAATATGTTAATAAAAAGCTACATTTTGAAAAGATAAATTAAATCAAAATATTAATTATTCGTGCAACAGCACCAAGGTAGGCCAAGACCGTCTACCTACTGGCAGATTTCGAGGCAGGAGATGCTTTCTTTTATCGGGGTAGGATTGTCAGCCCGACGCCTAAAGCTCTACAGTCATATGAGACTGGGACCTACGGCTTAAAGTGGATTCAGAACCACTACAAATATCATGGCACCGCCAGGGCTCGAACCAGAGACCTGTGGCCCAAGCGCCAGAATGCTAATCACTCGGTCATCAGGCCCCAAATCAAAATACTACCGCATGAAATTTCGAAATAATTTAATTTTTCAATTATAAGATTAAAAAAAAAGACTGCATTTTGTCACTGGAATATACATACATGATTTATTTGTATAAATCATTAATCAATAAATAATTGAGTAATTGGGGTCCTTATGCAAAACAGTAAGTGGACTCCGGCACTTTATTTTAAAAAATAATATGTGATTTATATGCATTTCAAGAAGATAATAACGAAAGAAAAAAGCTTCAATATAATAATTATAAATATACAATCCCAATGTTTTCAGAACTAACTTGCAATTACACTCATATTTAGCATATTGCAATGTTCATTTTCTTTCACTATCACAGCTCAATTTACAAGCCAATCCTGTAATATTGTTGAAAGTAAAATTTTTTTTTTTTTATAATTTTCGGCCGTGAAAATGTTTCCTCGTTACTGGAAGGTCATCTCATTACTTTTCTCATGATTTCCCATCATTAAAATGACTTCTCATTTCCATTATCCGTAATGATTGGGTTACATTCGAAAGCGGAAAGAATCATTTTCATGGTAATTGTTAGAATAATGGTTTTAATATTCTTTTAGAATCTCTTTTGTGAAACTGTCTTAAATTTTTTTTAATCACTGACATACCCTTTTAGGCATGACTCATTTAACTAACATACAGGACATTGTCAATAATTATTTTTAAGTAAATGCCAAATCTTTATTTAAATTGTGATTTCAATGATATGAAACCATCTCATTTATCTGAACCAATTCTTAAGTATATAGTTTTGTTTTAAACCTGTGAAACTCTTGTATCGTTTATTGCATCTAATTTCTTTAGGGATTTATCATTTTTTTATAATTATGTGAATCATATAATAAAATGATCATATAAATTTATGGCAAAACCCATCTCACACTTTTAGGTAGATGCAATTCATTTAGTACTCCGTCTTTGCAATATCAGAACAGGGTCTGTACCATTTCTAGAAAATAATATTTTTTTTTTAAAAGAAAATAGCATATTGACACCTTAACATCACTTTAACTGTTAAAATGATTAATTAAATTCATTAATCAATTAAAAAATAGATCAAATAGGCCTTCATTGGTTTGGTTTATCCTCTACGGTCAATTTTTGAACACTCTAGGATAATTAGACAGGGACCTACAGTTTAACTTGGATTTCGAACCACTAACAAATATCTACACCACCGCCACAAATAGGCCTTGAACATTAGATATGTTTTAGAACAAATCCTCTGCTTGCACAGAATGTGTATCCTGTAATGCAGGGGTCTCCAAACTTTCCAGACTTAGGGCCATACTGTTTACTCTAGTGAGTACCAAGGGCCAAAACCGTTTTAATTTTTCTGCCTGGATCTATATAATTAAATAAATCTCATTAGTATTTTCAAGTGGATAACCCGCGGTTTCATTCGCGTTAATTTATCTGTTCCATTCCTGAGGGATTTTCAGGATAAAAATCACATGTTTGATTCATGATACACTTAGTCACAAAAGTAAGTATGCAGAGTGTATGTGATGATGTTCTATGAAAAAAAAACAGACCTACAATATTAGAGTTTTCAAATTAACGATTTATTTCGATTACAGCAAAATCTAGCTTAATAACAAAATGAAAAGTAATTAAAAAATACAAATATTTAATTAGCAAGATGAGCTTATCTTAAAATAGGATGTAATTTACATCATAAAAGTAAGTATGCAAACAAAAACAAAGACATTAATATTGCAAATTTTATTAATTTTTCAAAAAAATTAGTAATTTATTGGATAGCCTTTGGCCTTTATAACAGCTCTCAATCTAGATGGGACTGATTTTACTAAATTTTGAGTGACAGAAGATAGTATTTTCTGCCACTCCTCCAAAAGGGCTTTTTTTGGGTCATTCTTAGTTTTGATCTCTTGCTTTCTAATTTGGCGATCGAGATAATCCCACAAGTGTTCATAGGATTAAAATCAGGTGACTGCGGTGGGGTTTTTAGCTGTTTTCGCACGTGATATAGCAGCCATTCCCGAACAACCCGAGCAGTATGTTTAGGATCATTATCTTGTTGGAAAATGAAGGATCCATCGAGTCCCAATTTAGAAGCACTTTGGCTTAGATTATTCTTTAAAATATTCAAATAGCTATATTGATTCATTATTCCGTCGATTATAACTAAATTTCATACTCCAGTTGCTGCCATGCAACCCCAAACCATAATCGAGCCATCACCGTGTTTTACAGTTCCTCTCATGTTCTTTGGTTCTAGAGCTGCATTTGCTTTCCTCCAAACTTTTTGGTGTCCATCTGACCCGTGGATGTTGAATTTACTTTCATCCGAAAAAATCGCGGAATTCCAAAAATTTGAGTCCTGCTTTACATTTTCTTTTGCAAAATCTATTCTCTTTTTGCTATTCACTTTGCTAACAAATGGTTTTCTTCATATATTTCGACCATGGTATCCTGCCTTCCGTAACACACGGCGAATTGTTTCAGGATTGCATGGCTTCGCAAAATTGTTTTTCACATCAGTTGTCAATTTTGGTGCTCTAATCGTCTGATTTTTTTTCACATTTCCAACAATAATTCGCCTTTCTCGATCCGTCAAAATGGGCGGTCGTCCTGTTCTTGGCTTGTTTAGAGTATTTCCTTCAGCCTGGAATTTTTCTATGATTTTTTGCACTGTTGCAGGACTTTTGCCTATGATTTTAGCGATTTGTCTTTGGGACTTGCTTTCCTTATAGAGCTTTATTATTGCTCCTTTTGATCTTTTGATAATTCTTTTCCACGTGGAGCCATTGGTGAATTGTTGATGTACTTAAAGCTCAAACTTACAAGCTTCGTAGCAGAACTTCTAAACTTATCACTGAAATACGAAAAATCACTCGAGAAGTTTCATTCAGCCTATTTAAAAGTCAAAAATTCAAAGTGCATATATACTTTTGTGATTTAAATTTCTGCTGGTAGTTAACAAAATTACTCTTAAAGTTTTTTAAATTATACTGATTTGGTTTATTTTTCATTACTTTATGACGTGAATCAGAAGCTATAAACAACACTCTCCAAAATAATATTTTTCTTATATTTATTTGAGAACTAGAGCTTTTTCACTTAAGCTATGAGTTGCATACTTACTTTTGTGACTAAGAGTATATACATTCCAAACATCGATATACATACATATGCGATACTCTTTACCCCAACATAACTACAGAGGGTAACCGCGGGATGTTCACTAGTTTATAATGTTAGTGGGATTCATTTCAATTACTTGTTAGTTATTATGCTTAAGTTAAATTTTCTGCGTATTATGCTTGTCATTAAACTTTACCTAGCAAGTCAATAAAACCGAGTTATTATCATTTTGTGTTTTTTTTATCCAACTTATTACAGCAACAATAAGCTATTCGCTGTCGCGGGCCGGAGGGATGACACTGGCGGGCCGGATTTGGCCCGCGGGCCGTAGTTTGGAGACCCCTGTTGTAATGGATCCCTGCTCATGTGGATTTGTAATTTAATGAAATTGCAGATTCTTTGGCGAAGAATGCCAAAAATCTGGATTAGACTGAAAATCCTACTTCACTTGTATATGCAAATGCCTTGGCAAAATCTAAACTTATAATTCCTTCTAAGATCAAAACTAAATGCAAAATTACAGAACTCAAAGTCGACAGTAGAACAGCTATTGTTCTCATAAGATTAAGGATGAAGCACCACAAAGATATGAAAATTTCTGTTGATGGCGTTAAAAAATGCCAAAAATAGGGCAACTGCCCTGATGTCGATGTATTTATATTAGGATAAAAATTTTAAAAACACTTTTTTTAAAATGTTTTCTCAGATAGAAATTCAATAATTCCAGGATTTTGAATTTTAACTGCATTTGTAGAAATAGGGAATCAAATAGCATTCATTAACATTCTTGATAAGTAAATTATTTTTGTTTAAAAAATACATTTAAAGTTATTCATTATAAACATTTCACATTTAATAAATTATGTTTATTGAATCTTTGTGTAATACAAATGGATTAATTATCAATAAAATAACTCATAACAGTATTTTTTTTTAATGGACTTACATGAATTTGCTCAGATAAATTTGTAGATCTAAATATTCTTTTGTTTTAATTTTTTTTTTCAAATTAGTTCCAACGAATTTGTAATTGACAAAAATTCAAACTTTATTTTTTAGGATTCCTTAAGGCGTAACAAAGATTTTAAATTTTAATTTAATTTCTAATAAATAAGGAATTTTGTGTAATAAGGGATAAAAATTTCATCATATGTTAGACTTATTAGATTGCATTTTTTTTTTTTTTTTTTTTTTTTTTTTTTTTTTTGGAAACGTGTAAAACTTGTAAAACTATGGTCTTATACAACTCATTTTATTATTACTACAACTCATAAGATTTTTTTAATAACTAATAAAGCTATAAATTCGAAACCACGTACCTTTGCAACTGGTTTATAAACTTTACTACACATTAATACCAGCATTTACATCATCATCATCATTGGCACAACAGCCGGTGAACCAAGGCCGTCTGCCTAGTAGCAGATTTCAAAACAGAAAATGTTTGGGATAGGGTTGCCAGTCTTACGACAAACTCTCTGCAGTTATATTAGACAGGGGCCTGAATGGCAGAGTGTCTAGCGCTCGGTGCCGCAAGTTTCGGGTTCGAGCCCCGGCTGTGCAATGGTTGTTGTAGTGGTTATAATCCACTTTAAACCACAGGACCCGGTCTCATGACCGTAGACCGTCACAAAGCCCAGTCAGACTTCTCACCCACATCATTCCCAAACTGTATAGGGCAACTCAGCTCTAGGCACAGTGATGTGGTGTGGTGTAATAGTAGTTATATTAGACCAGGACCTACAGTTTAAAGTGGATTCCGAACCCCAACAAATATCCATGGCACCGCCGGGACTCGAACCCAAAGCCTGTGTCACCGAGCGCCAGACACTCGGCCACTAGGCTCCCCAGCATATACATCATCAATGGCGCAACAGCCCCATAGTGGCCAAGGCCGTCTGCCTATTGGCAGATTTCGAGACAAGAGATGTTTCCTTTTTACGGTGTCGAATTGTCAATCCTACGCCTAACAGTCATATTAGACCAGGACCTATGGTTTAAAGTGGATTCCGAACCTCAACAAATATCCATGGCACCGCCGGGACTCAAACCCGAAACCTGTGGCACTTGGTGCCAAAGCTCTAGTCACTCGACCCCCACATGAATTTTCCCATATGAACTGTAGTATGTAGTCAAGTTTAAAATAATTATAATAAATCAAGCCCCACCAACATATACATCTACCATAAATTGCCTATAGATGTGAAAGCGAAATGTAGATGTTCTGATCTTCCCCCAGCGAACGCGTGGCTGGCTATTGAGTCCTCACTTGTCTTTAACCTCTGACGCATGATTGACTTTTTTTTAGCATTTTCGACACATCACGCACTGGCGCGAGATCGACAGTGAAAGTGTAAATTTGTATAAATAAAGTAATGAAATCCCATTAATTAATATTCTTGGCGAATATATTATTATTGTTAAAAACGGCATTTAAAATTCTTCATTTATAGAAATATTTAATAAATATAAATCATATTTATTAAATCTTTCATAGTAAAAATGTATTAATTATCAAATAAGTCATAAAAATATAGTTTTTAAAAATAAATCCTTACGTGTTTTCAATTAGGAGAATAACTATGCCACTTTTCCTTTTAAAAAACAACGAACACCAGATGTTGGAAGAAAATTAAATAGCAAAATTAAAATCATTTTGGTATTTTTTTTTCTTGTTTAAAAAATGCATTTAAAATTCTATATTTACACAAACATTTAATAAATATAAATCATTTGTTTAAATCTTCTTATAACACACACTGATTAATGATCAAATAAGTCATAAAACTATTACTTTAAAAAATAAATCCTTACGTGTTTTCAATTAGGAGAATAACTATGCCACTTTTCCTTTTAAAAAACAACGAACAGCAGATGTTGGGAAGAAAATTAAATAGCAAAATTAAAATCATTTTGGTATTTTTTTTTTTTTTCTTGCTTAAAAAATGCATTTAAAATTCTATATTTACACAAACATTTAATAAATCTAAATCATATTTATTAAATCCTTTTATAACACACACTGATTAATGATCAAATAAGTCATAAAAGTATTACTTTAAAAAATAAATCCTTACGTGTTTTCAATTAGGAGAATAACTATGCCACTTTTCCTTTTAAAAAACAACGAACAGCAGATGTTGGAAGAAAATTAAATAGCAAAATTAAAATCATTTTGGTATTTTTTTTTTTTTTTATTCTTGTTTAAAAATGCATTTAAAATTCTATATTTACACAAACATTTAATAAATCTAAATCATATTTATTAAATCCTTTTATAACACACACTGATTAATGATCAAATAAGTCATAAAAGTATTACTTTAAAAAATAAATCCTTACATGTTTTCAATTAGGAGAATAACTACGCCACTTTTCCTTTTAAAAAACAACGAACAGCAGATGTTGGGAGAAAATTAAATAGCAAAATTAAAATCATTTTGGTATTTTTTTTTTTTTTATTCTTGTTTAAAAATGCATTTAAAATTCTATATTTACACAAACATTTAATAAATATAAATCACATTTATTAAATCTTTTTATAACACACACTGATTAATGATCAAATAAGTCATAAAAGTATTACTAAATCCTTACATGTTTTCAATTAGGAGAATAACTACGCCACTTTTCCTTTTAAAAAACAACGAACAGCAGATGTTTGAAAGAAAAAAAAAAAAAAGAGCAAAATTAAAATCACTTTGGTTGGAAAGAATAAAAAGCCGGATTTGTTACGTTGTTTACAGTTAACATTCATCTCCATTTGTCTCATCTCAGCGCGGTTGGCGGTTATCCGTCCTTGAATGACCAAAAGGGCAGATGATTTTATCACCTTGCGGTTCGAATGTTTCGAATCATTTTATTTATTTATTCTATTTTTTTTCCAAACTACCCTTAGGTGGAGCAATGATTTACAATCGTTTGGTTTTAGTTTAACAGTAGTCTGTGTCTTGCAACCTTAGTTAGAAATTAGTTACTCGTTTTAACGTAGGTGGATCGAAGAATTGTTTTAGGTTGGTCCTTAGTTTAAACTAGTAATAACAGGTTTAATGAATTTTTGTTTTTATAATTCGATTCACAATCGATTTTTAATTTAAGAAGGCGGCTCCCTTAATCCATCACAAAATGGTGAACAATACAAAAGTATTTTTTATTTTCAAGATCATGTTAATGAATTCTTTGAAATTCCTTGAGAGAAAAATGTAACTAGAAAAACCTTAAAATTCTTTTTCTTAGAACAAGTTTTATCAATGATACATAAAAGAAGTATTCAAAATATATTTTACAAAATTTTAAATCAAAAATACAAAATTCTTCAACTTACTTTTTCAATTCCTCAACTTCAATTTAAATTTCTTCAACTCAAAAATACTAAAATCTTAATTATCAATTGATTTTTTTCAAAAATCTTAAAAAGTTCTTCTTTTTTTTTTTAGAACAAGTCTTATCAATGATACATAAAAGATATATCCAAAAATATTAAACAAAGATTTTAAAAATCTCAATTTATTTCAATTAATCCAATTCCTCTTGAGAAGAAATAAGAAAAAATGGAAATTAAAGATGAAAACCTTTCAATAATAACGCTAATAGAAATAATGACCGGACTCGTGGCTTAGTGGTAACGCGTAGAACTGCTGTGAAGGAGGGCAAAGTTTTGAATCCACTGGCGGCACCCATTGTCGTCACTGTTTTCAGAAATCAGAAATCTCGATACCGATTGTGACAAGGTACGTAAAGTATCTCGCATCGATCGTCAGCCTGGCTGATGGAAGTTTTCCGTGTATTATCCCATACGACTAACAAATCGTATCATCATCGTCAAACAATGGGCTGTTCGTAGTGTATGGCATACGTAACAGGTCGGTTGAAACGTTCGTAGGCTGACTCATAGATGGCGCTACTTGTATTAAATCCATATGATTTTTAATTAGCCCCAACCATCAAAAGACACGTGTATAAATTTGACAGCTGTTGCACTATTAGTATGTGAGTTGTAGCATTTTTAGTGAAGTTATAGTGTTCATCACGTGCAGTCTACTCGGCTGACTGTCGATTGGCCTCCGGTGTGAAATGATGGAGCCATGTTTCATCCATTGTCACATACCGACGCAAAAATTCGGGTTTATTGCGATTGAACAGCTCCAAACACTTCTTAGAATCATCCATTCGTTGTTGTTTTGGGTCGATTGTGAGCTCGCGCTGCACCCACTTTGAACAGAGCTTTCGCATATCCAAATATTCATTCACGATATGCCCAACACGTTCCTTTGATATCTTTAGGGTCTCAGCTATCTCAATCAACTTCACTTTACGGTTATCAGAAATTAATTTGTGGACTTTTTTGATGTTTTTGTCGGTAACAGCCTCTTTGGGGCGTCCACTGCGTGCATCGTCCTCGGTGCTCATTTCGCCTACGTTTAAATTTAGCAAACCACTTCTCTACGGTTGATTTTCCTGTTGCATAGTCCGAATAATGTTTATCAAGCCAAGCCTTGGCTTCAATAGTATTTTTTTTCGCCGAAAAGCAATGCTTTATTAACACACGAAATTCCTTTTTATCCATTTTTTCAAACTAAAAGTTGCTTCACTAAAAATGCTATAACTCACATACTAATAGTGCAACAGCTATTAAATTTATACACGCGTCTTTTGAAGGTTAGGGCTAACTAAAAATCATATGAATTTAATACTAGAGAGCGCCATCTATGTGTCAGCCTACGAACTTTTCAGCCAGTTAAGTGCAACATGAGGCCCAAGGATGAGAAAACGGCCAAAAAAATTTACGACAGAATAGAATTTTATATACTAATTTCCCATTCCTGACTTTTTTATTGTAATTTTATGTACTGTGATCTTTCTAATGAATTCAATTCTTTTTATTGAACTCTCATAACCAACTCTGTCTACTCATACAACTAACTGACTAACTCGCAGGCACTAAGAACTATTTGATGTGACCTGATGGCCAATTGGATAGCCCTCTGACCTTTCGTACCACAGGCTTCAGGTTCGAATCCTGGGGATGGCATGGGTGTTTGTGACGGGTTCGGGATCTATGTTAAATTGTGTCCTGGTCATATCCATGTCTAACTAATGGTCTAATTAGCTTAAAGTGTGCAAATAATGACAGTAGAGCGACAAACCAAGCCAAGCCCGGGCACTACAATCCATGTTGGACCATGGCCTCCCTAACGATACAACTCTAAAGTCGTCTTTCTCGAGCGTTGGTTTTCGAATGAGTAATCGAGTAATCTGTAGGTGCTTCAGATCCGTTCCACTTCATCAATCCTTTTTTTTTCTTTGGGGGGGCTTCCCTTTTTGTCTTTTGGCCCTGGTACTTCCCCATGAAAATCCTCTTTGTGCCTCTGCTGTCGTCCATTCTCTCTACGTATCCCGGCTGTTGAATTCCTTTTGATTTCATATAATTTATGATCTCCTTTTCTCCAAACAATTTTGCAATTTCATGATTGTAACGCCTCCTCCAAGCATCGCCAGCTCTGATAGATCAAAATATAGATCTTCCTCTCCCATGTTATCATCATTTTCTCCTGTTTTTGAGTTAAGGTCCAGGTCTCTGGCTTAAAAATAACTGTTGATCGTTTTATACTCCCGGAGCTTCGTTTTCATCTACTGACACATCAATATTTATGTATATGCTCTATCACTGCACTAAATTAACAGGTGACAAACTATTATAGAATAGCTTAAGACAAGCAAAAGAAATTTGCACATTTTAATCTCAAAGATGAGATATTTGTAATACAATAAATCTGTTTTATTTCGTAGTAATCTAATTGCTTCTATAAGATCTTATTTGATAGTTGATCCAATATAATTTTTATAAGCCTCTGTGTAGAAAACATTTCTCAACTCTTGCTTAGTTCGCTAGTAAAACAGTAACTAACTTTGCTTGTTATGTATTATTGAAGGATACAATTAAATTACCTCCTTAACAATAATTTTTAACATGAATTTCTTGAATTTCAGGGGAAAAAACGGATTTTAAGCTGATTCTTTACTCAGACTCTTTCAAAAATACTCAACAACTTGCGGTCGCAGCGGCCTGGTGGCCAATTGGTTAGCGCTCTGGCCACAGGCTTTTTAGGCTCGAATCTTGGCGGTGACATGGATGTTTGTGAGTGGTTCGGAATCCACGTTAAACTGTAGGTTGCTGTCTAATTAGCCTAAAGTGTGTAGAAATAGACCTTAGAGCGACAAACCACACCTTGCGGTCGACCCAGATTCCACGCCTCTGACGAGGCCTGCCAATGTCCAATAACAGCAAAAAAAAGTAAAAAATGGTGAATTTTCTACTCTAAAAATTATAATTTTTAACCCAAATCATACTTTTCTTTTCAGCATGTCAGCAATAAAAGCTAATTTAACTCTTTCTGGAGCTATAGAGAGGTATAAAATTTGGAGAATTTGATTCTAAAAATACCAATAGACGGTTAGTGGCGACGAAGGATCCATATTCATTTGAATGTAGGAGACGAAGGAATAGAGATGTCATGGTGAAACTCGTTTGATTGTGCTAGACGAAAAGACGTCATGGTGAAACTCGTTTGATTGTGCTAGACGAAGAGATGTCATGGTGAAACTCATTTGATTGTGGGAGACGAAGAGACGTCATGGTGAAACTCGTTTGATTGTGATAGATGAAGAGATGTCATTGTGAAACTCATTTGATTGTGGGAAACTCAGAGATGGCATGATGAAACTCGTTTGATTGTGGGAGACGAAGAGATGGCATGGTGAAACTCGTTTGATTGTGGGAGACGAAGAGATGTCATGGTGAAACACGTTTGATTGTGCTAGTCGAAGAGATGTCATGGTGAAACTCGTTTGATTGTGCTAGACGAAGAGATGTCACGGTGAAACTCGTTTGATTGTGGAAGACGAAGAGATGTCATGGTGAAACTCGTTTGATTGTGCTAGACGAAGAGATGTGACGGTGAAACTCGTTTGATTGTGGAAGACGAAGAGATGTCATGGTGAAACTCGTTTGATTGTGCTAGACGAAGAGACGTCATGGTGAAACTCGTTTGATTGTGGGAGACTCAGAGATGGCATGATGAAACTCGTTTGATTGTGGGAGACGAAGAGATGGCATGGTGAAACTCGTTTGATTGTGGGAGACGAAGAGATGTCATGGTGAAACACGTTTGATTGTGCTAGTCGAAGAGATGTCATGGTGAAACTCGTTTGATTGTGCTAGACGAAGAGATGTCATGTTGAAACTACTTTGATTGTGGGAGACGAAGAGATGGCATGGTGAAACTCGTTTGATTGTGGGAGACGAAGAGATGTTGTGGTGAATCAATGATTATTTAAAGCAGGATAGAGCAAAAAGGATTCCGAAAAACTAGAAATGGAGCTTAATTTCATCTTCAAACAGGATAATGATCAGAAATATGATATCAACATTGCCTAACTGAATTTGCTATTTTTATATTCTGTCCCAAGTTTTGGACTTCAATGGTGACTTAAAATAAACGGAAAAAGTTATTCAAAAGCGCCAGATTAGTCAGAAAGATCTGCAGAATATTTTTTTAAAAAATTGTCTAAATCTTCAATCAAATCTATAAGAAAGAGGCACTTTTGGAAACTTTGTTTAGAAGATAGTGAACTCTAACCTGCGTTAAATAATGCGGTATGAAGTATTAATTAGCTAACTGTAAAGAAATGAAGAAAATTGCGTTTATAATTTATAATTATTTTATAACTTTTTGGCTACAATTTTTTATAAGTTTCATATTGGTTCATTTTCAGAAAATAATAAATTTAATGAATCAATTCTTTCAAAGGAGTCAGAAATCGTATCTTCAGTGAAATATACTGTTTTTGTGAAGTAACATTTAAACTTTTATTGATAAATACTTTAAAAGTTCTTGATGTTTTTTGTAATATGGATGATAATAAAAAGTTATTCTTTAATGAAATTTTTTTAAAACAACTTGTAGGGTACAAAACTATTAAATAAATCTTTCATCTTAAGTTTTGGATTTTAATTGTCAAATGAGCTGAATTTAAACATTCTCTTTAAGGAATGAACTACAATTTTCAATTATATAATTCGTTTAAACAATTTTAATGTCATTTATGTTATTTTTTATTTATTCATTCAAAATTAGTTTAGTATTTAAGATATAGTTTATTTAATTTGTATCGAAACGAATCTGAACTTTGCATATGATTATAAAATAATAGGAAATATTGTAAATTAAGTGAATTACATACTAAAGCAGAGTGGCCAATCGAAATGATCTCGCGGGCCACTTGGAAATGCATCCTAACTCCGCGGGCCGCATGTAAAATTATATATTCCTATATTAGATTTAGACACACTATAGACATTTTTTGGAGTGAAAAATTGAAACATAATTAGTTTTTATTATTGTATTTACTTTTATTCTTACATAAAAAAATAGATAATATAATAATAATGATGATACTGAATGCCCATTGTAAAGAAATATGTAACACTCAAAATGAAATATAAAAAATATATAAATATAAATGAAATTAAAAAAATGAAGAAATCATTAAAAAATATTTATTTTACTAGTGCGATATTTGTTTGCGTAAGAATATTATTTTAAAATCAAAGTTAATTTTTTCTCATAATTTCGACATTTAATTTTTTGAATATATGGATGCATAAATAATGTGTTTTTTTAATACATTGGTTTTCACTACTTTGACCATTATAAAATAAATATATTTTGTAAAAGTGGAAATCTCACGGGCCGGAAAAATGTTCAAGGCCGGCTGCTGGTTGTTCCCCCCTTGTAGTAAAGCATAAATTTCATTCGAATATAAAAAAAAATGGAATAAAATAAAGATAATGGAAAATTAAAAGGAAAAATAGAAAATAAATGGAATAATTAAAAGGAAAGAGTTGAGAATGATTTTAATAGTATTCAAAAATTACGAATGATGGTTATTAATTTTAAAACTTAATTGCTTTCGCTGTTACGAAAACACTTTAGCATAAAACGTAAACAAATTCGAACTGTTATGTCCTTGGAACATCAATTCTGTTTTGGAGATGAGCCAGATATTTAAAGCGACGGATGACCGCTTGAATTTCCAGTCATCTTTATACCTTGCCCATCTTTACAGTATCATCTTCCTCCAGTTTAATAAATATCGCAAAGAGAAAAATCAGTTCAAATTATGTGGTCCTATACAATCAAATTCATGCCTCGATGGATATATTTGTGCATGTGTCACTGTAAAGATACTTTCAGGTGCATTTAAAGAATCAGAGATGTCTTAAATTATATATTTTTTTTTATTTAAAAAAATGTAGATGAATCTTGTTAGAAAGTTTACCCTATCTTCTTTCTTTAGTTATATTAAATTTTAGAAGAGGAAAAATCAGTTTGACCATGTGATCATCTCATTTTAAATTCCTATTAGCATGGATTTATCTAAAAGTGTGTGTGTTTTAAAAGTATCTGCACATTGTAGTATAGAATTCAAAACACTAAGATGGCATTTGTATAGTGATAATGTATCAGTTATTTTAAGAATAGCCATGAAAACTTGTAGATGTAAGTTATTTCATATTTTTATTTCAAAATTTTCCTATTAGCTTGAATTTATCTAAAAGTGTGTGCACATTGTATAATAAAATTCAAAGCACTAAAGATTATATTCGTATAGTTACAATGTTTAAATTACTTTTAGAATAGCCATGATAACTTGTCGATGTAAGCTATTTCATATTTTTATTTTAAAATTTTCCTATTACCATGAATTTATCTAAAAGTGTGTGTGTTGTAAATTACATCTGCACATTGTATTATAGAATTGAAAGCACTAACAATGGTGTTCGTATAGTTGTGTAAATTATTTTAAAAATAGCCATGATAACTTGTCGATGTAAGTTATTTAATATTTTTATTTCAAAATTTTCCTCTCAGCATGTTTGATCTAAAAGTGTGTGTGCTGTAAAAATATCTGCACATTGTATTTTAGAATTCAAAGCACTAAAGTTGGTATTCGTATAGTTACAATGAAAAAAATATTTTAAGAATATCCATGAAAACTTGTCGATATAAATTATTTCATACTTTTATTTCAAAATTCTCCTATGAGCATGGATTTATCTAAAAATGTGTGTGTTGTAAAGGTATCTGCCGATTGCATTATAGAATTCAAAGCACTGAAGATGATATTCGTGTAGTTACAATAAATAAATTACGTTAAGAATAGCCATGAAAATGTATCGATGTAAGTTATTTCGTATTTTTATTTCAAATTTTTATTTATATTTAATGTGATCATCTCATTTGAAATTCCTATTAGCATGGATTTATCTAAAAGTGCGTGTGTTGTAAAAGTATCTGCACATTGTGTAATAGAATTCAAAGTATTAAAGATGGTATTCGTATAGTTCTATGAATTACTTTAAGAACAGCCATGAAATATGGTCGATGTAAGTTATTTCGTATTTTTATTTTAAAATTTTATTTGTATTTAAATCGTTTTTTCATAATTTATTGCAGGAATTATATTATGAACTGAATTTAATTTTTTCAACTTCAACTAAATAAAATTTTATATTTAACAATTTAGAGATTTTTTAAAAAAAGTAGTACTTAATTCCGGAAATTCTGAAGGAACTTTAAAAGGAATCTATCGATTATGATATGAAAGAAACTTTAAGTAGCAATTTTTATACATAAGAGAAAAAAGCTATTTTCCTATATATGTTCATATTTTTATAAAATGATATTTCATATTTTTATTTCAAAATTTTTTTTGTATTTAATGTAATAATCTCATTTGAAATTCCTATTAGCATGGATTTATTTAAAAGTTTGTTGTAAAGGTATAAAGGTATTTCCACATTGTATAATAGAATTCAAAGCACTAAAGATGGTATTTCTATAGCTGTATGAATTACTTTAAGAATAGCCATGATAACTTGTCGCTGTAAGTTATTTCACATTTTTATTTGTATTTAAATCGTTTTTTATATAATAATTTATTAAAAGAATTATTGTATGAACTGAATTTATTTTTCTCTACGTAGACTAAATAAAATTTTATATTTTGCTATCTAACAATTTAGAGATTTTTTTAAAAAAGTAATACTTACTTTTGGAAATTCTGAAGGAAATTTAAAAGAAAGCTATCAATTATGATATGAATGAATCTTAAAAGTATCGATGTTTATAAAGAAAAAAAGCTTTTTTTCCAAAATTTGATATTGTATATTGTATTTTACAATGCAAAAACAGTTATTTTTTATTGTAAAAAGTAATTTGATTTATTGCAACAAAAGTAAGCATTTAAAAATTTGTGAAATAAATATAATATATGAATATAAATAAAACTAAATGAAGTTAAAATAAAGATTTACCAGAGAACTGTTTTAATTGTTCTTAAATAAATTTTATTTGATAATAATTAATTAATATTTGCTAAGAACAAATATGTTATCAATGTTTGCTAAAAAATTAAGAAAATATTATGTATTAAAAAATAATAATTATTCATTATCTATTGAATTTCTTTTTGTTAACTTTTTAAAACTATATAAATTATATATCATTCGTAAATAAACTTCGTTAGCTGAAAATTAGAAACATTATTTAATATTAAACAGAAATTAATCAGTATAATATTTGTAATGAAATTAATTTCTATTTTAGGATAAAACTTAGAACTTTAAAATGGAAGGTGAAATATGATACATTATTGTTTAAACATTTATTAATCTGATTTAATTGTTCTTAAATAAATTTTTATTTGATTATAATTAATTTTTATTTACTAAGAACAAACATGTTATCAATGTTTGCTAAAAAAATTAAGAAAATATGATGTAATAAAAAATAATTATTATTCTTTATGTATTGAATTTCTTTTTGTTAACATTTTTTAAACACCATAAATTATATATCGTTCGTTATAAAACTTTGTTAGTTGAAAATTAGTTGTTGTTAATTAGTTGAAAATTAGTTATTCGTTAATTGAAAGTTGATATTCTGATAAAAATATTTCTATGGTCAAATCCCATTATATTTTTCAGCAAATCAATAAATACTAATATTTATTGGATTGCTCATAAAAAAGGTAACATGTGTTTTATAATATTAATTGCAGAAGATTTTTTTAAAATTTTGGTATCATCTTTACTGTAATTATTTTATTTTTAATTAATTTATTTATTTATTTTTAAGATCGATTAATTTTCTTTTGCAAATTATTGGACTTGATAAGAAATATAGAATTTGTTCATATTAAAATACTATTGGAATTAAAAATATTTGGAATACAATAATTTAAATTGTATTTTCAATTATTCTAAAGATTAATTCATCTGAAGAATGAAACATTTATCTGAAATTCATAAAATATTTAAATTATGAATGCACTCTTTGTTCAGAATATGCCATACATTAAACAATTATAAAGCTCATGCATTTTTAATCATATAATGTTTGATGGCCAATATGTATGAACCTCCGAACTAAAGAAAATCAGTTCAAAACCTAACAAGAAATTTGAACCATATATCTTGCGGAATCAATATGTGAAAATAATAGATATATTATCAAGCACTATTCATTAGAAAAGAAGATTCAAAACTACTACTCTGGAACTAAAAAGAAGCTCTAAAGTAGGCGTAGTGTTGTTGTCTTCCCATGCTGCTCTTTGAATATACTGTGTCCAAAAAGTAAGACCCATTTTCAATTTAAAATTCCCGGGGCTTATTGAATTTCAAATTGTTTTCTTTTTTAGGTAGCTGGCACTGTCCTTGACATCTGTGTGAAATGTGACTTCAAAATATTCATTAGTGTTTGAGTGACGCTTGGCTTTGTGAGACGCTAAAACTGATTCCGGCGATTTTTGAAAGGTCTGAATTCATTGAGCAAAGAACTTGCATTGAATTTTGTTTGCGGAAACATATAGGAAGTTGCAGAAGGCATTAGGTGAGCATTCCTATATCGGAAAAAAATGTTGAGGATTGGAAAAAAGTTGGCGTAAGTGCATTGTGTCCGGAGGGGATTACTTTGAAGGCGATGAAATAAATTTGAAAGAATAAATAAAGAGTTTTTGAAAAAAAAAATAATTGGTCTTACTTTTTGGGCACTGTAGTACTACATATCTTCCACATCGCTAGTGAAAGATCAAGTGCCTGGCGATTAAAAACAGCAACAATATAAGATTTAACTCTACTCATATAATTTTCAATTATATAAATCTGAATAAAGATTCATGGAAAATAATACACATTTACAAAGTGCGCTAAATGTTTAAATTTAAAAAGAATAAATTTTAAAGAAAAATAAAAAGGTCAAAAATAATTCTGAGATATTTTTATTTAAAACAGCAATGCACAGACTTTTGAAAATCATGAACCCCACGAAAAAAAAAATCGCATTTTTTTTTCTATTATGATTTTGTTTTGTTTATGTGAACACTATATAATGAGAAATAAATAATATGACGTATTAAAAATTGAAGATATTAAAAAAAATTTCATAGGTGATTTAGCACTTGTTTCAATTTTAATACAAATGAAATACAAAAATGGTTAGTCAAATGTGATTTTTATTTATTGATATTAAATATGAATTAAAATACTATTACTATTATTATTTCTATTTATTGATATCCTAAAAATATTTCAGCACATTTTAATGCATTATTTAATAACAATCACAGCTACTTTGTTGAAGCCATTTTAAAAAAGAACATGTTTTTTTTAGAATACCATAAAACACTTATTTCTTGAAACAAACATTTGTTAATGTCTTGATATCTAGTAGAATTTGATATTTTTGTATTAGCGTATTACAGCAACAACGAAGTTAATGATGTAAATAAAGTTCCTGCATTCCAGTTTCGCTCTTAATTGAAGAGTTTTAAACTCATAATTTGCGTTAAATTATAAAACATTAATTAAAATATTTAAATATTTACTTTTTTTTACTACTCAGACCCAGATCATTTCCATGGTTTAATCTTCTTTTAAAATCAGAAAGTCTGTAAAAAAAATCTTCGTATGACTTTATAATGCAAAATTAACATTCCATGGCAGTCCTGATCTAAAATTCATGCCTGTTAAAATCTAACTTTTGTTTTAATGTAGATAAGATACCTGCATTGCAGGCTAGCTCTTAATTGAAAAGTTTTTATCGCTTAATTTGCATTAAATTACAAAACATTAATTAAAATATTTTTTCTAATATTTATTATTTTTTTACTGTTGAAACCCACATCATCTCCATGATTTAATTTTCCTTTAAAATCAGAAATCCTGTTTAAAAAAAAACCTTCATATGACTTTTTGATGCAAAATTAACATTCTGTACATCCCTGATCTCAAATAATACCTGTTAAAATCTAACTCTTGTTTTAAAAAATTAAAAACGAACGAGAAAAAATTCTTTGAATCTGAGCAAACATGCGCGCCACACCCAAACCTGGATCATCAACCCATCTCCGCAAAGCCAGAAAACGAAGAATGTTCTAAACAATTCTCACTCCAGCCCACAGAGCAAGGCAGTCTGCAAGGTCGACGTGATGAAACACGTGTTCGAAGCGCTCTAGTTTTTCATCTGCTTCTGTTTTTTCGTTCCGAAGTTCTTGTTAGCAGAGATTTGGGAGAGGCGATGGGAACACCCTTTCTTCTGCTTGTTCCTACTGTCTTCCCTTTTCTTGAAGATGTTGTTTTTCGACATTTTTTTGGTTTTGAAAGAAGGTGGAATTGGTTAAGATTTGCGGTTGAATCCTTTTGATTGTTAGTCAATGCTGATTGCCGAATTCTAGTGCGATGTTAATTTAATCTAACCTAACCTTGCAGATAACGATCAAACGTGCATTGATTGTGCGGTATTGCGACATCATTTTACTGATTCTAAACTATGAATGACAGAAAAACAAAAAGTTATCATTGTTAAACGCCAATTAACTTCATTAAAATACAATAGTGTGTATAATTATATACATACGTTCCTAAACTGTCAAACACTCGCTCAGGGTTAAAAAGTAACAACATCTATATTTTATACTTATGTTTATTAGCAGAAAGACTTTATTCAAAATGTAATAGCCTAACTCATAGTCTAACAGTAAATGGGCACAGCTAGAGTGCTATATTTGGTTTGGTCAGTCGCTCTACTGAAAATTTTTGCACACGACGGCTAATTGGACAGGGACCTACACTTTAAATTGGATTCCGAATCACTATAAGCATTGTAACGTCTCGCCCTACACTAGACCTATAGCGGCTTCAAGAAGTCCGCTTTCAGGTTCATGGGAACATTTTAAGTTTTATTTACAAGCATTATATATATATACATATACAGAACTCTATTTATTACTTATAAAAAGTGAAAAATAAAGAATAATATACCTGCTTAATTAATATGCAGTTCACACCAAGGAAGAAAATTTTGGAGTTGCCAAGTCTACAACGAATCTATTTCACCAGGTCTGCGGCAGACCTTATTTATCCCACGATGTGATACACGAAACAACAAGGGGCCCACTTTGTAAATAGGCGGAAACTCCGGCCTGTTCAGTCCCTTTCAGAAAAAAAGAAAAAGAACACTTTTGTCGACTCGTCGCAGAACTCTCATATCCTTCTCCAAAAACCTTCCTTTAAGAAAATCCATCAAGAAGGGAGGTCAGCTTCCCTCACTTCTTATTGGAGTCGACACTTTCTCAGCCTATGGTCTATCGCCAATCACGATGCAACAATTCATGGTATAGTCCATATTCCATCTGTAATTAATTCGACCTGGGATGGTCGCTCAGACAACTGCTAATTTTAAGAGGTTTCATTATCCATGACACTGAATATCTGCTGTCAGATTTGAGTGACAGAATGTTCTCATTAATACAAAACACCAATTGCATGTAATATAAATATCCACAACACTGCTTATCTGCTGTCAAATTTGAGTGATATGCTGTTATTATATACTTCTTAAAATATATACATTCCTCTCTCCTGAGAACGAAATGCTATAGCTCTTTCTATGAGAAAAATACTACAGCATCCATGACACCGCCGGGACTTGAGCATGAAACCTGTGGTACCGAGCGCCAGAGCGCTTCGACTATCAGGCTAACGTACCAGAAGGCTCAGGTAGAATTTAATGACATCTGTAGCAGTCTTATTTTAAAAATCAAGAGACTCAATAAAGATTGTAACAAACGTCTCCTGGTGAAAGTGTTTATTCTATATGACACAGAAACATTGAGCAGTTACCCCTAAAAGTCCTCCCAGAATATAATATCTTCCCTTTCGGTGGACTCTTCGTCACATACGTTAATGGACCAAGAGGCCCATCAATGATAACAATATTTAAGAGGTGTTTTTGCAAGTTATAAAAATGTAATTGTTTAAACTCAGTTATGCAAAATGATAATAATAATAATTTAAATGGAATATTTTCAGAAAATGATTAAGCAATTTAGATTACAATGAAATAAAATTGAAATTTTTTAGTTATCTATAAAATATATATAAATATTCATTGGAATAAAAACGTATCTCACATGGTATTGACAACTCAAATATGTTTCATGGTTAACTATGCTTTAAATCTCGAAATTCAATTTCTTTTTTGTTAAATTATTACAATGCCTCAATATAGTTCCATGTATAGCTTTATCCAATTTCTGTACAGTTTCTGAAACAAAATATTTAAAAAATAAACAATATTACAGTGAAATTACGTCTATAATAATATTCAGTTCCTTTCATTATTGTGCTGTGTAATTTATATAAATCTAATATTTATACAGTTTCCTTTTTTTTAAAAAATTTTTTCAAAAATCTATCTCTTCATTTGTAACCTGCACGATGCAACAATTCATGGTATAGTCTATATTCCATCCGTAATTAATTCGACCTGGGGAGGTCGCTCAGACAACTGCTAATTTTCAGAGGTTTCATTATCCATGATACTGAATATCTGCTATCGGATTTGAGTGGCAGGTTGTTCTCATTAATACAAAACACCAATTGCATGTAATATAAATATCCACAACATTGCTTACAATTTTCTTTATTTCCTTACTCGTGGTCAACCCCTCCCCCACTTTATAATTGACCTTTAAAAAGAGTATCGCGTGTATTTATTCCTAAAATGAACGTATAACACGAATAAAACTCTTTTATATGTATTAAAATAAAAATAATTATAATCTAAGTATTGTAGTATTTTTGCTGCTGAAAGAGTTGTGGCATTTTATTATCCGAAGAAAGGAATGTATATTCTTTGATAAATACATAATAACAACCCATACTCAAATGTGTTAGCAGATATTCAGTGTCATGGATAATGAGACCTCAGGAAATTATCGAATGTTTGTGCGACTTTCCCAGGTTGAATATAATATAATATTACAGATTTGGTTGAAACAATTACAGATTATTATTATAATTTACACAGTCGAAACTATTACAGATTGAATACATGAATAGTACACATACACCATGAGTTGTTCCATTGTGAATGGTGACAGACCATGGGCTAAGAAAATGTCTACTCCATGGAGAATTGAAGGAAGCTGACACCCCTCCTTCTTGGCGGATTGTCTTAAAGGGAGATTTTTGTTGAAGAGATGAGAGAATTCTGCGAGGAGTCGACCAGATCGGTTATCTTTCTCTTTTTCTCTGAAGCGACTGAACAAGCCGGAGTTTCTGCCTTTTCAAAGTGAGCCCCTCGTGGCTTCGTGTATAACGCCGTGTGATAACTAAAGTCTGCCGCAGATCAGGCAATTAGATTCGTCGTAGACTTGAGAACTCTGAAAATCTTCGTCCTTGGAGTGAAATGCACTTGCAAATCAAATTTAATTCTTTATTTATCATTTTTTTTTTTGTAAATAATAATTTATAATAAATAAAATCCTATATAATATGTATAATACTTGTAAATAAAAATCAAAGTGTTTACCATGAATCTGAAAATAGCCCTCTTCTTGAAGCCGTTATAGACAGAGACGTTACAATAAATAAAATATTATGAATTTTCTGTTTTTTATTTTACCATTTTTTAACAGCAATAGAAAAAAAAAATAATACTATATTTATTGCGAATAAAAAATAGTTTATAAAAAAATTTACTGTGCTTTTGCTGTGTAAAGAAATAGAAATTTATTTATACTAAACACATTTACCAAAACTATAGAAACATTTCATTTATCTCTTGTAGCTACTCTAATATAAATTTTTAAAATCAATAAAATTGAGAAAAAAGAGTAATTTGACATAAAACAATAAAATAATTTGAAAATTTAAGTATAAATAAATAAATCGCATGATTCATAAAATCCAAATTAATCCATTCCAATATTTAAAAAAAAAAATATTAGTGGTTGAATAAGTTATTAATTTTCAAAATATTAAATTATTATTGAAATGAACTTAAAATGTTTATATGAATAAATTATTTAAATTTTAAATACTGATTGTGTGAAATTTCTTTAGGTGAAAAACTTTCTCTTACTAATATGTTAGTGCCATAAATTATTCAAAATATGAATTACAGATTTTTTTTTTTTTTTTTTTTTTTAAGATTTGACTTTCTCTATGAATTGTATTTAAATGAATAATTACAAAACCCGAATGGCAACGATTCGAAAAGGTTTTATGTTAATTATCGTCTGCATCTTTAAAATTATTCTTTGCTTTAAAATGTCATTGGAAAACAAACAAATAATCAAAGACTATATTTTTACCTTTTACGTATAAAAGTACTCTAATTCGATTATTAAAATAAAAACAAGATTTTAAAAGCATGGTTTAAATATTTCTGTAGGTAATATAAGTGGCATAATGAGTAAAAAAAAGGAAATATTAGTAAAATTTTACATTTTTACTGAGAAAAAGGGGAAAAATGCATACCCAACAAAGATATATTGATCTCTTATTGTATCTTGAAGATTGCAGGTTGAGCAACCTAACTGTAACTGGGTGTGGTTAAGGTTGATATACTTGAGGCACAGGTTGGAGAACTCACAGCTTTATTAACATACGCACAAACACCACACACGTACAATTAGAGACATGCAATATTTAACACATTTAAAGACATATAATTATAGATTCGTGGAAAGATTCCCCTTCTAAGCCAAAATCCCGAATCTCAGCTACGAGCAGAGTGCGCAAAATATACTTTCTCCCCGGGTGAGAGTCTGATTGGGATTGAATGGCATTCGAGTATCTGTACGCGAAGCGCTCATCTGCTCAGAGTTGAAAGTTCTATTTAGTGTAAAGTAGAAAACAGTATTAAAAAAATTAATGCAGTGGAGGAATAGGATGAGAGTTTGTAGGTCAACTGACTATTTCTCCTGAAAGCCACAGGGGTCGCTGCTGCTGGAAGTAAGAGGAATCATGGTTGCAATCTAAAATTGCGTCTCGTGTTTTAAAAGAAGATCCAAGAAGATCCAACTCCTCTGCCTCCCGAAAAGAAAAAAAAAAAAAAAGCTTGCATGTTTATAGGAATCCTAAAAACTTGAATATTTTATAGGAATTTATTGCAAAAAATATTTTATTAATTAGTATAGTGTGTAGGTTGGGCAAAATAAATTGTAAGTGGTTATGATTGGGTTGAGATATTTGAAGCACAGGTTGGAGGATTCACAGCTTTAATGACACACGCACAAGTACCGCACACATACAATTAGAGACATACGCTATTTAACACATTTAAAGAGAGATAATTATAGATTCGTGGAAGTACTCCACTTTTAAGCTGAAAATCTGATACTCAGGTAAGCGCAAAATATACTTCCTCTCTGGGTAAGAATCTGGAGGCCAATTGACCATTTCTTCTGAATGCCACAGGGGGCGCTCCTGCCAATGCGTAAGAGGAAGCATAGTTACATCAGTATAAAATTAAAAACTACAAATAATTTTCAAACAACGTAATTGGACTCATAAATGAATGTTTCTATAATAATTAAATTGAAGATTAATTATTATTTCTATTAAAATAGAATTTATCTATAAATATAAGGAAAAGATAAAATGGGAAAATATAATAATAATTCTTTGAAATAAAATATTAGAATTAATACTACGCAGGTCGTCGTTATTATTAACTAATTGTATAAATTATTACTATATCTAATTTTGATAATAGTTAATAGTTGATAATTAAAATAGTTTTAAAGACATTAAATAATTTTCGTTACTCCAAATTAATTACTTGTGAAAGACAATTCATTTTGAAATATTTTGAAGTACATTATGTTTTTGTCTTGTGTTTTTTATAGTCTTTAATATTCAACGATTTAACTGTTTTTAATGATTAACGATTATTTTTAAATTAAATGATTTTTAGCGATTAAATTTTAACAATTTTAACAAAATTTTTTTAGGTGAAAATCTTAAATAAGAAATATAGAAACTAAAATAAATATTTCTTTTCCAAAAATATGTTAACAATAAATGATATTTAGTCACAAAACTCTGTAGTTTTCATATAAACAGAAATAATGAGTAATTTAATTAAGTTATAAGTTAATGAATTATAAATAAGTTATTAGTTAAATTATAAGTTAATGATGAATGAATAAGTTAACTTAAAGCATTATTTAATTTTTTTTTCATTTGATAAATGAAAGAAAATTGATTAAAAATGGATTGAATTCTGAGGCTGAAAAAATCTTATTTTTACTTTAAAATTATAACCTTAAAATGTTATCAAATAATTTTCATATTAATTTTTTTGAAGGAAGAATTTCTTTTATGAATTCAATTTAATAATATTATTAAATGATAAATGGTTATTAAATGAAATTTTATGAGCTCGAAACGCAAAAATGTAGTTAAAAAAAAATTTCTTGCTTTTAGTCTCAATTTCTGCTGTTTGTTTTGGTTTTTAAATATAGTGAAGAAGTTTCCAACCAATGATTTGACTTGACTTGAATTTTGAAATTTATGCTCATCTATTGACTGAATATTTTGAACTTAACTTTCAGAAATTTTATGAGCTAAATACATTACACAAAAATAAAAAAAGTCTGTTGGAAATTTGATAAAAATAATTTTCTAACAATATAATTTGTTTGTAAATTCAAGTCTTCTATATTATTTACACAAAATATTGTGCCCAAATTTGAATATTTCTGCTATATTTTTATCATTCGCTAGTCACATAATTTGTTTGTAAATTCATTTTTTTTTTTTACACAAAATATTACACACATATTTAAATATTTCTGTTATACTTTCACCATTTTTAGTCAATTAATTCGCAATGAAGAGATTAATTTCCTAAACAAGTACATTTAATACTACCTCATACTGAATCGTAAATTAAAATATTAAATATAATTGCAAGATATTCAAATGATCCGTAGAAACAAAACAATAATTATCTTCGTTTATTGAGATTTTAATTATAAAATATCCAAAAAAAAATGCTCAAGATAATTATAGACCACATTCGCTTAATTAAAAAATTTTAATGTTTCCTTAATCTAAAATGAAATTTATGAATAAGCGCAAGACATACATCAAATATTTTTTTAAATGTAATCGTTTAAAATATTCAAATGAATGTGTTTAATATAGTTCCCTGTCAAACATAATGGAAAAAACATATATAATAAATCAGCCAGTTGATTAACATTCAGCGTAGCGCAAAACCCTCTAAAATATATCCAGACGACATAAAACATCCAGGGATTTCCCGGACTTCCTCAGCAAGTGTTATGAAATACCATAAGAAGTGTTCTGAAGGTTATGAAGAACCTCCTTTCACCCCCCTTCCTACCCAGATTAACTCATCGGTACCTCCCACAAACTGTTAACCACGCACTGTTCCACTCCGGCATTGTTACTATCTTTACGAAAATATATTTCTTTGACATTTTCAGTTGCTATTCAACTGCTTTTTTACGTTTTATTCCCCCAACAAATCAAAAAGTGCTTTATTTATAGTTATTATAGACAGCTTTACAAAAATTTTCATATAATATTTGTTAATCGTAGTTTAGAAAAAAAAATAAAAAAAAAACTAAGATTTATTTTATTTTGTAACGAACTTAATAACAGTTATAATTTTCGAATATCAGGCATTTTGATCTGTAGAAATTCGCCACTAGAAAAGCATATTTATAGTAAATTCAGCCTTACCCAAGGTGCACCAGGGATTGGGGATGTTAGAGCCACATTTTACCAAAACAATTTTAAACATCCCAGAGAATCATCCCCAAAATCTCACCATCCTCTCCTTCTCTTCGCTTCAAATTCGTGTGGCGCCTGATCCTTATTTTCTGGCATTTGGTATAACAGGCTACAGGTTCGAATCCTATCGCTGGAATGGATGTTTGTGAGTGATTCGGAATCTACGTTAAACTGTAGATCTTGGTCTAATTAGCCTAAAGTGTGCACAAGATGACCGTAGAGTGCAAGCCAAGTCAAGCCTTCTTTTCGCGGACTAATGGCCAATTGGATAGTGCTTTGGATAGTGTTTCTTAGTGACGGAATCCACGTTAACTGTAAGTCCCCGGTCTAATTAGTCTAAAGTATGCACAAAATGACCGCAGAGCTATAAACTTAGTCAGGCCTTCTCTTCGCGACCTGATGGTCAACTAGATGGTGCTCTGGCCTTTGATATCACAGGCTTTCAGCTTCGAATCTTGGCAGTGGCATGGATGTTTGTTGGTATTTCAGAATCCACATTAAACAGTAGGTCCCGGTCTGATTAACCCATGTGTGCAAAAAATGACCGTAGAGCTATAAATCAAAACAATCTCCTTCTACTCGGATAGAATTGAAGGACTTTCGACCCTATGGATATAGTATGCCTATCCCTTATTTCAATGTAGGAGTTTTCGTTTAGGATTTGTTTGTCGGATCACGAATCTGGTACGTAAAACCCAATGTACTATCCAACATGTCTATAAAAATTGCAGCGATTTCTATTTTCGAATCCAAGGTACTTTGGGCTAAGCCATTCGCCTGTACAATTACACATATGTAAGATTCAGCATTACCCAGGGTAATGCTGAATTTAACATTTTTCATGGGAGGCCTGCTCCTTTTATACACTATCCACAATATGCCCCCTCACTTTAGAGCGAATATTCCCAATGTTGGTAACTGGGGAATTTGCACTCACTGCCAAAATTTCTAAATACAAATAAAATACTAAAGGAAGTGATCACACCACCAGATGGAGCTAAACAAGTTTCTTCGTTAATTTAAAAATAAATAGTGAAAATTATTTCGAGATTTTCGATTATACACCACATAAAAAAATAGTAAATTCAATATATAAAATTAAGATGCTAAGTGGTGCAATTTTAAAGTTATGTTGGAACATACGACACATCCATCTATCTATATACACTCATGTCCATAAATTAAGGATAATTCAGAATCACACAGAAATTGAACTCTAAAATAAAAATTTCACCTGTAGAATTATCACACAACTTGAAGAAGAATATGCAAATTACAGGAAACCACCAGATGGCGCGGATAGTACGTCACAATGACGAGAGTGTAAGAGAGGGGTATATAAGGAACGGAGGCAAAGAAGTAAAATTGTTCACAAGCTCTTTAAAAGCCTTTCACTGCAATAACCGCATAGTTATGGCACAAAGGAAGCATTTGGAGGATTTTTTACGTGGTAGAATTATCGAACGACTGGAATGTGGACGTACCCAGCTGGAAGTATCCGAGGAACTTGGAATCGCCCAGAGTGTCATCTCCAGGCTTTGGTAACGATTCCAAGATGATGGTAATGTGAGTAGATGGTACAGCACAGGTCGCCCCCGAGTTACAACGCCGAATGAGGACCGGTATTTAGCAGTTACTACCAAAAGAAACAGACGGAGCACAGCATCAGACCTGTCTCGTCAGCTCTCTTCAGCTACCGGTACGACAGTTTCAAGGCAGACCGTGTACAGACGCTTAGGGCACATTGGTCTATATGCTCGTAGGCCTGTCAGATGTGTTCCACTTACCGCAACTCACTGTCGCCCGCGATTAACCTGGAGTAGAGAGCATGCATTGTGGACACCGCAACAGTGGTCATGTGTGATGTTTTTCGACGAGTCCAGGTTTAGTTTGCAGTCTGATTCTCGCCGGACTTTCATATGGAGAGCGCCAGGTACACGTTACCACCAAGAGAACACCGTTGAACGACACCGTTACGATGGTGCAGGATGGCTCGTTTGGGGAGGAATTATTCTTGGTTCCAGAACTGACCTGCATGTTCAGAGTGTAACGATGGCAGGCCACATCTATCGGGATGTCATTCTGGAACAACATGTACGTTTGTTTCGGGGCGCCATGGGTGCTGAATTTCTGTTTATGGATGACAACGCCGGTCCTCACCGTGCAAACATTGTAGACGAATACCTTCAATTGGAGGATATCACCCGTATGGATTGGCCAGCATACTCACCGGACTTGAATTCAATAGAGCATGTGTGGGATATGCTTGGCCGACGAATTGCAGCCCGTCAACCCCCTCCCACCTGTCAACCGGAACTTCGGAGGGCATTGCTTGATGAGTGGTGTAATATTCCCCAAGATCAGATTGATAATTTGATACTCAGCATGCCTGGGCATTGTAAGGCCTGTATTGCATCGTCCGGGAGACATACTCCATATTAACCATCATACTAACCATGTTATACTGTTTTTGTAAATAGGTTTTTTTGAAATTTGCTCCAGGGAGTAAAAATCGCAATTTTTATTAATTATGTCAAAACATATAGCATCTTTTGCTCTTTACCTTTGTTTAATAAATAGACTTTACAAATAAGTCAAATTTGTTTTGCTTCTGTCTCTTTCTTTGCCTGAACTTCATTATCCTTAATTTATGGACATGAGTGTATAAGCAGTTTTTTATTATATATTTATTTCATTATATAGTTGTTTTTCTGTCGACATTACAGAATTAAATGTCGACAGAAAAACAGCTACTACACTAATAAGATTAAGGATGAAGCATCACAAAAATATGAAAATTTCTGCTGATGGCGTTAAAAAAAATACCAAAATGTGGCAACTGTCCTGATTGCGAGCTGACTCCTCATCGTGTCTTTGATTGCCCAGATGTTGCAGCCGCCATGCATTGCCTGGACCATCCCTCGGAAGACGATCTATACTCTGAGTTGGCAACCAACATAACCAATATTATTCGGGAGCACCACGACATTTGATTTTCTTGTACTCTTCAGGGGATACCACAACAACATTATATATGTATATTAAATAGCATAACACATGAACACAATCTGACAAGAAGTGAATTATAAGCAGAATCATTTTGCACAGGAAAGCTATTTTCAGCATTTTCTACACATAAATTGTATAACAAAACTATTATAGAATTCTCAATACAAAAACCCTGAAGTTGCTCACATTTAGACCTTTCTCTCAAGAAGAAAAAAAGAAAGATAGAAATTGTATAAGATTGGCAGTGTGCATTTGCTGCAGGGTAAAAATTGAGAAAATTTTTAAAAATTAAAAGTTTAAATAACAAAAAATTGCATGGACAGACCAAACGAGTACATAATAATTTGCACAGAATATACAATAACGCGGTGTTAAAAGCCTATTGTCCAGGAAATCCGTAAAAACCAAAAAAAATTAATTATAAACATCTTGAGGACAGTTTAATTAAGGACAGGATATCCTTTCTGAATTAAAACATCTTGAGGATATCTTTTCTCACGGTTATCAGATTTCCTCAAGATATTATAAACCATAATATTTCTAATCACTATAATAATTTTGTACTGATTTTTATTATGTGGCGCAAAGCCAAGGTTATCGTACTACCAGTATATACATTCAATATATCAAAAGACTAACGATTTTTACAAGTCTATATATCATAGTTTTAAGGGATTATATATAGTTTTATATCTGTTTGTTTCAAATTGGGGTGGAGGAACACATGATCTAGACATACACCCATTTAAAACAAGGGGATGTCCCCTATCCACCTAATATCATTCAGAACCATGAAACAGACATAAGCAATAATAACAATGATATTAAGTGAAACAATACGTCTTCAAATATTTGATCGATGTTCACATTGTATAACTGCCCCCCCCCCTTCATTACATAAATATTTTTTTTTGTTATTATTTCCAGAATATTATATCACCTTCCGTACGAACCCTGAGAAACCATGTGATCCAATTAAAAACCACGATTCAATGACTGACAAGAAGAAAAAAAATATCACTTCTCACCCACCAAAACCTAAACCAGATAATTTTTTTCCATCCTTTTGTATGAAAATCAACCCTGTTATCAGAAACATCAGAAAATTAAGAAACTTAAATAACAATAAGAAAAATATTAGTGGAATCTGTAAACCCAAAAGAAATTAATTTTAACATATTGAGGATAGTTTTATCAAGAAAAGGATATCTTTGTCAGGATATTATAAACCATATTACATCTACTGACTATAACACACATGGCGGCCTGATGGCCAATTGGCTAGAGCTCTGTCCTTTGGTAGCCACAGACTTCAGGTTAGAATCTTGGCGGGGGATATTTGGATGTTTTTTAGTGGGTCAGAATCCACGTTAAGCAGTAGATCCCGGTCTAATTATCCCAAAGTGTGCACAAAATGACAGTAGATCGACAAACAAACCACTATAATAATATTGTACCCATTTTTTTTTTTTGTGTGTGGTGCAGAATTAAGTATATACATTCAGTATATCATGAAACTAGTGGTTTTTATAAGTCTGTATATCATAGTTCTAAGGGAATTTTTTTATATTTCAAATTAAGGTGGATGGACACAAGATCTAGACATACACCCTTTAAAACAAGGAGATGTCCCCTATCCATCCTATCATTCAGAACCATGAAAGAGACATAAGCAATAATAACAATGATATTAAGTGAAACAATACGTCTTCAAATATTTGATCGATGTTCACATTGTACAACTGTTTTTTTCCCCTTCATTACATTAATATTTTTTTTTTCTTGGTTATCTCCAGAATGTTGTATCACCTTCCGTACGAACCCTGAGAAACCCTGTGCTCCAATTAAAAACCACGATTCCAATGACTGGCAAGAAAAAAAAATATATACCACTTCTCACCCACCAAAACCTAAACCAGATAACTTTTCTTCTATCCTTTGTATGAAAATCAACCCCGTTATCAGAAACATCAGAAAATTAAGAAACTTAAATAACAATAAGAAAAAAATTGCTTAGCGGAAAGAAAACATCAATGAAGGGAAGGTGGGGAGGAAAAAAAAAAAAAAAAAGAAAAAAAAAAGGTCCAAGGTAGCGATGGACAGAAGAAGAACTGGAAAAATAAACTGGGCGTGGCTTCTTGGCTTCAGGCTATTGCAGCCAGCATGGAGACTCATCGGATGGACTTTGGACGCCTCAAAAGATGGGGATTTCTACAAGATAGGATGAAAAAAAAAATGATTGTACTTGACCTAATTTATAGATACCAATGAAACGAATCAAATCCCCGTAGTCGTTCGTACCAGGTTTCGATCTCAGTATTTAAAGGATGGGGGCTGAACCGATGGTATTCCATTCACTCTTTGGATTCGTATCCTAACACAATGATCCGATTCGTAAGTATTTTGATTTCACTCATACAAAAATTTCTTTTTTCACTATAGTTGTTACTTAAAAGAAAAATTTGTATTGACACTCTGATATGGCTTAAAAAAATTGGATTTTAATTGAAATTGAGTTGACTTGCTTCGAAATTATATTAAACATAAATTAGTTTTCATTTTACCATTTGGTGTTTCGGTATTTAATATATCATTTTAATTTTATTGAACAGGATTGCTTAGTTTAAATTGCATGTTTTAAACTAGTATATTCTCTATAATTTAAAAATAATTCATGTATCTGTTTATAGGAAATTGTAAAATAATTAGAGTAAAGATTAAATTAAAAACAGTATATTTAGAGTAAATATTACTTTAGAAAGAAGAAAATTACTTTAGAGTTTTTAATTTTAGTTTTTAGAGTTTTAGAGTTTTTAATTAGAGTTTTTTTTAATTTTAATTTTAATAGTAGTTTTTTATTTATTTTAATCTTTACTCTAATTAGATTTAACTTTAGAGACAACTAATTACAGATTACTTTAGAGTAAAGATTAAAATTTTTACACATATAAAATTAAAATTTTAAAATAATTTGCACTAATCGAAATTATAATTTAAATTAATTATATATTACAAATTGCTTTCAAATATCAACTGATAAAATAATTTTCATATTTAATAACAAATATTTGCATGTTATATTAATATAAAACATATATAAATATATATTCTATGAGAAAAAGTGTTATATTTTAAATAATTATGTTACCATTCTTTTATTTGAGAAATATATACATTCTTTATGATATTTAAATTGATTTATTCACAAATCAAATAAATTAATATTCTATATCTATCAACTTATGATTTTTTTTTTTTAAAATTCTTTTTAAATATATTTTAAAATTTATTCTAATTTTTCATTATTATTCCATTTCCTCTTTGTTTCTATTAAATGTCTAACGAAAACTGTTAAATACTATTTTAAATAATTTAAAAATAAATAATTAATAAATAATCATAAAAAAATAACAGAGTATTTCGTATTGTCACTCTAATGTGACTTAAAGAAATGGATTTTAATTGAAATTGAATTGACTTGCTTCGAAATTATATTAAACATAAATTAGTTATTATATTAAAAATAATAATTATATTAAGCATAATAATTTTTGTTATATTATTGCTTTTCGAAACAAAAATTTTTCAATAAGATCTTCACAAATGAAAATGATTTAAATATTTTTAAATGTCTGATATTTATAGCTATTATCCAACATTCAGATTTTTTTTTTTTTTTTTTATTTAAAATGCCAATAATAAAATAACAGAATTAATTCTATAAGATGATTGAATTTAACTATTATTTCCATGCATTATAGTAAAGTAGATACGCTTTCTTATAATTTTCGATAATGCATACAGTTCACCAATAAAACAGTAATGCAATAGTTTTTTTGTTCTAGTTGTATAGTTTGCAAACACTTAGACAGTTGTCTTGGATGCCTTAAGGACAAGTGCTGCGCAGACATTACTCATGGACGTGCTATAGTTAGCACTCCCAGGAGGTGCGTTTACTATAGCTTGAAGATAAGCTACGGACGCGGAGTAACAATACCCCCGTTACGCTCTACGATCATGTTAGACCCGGACCTACCTAATTACGATTAAAATTACTTTAGAGTAATATTAAGCGTAATTAGTAATCGTAATTTTAATTTTAATAGTAATTTTTTATTTATTTTAATCATTACTCTAATTAGATTTAACTTTAGACAACTAATTATAGATTACTTTAGAGTAAAGATTAAAATTTTTACACATTTAAAATTAAAATGTTTTTCTACGGTTTAAAGTGGATTCCAAACCACTGCAAACATCCATGGCACCGGCGGGACTTGAACCCTTAACCCGTGGTACCGAGCGCCAGACACTCGGCCACTCAAGCCCCATTATGCAATAGTTGTTACTACTATTATATTTAGGAATTAAAATTCATGATATATCTGCACTATTGTACAAAATGACATTCCTTATTTCAGGGTGTTTTAGTTCTCTTAGTCGCAGCCGCCTCGGCCGTACCTTTGGGCTCCTATGGAACCAAATCGTTCAACAGCGTAAGGCTCACAGCCCCCAAAGGTCATGCTTATTCGGCAGAGGTCCATCACGCTGCACCTGCAGTCAGCAAGGGGTATGCCTATTCAGCTGCCTTAGCTCCTGCTGTAGTGGCAGCTCCAGCTGTTGCTGTAAAGGGACATGCGTATTCCTCCGAAGTACATCATGGAGGCCCAGCTGCTGTAGCCTATTCTTCTGAAGTTCACCATGCTGCTCCAGCTCTGGCCGTAGCAGCTCCAGCCGTTGCTGTAAAGGGACATGCATATTCCTCCGAAGTACATCATGGTGGCCCAGCTGCTGTAGCTTATTCTTCCCAAGTTCATCATGCTGCTCCAGCTCTGGCCGTAGCCGCTCCAGCTGTTGCTGTAAAGGGACATGCATATTCTTCCGAAGTACATCATGGAGCACCAGCTGCTGTAGCCTATTCTTCTCAAGTTCACCATGCTGCTCCAGCTGTTGCTGTAAAGGGACATGCGTATTCCACCGAAGTACATCATGGAGGACCAGCTGCTGTAGCCTATTCTTCTCAAGTTCACCATGCTGCTCCAGCTGCTAAAGGATATGCTTATTCATCCGAAGTCCATCATGCTTCACCAGCAGCAGTAATCACAGGTCCAGCTGTTAAAGGATATGCTTATTCTTCTGAAGTCCACCACGGTGCTGCAGCACCTGTTGCAGTAGCCGCTCCAGCAGCCGCTGTAGCATATTCTTCTGAAATTCACCATGGTGCACCAGCTGCAGCCATCGCAGTCGCAGGCCCAGCTGTTAAAGGCTATGCTTATTCATCAGAGGTACACCACGGAGCTGCAGCACCAGTTGCAGTAGCAGCTCCAGCAGCTGCTGTATCTTATTCCTCGCAAATTCACCATGGTGCCCCAGCAGTAGGTGTGGCAGTAGCAGCTCCAGTCTCTAAAGGATATGCTTATTCATCCGAAGTCCACCATGGAGCAGCAGCACCAGTTGCAGTAGCAGCTCCAGCCACAGCTGTATCTTATTCTTCTCAAATTCACCACAGTGCCCCAGCTGCAGCCATCGCCGTCACAGGCCCAGCTGTTAAAGGATATGCTTATTCCTCCGAAGTCCACCACGGAGCTGCAGCACCGTTGCAGTAGCCGCTCCAGCAGCTGCTGTATCTTACTCCTCGCAAATTCACCATGGTGAGCCAGCAGTAGGTGTGGCAGTAGCAGCTCCAGTCTCTAAAGGATATGCTTATTCATCCGAAGTCCACCATGCTTCACCAGCAGCAGTAATCACCGGCCCAGCTGTTAAAGGATATGCTTATTCATCAGAAGTCCACCACGGAGCTGCAGCACCTGTTGCAGTAGCCGCTCCAGCAGCCGCTGTAGCATATTCTTCTCAAATTCACCATGGCGCTCCAGCTGCAGCCATCGCAGTCACAGGTCCAGCAGTCAAAGGTTATGCTTATTCTTCTGAAGTTCATCATGGAGCCGCAGCACCCATTGCTGTAGCAGCTCCAGCAGCTGCCGCAGTTTACTCTTCTGAAATTCATCATTCTGCTCCAGTTCATGCTGTGAAAGGTTATGCTTACTCTTCTGGAGTTCATCACGCTGCTCCAGCTGCAAATCCCTCTGTAACTTCATACTCTTCTGAAGTTCGCCACGATGCCCCAAGTGCTGGTTCTGCCGCAACATCCTCTGCCGGAGGTTATGCTTATTCCTCTGAAAGTCAGTCAGCTGCAGGTGCAGCTTCTGCAGCTCAAGGACAGGACTACTCCTCTCAAATTAATCAAGCAGGTTCTGGATCTGCCCGAGGTACTTCATATTCTTCTGAAATTCAACATTCAGGCCCAGCAGCTAGAGGTTTCTCCTATTCCCAACAAGAATCCAAAGAATCTGCTCCAGTAAGTTATTCTTCAGAAGGAAGTTCAGCTGCAGCTAATGAAGAACAGAGACGAATGGACTCCTCTGCTTCAGGTGAATCTCAGGGTGCAGCAGGTGCTTCTGCCGTGTCATATTCAGCTGGAAATGAACAAGGAGCACAAGGAGGTGCTTCAAGTCAATCTTCAGAGCAATCATCTGGTGGTTCAGCAATCAGGGGTTACTCATATGGTTCAGAAGTTGCTCACACTGCACCTGTCGGAGGCTATGGACTTGCCGGCCACGCTGTTGCAGCACCAGATGCCAAAGGTTACGCTTATTCTTCAGAAGTACACCATGCAGGACCAGTTGCAGTTGCTGTGCCAGCTGCCAGGTCCTATTCTTATTCTTCAAAAACCCATCATGCAGCTGCTCCAGTAGCCGTTGGAGCTATTAAAGGTTATTCTTCAGCAATTCATCATGGTAACGCAGCTATTGCAGTAGCACCAGCACATCATGCCCTTTCATATTCATCTGAAGTTCATCACGCACCACAAGCTGTAATCAACAACTACAAAGGTACACCATATGTAAGTCATTAAATTGGATTGGTTTGCTGGCAATAAATAATTTTAAATCCAAGCAGTTGGTATAAAAAAAAACCAAAGAAAAATGTGCTATGGTTAATGTGGGTGTTGTTCCTTTTTTAAAAGAATATTAACAATAACGGACAGCTAGCTGGACGCAGTGTATTTTACTATAAAGAAACGACTTTTTTGCTATTTTGTTATCAAGCTATTGGATTAAAAAAAAAATTATATTAATCTTGTTTTCTTTTTTATTTAAATCAACATTCTTTAAGTAAACACACTTCTTGACATACAAACAATCATAATAAAAACTTTGATTCACAATACAGAAAGAAATATTTTTCAATAGTAAAACTTTGTGGATGTTTAATAATTTTTTATATTCTTTTAAAATAAAAAAAATCAATTGTTATAATGTTAAAAAAAAATTGAAAATAATTATATATATATATTGCTATTTTTGGAACGATTTTCTCCTATGATCAGGAATTATAAGCCATTTTGGAATTTATTAATCAACTCTTAATCAACCCCTTTCCCCCTCTAAATTTCAGATTCCATTAGCTTCATTCGGAACTGCATTTATAAACACTTGAAAGTAAACTGTTGAAATAATTTCTTGTAAAAACAATTTTATCAAAAAAAAAAAAAAATCACTTTTTACAAACGAATTTAAAAAATTAAATTTAAAAATAAAATACTTACTAATAATAAATAAACCATTCAACTATTGAAATCATTTACATAAGAAGTGAAAATTATAATTTTATGAATTTTAAATAATGCATGATTTTTTTTTTTTTTAAAAAAAAGATTATCCCCTTCTCATATAACATCAGAGAAATTACTTCATCATTAATAAATTATTTGCTTTTTAAAATTAGTTAAGATTTCTTAATTCTAACAAAATTTTCATAAAATGCTGAATACAGAAATAAGAATTGAATTTAGTTAAGAAAATAAAAAATTGACACTTAGATATTTTTAAAAATATATAACACTAAAAAAATTTAAGAAATAAATATTACTTGTACATTCAAAAAAAATTACTAAAAATAATAGAATTTACCTTTAGATTTATTTCCGTCAGAACAAAAAATCATTTCTTCTTTTTAAAGAACAAAAAATAATATTTTCAAATATTAATGAGCATAAAATTGCAGATAGAATATAGAACAGCATATAATTATAATGAAATATTTGGTGTATATATATATATATATACCTACTTATTAAAAAGTGATGTTAAATCGTATCATAAAGTTTTATAATTTATCATAATATAAATAGAAGATAATCAAGATACTGATAATTATAAATCTTCATTACTTCACTTCATTCATTAAATATTAATAAATAAAAAAAATCGTTCAATAATAAGTTGTTTTTTTCCAAATATATCTCACAAAAAAATTTATGCAATAAATATTACTTGTAAATATTATATATTGCTTATACAAACAAAAGACAAACTGTTAAAATAACTTCTTAATATAATTTTATCAAAAAAAAAAAAAAAAAAAAAATTACTTTTTACAAAAGACTTCTAAAATGAGATTTAAAAATAAAAGACTTACTTAATAATAAAGAAAGCATTCAAGTACTGAAATCATTTATATAATAAGTAAAAATTAGGATTTTAGAATTTTAAATAATGCATGATTTTGTATAAAAAAAGAAATTATCCACTTCATATTTCTCAGAAAATTACTAAAAATAATATAATTTATTTTATATTTAATTCTATCATAACAAAAAATCGTTCGTTCTTTTTGCAGACAGAAAATAAAAAATATATACGAAACATATTACTTACAAAATATATATATATATATATATATATATATAATATGTATTATAAAGTGTATAAAACGTAATATAAAGTGGTGATAATCGAGATACTGATGAATTTAAATCTTCATTTGTTTATTAGATCATTCATCAAATATTAATAAATCAAAAAATTCATTCAGCAATAAGTTTTTTTTTCCATATATATATCACACAAAAAAGTCCATTAATTAAATATTACTTGCAAATATTATATAAATATTATAAATTGCTTGTACAAACAAAAATCAAATTGTTGAAATACATCTTAATATAATTTTATAAAAAAAATTATATATTACTTTTTACAAAAGACTTCAAAAAATGAGATTTAAAAGTAAAACGCATACTTTATAATAAATCAAATATTCAAGTCTTGAAATCTTTTATAGAATAAGTAAAAAATTAGGATTTTATGAATTTTAAATAATGCATGAAGGTAATTTTATAAAATACAAACGAAACAAGCGCAAGTAATAGGAAGAAAAAGAGAAACAGTTATCTAATTTTCCTTGTTTGCATTTGTTCGAAGTTTGCAGGTGTTTCAACAAATTGTAAAAAAATAAATCTGTCTACTTTTAAGTATAAATAAAATTTAGACTGCATTTACTATTCGTATTACAGTTGATGTTATCTTAATGAATTACGATGTACATCGACTTTTAAAAAACAAATGAGCCTTAAATATCATACACCTCACAGAATTTGGTCTGAGCTTAGTCATCATTATCTCTTAAATCTCCCTTCGTCGATGTGACCAAAAAGAAATAATGATGACATTAAAGAGGAGTATTTTCAAGGGGAAATTCCATTTTAGGAAGTAGAGGGATATTTAGTAGGAGGGATCTTTTCTTCTAAAGAGGCGTATTGTTAGAATTTTACAATGACATATAACTCTTACGAAATAAATATAATTTATTACCCCCACTATATTGTTATTGTTTTTTTTAATTCATACCGAGCCTTTTCACCAATTTTAAATTATTTATTATAATCACCTATATGAGTCATATTATTTAACAGCCCAGCATCATATAGAGTGATTTAAAAAGTTCGTATAAACTTCAAAAATTTATTTTAAAAAAATCTCAAAAATGATAGGGAATTTCAGTTTACATTAAAAGCATTGCCAAGAAATTTAAATTTTTTGTAACGAGTTTTTAGTTCACAATGTTACCGATAGAGGGTGCCAGTGCTGAGTGAATGTTGCCCGTTAATTTCTTAAATGAACTGACATCGAATGCTTTGCGATAATATTGACAATAAAAAAAATCTAAAGAAAAAATTGATCTCCTTTAGATACCAATGGAAATCGGCAAATAATAAAGTGTTTAAGTCCAATGAATTTAGACCTCTTACAAGTCTTGATAAAGAAGGAGTTTTTTTTTTTTATGAATGTTTAATTTGTTAGGAAAAACTTTATTAGGCAAGCTTAATACATCAATTGTAGTTTGTTAACTGATTTGAAGGAAAATCCTGCATTGTTTATGGTAACCACACTTCCTCCTACCCAGTGGCGTTCAGGAGAAATGGTCAGACTCTTACACGGAGAGGAAGTATGTTAGAAGTCGAATCCTTCCACGAATCTATAATTATCTGTCTTTAAATATTGTATGTCGCCAATTGCATGCATGTGGTGTTTGTGAATGTGTCAATAAAGCTGAGAGTTCTCCGAACTGTGCCTCAAGTATCTCAACCTAACCACACCCAATTACAATCTCGTTGTGCAAACTGCAATGTGCCGCCCATACCTGTCTTTTACAACATTAAAAATTGAATTATCATCTGAAACAGTTGCAGCAAACTATTCTAGCATAGGTAACATTTGCTCATTAATTTGTTCTACAAGCCAAATTGACGAATAAGAGATCTGCTAAAAAGTTTATTCTTCTATAATCCTTTCCATTTTCATATTTCCAAATGATTTTTTGATCGACTCCCCAATTGATACATTCTTTATTTGTATGTTATTCCCCTAATTCACTAAAAATCACTGTTAATCCCCAAATTATATCAAGTGTTTCTCATATGAATTATGATATATATTGTTTCTCATGGATAATAATGGTACAATAAATAGTAACAGAAAAAATAAATATTTTTATTCCTATAACAAGCTTTTATTGAAATTAAACTGTATTCCCATTAGAAACTTTAATAAAATTGAAAACATTTTTATTTTTTGATTTATTCATATTTCACACATTTCGAAAAAAATTACACGTCTATTATCCCTAGATATATTAAATAGAAATGTTAAGAAGTCTGCAGGGGAAAATTTTTTTTTAAATCACAAAGTGTTTAATCCATTTCTACAGCTGGTGCAGTTGACTCAACTGAACAACTCTTTTTAATGTGATTTAATAAAGAGTTGTTCAGTTGAGTCAACTGCACCAGCTGTAGAAATAGATTAAACAAAATTGTATTGGATTTAAAAAAAATTTTTCCCCCGCAGACTTCTTAATATTTCTATTTAATATATCTAGGGATAATAGAAGTGTAATTTTTTTCAAAATGTGTGAAATATGAATAAATTAAAATAAAAGATTTATAATAAGATAATAAGATTTTAAAAAGATAGATTTAAAAATGTTAATTCAGTCCACCTATATTTAAATAACTTTTTAAATCTTGTGTCTGCGTTTTTAAGTACACTCATAAATAACCAGAAAATTTGCAGTAACATATTACTTTCCAGGAGAATTAAATCTAAATTTTTAATAACAAAATATAAATAACATGGATTTCAGAATTGATGAATTTTACTCTTTTCCTGAATTAAAACAATTATAATACTAAATGTTTTAATATGATTGTGTATTTACATATTATCATTATAATTCAATATCATAAAAAAAAAAATATATATATACTTAAAATAATGTGTCAGATATTATTTTGTGGTATTTTATAATTGAGATACATCACAAATAGTGTTCAAGAGCTCATTCTATTAAAAGAGGATTATATTATTAAATTAGCTTCATACAAGGATTGCACAACATTAGCGCAGCGTGACTTGCAGAAAGATTACCTTTCGAAACCAAAAACATGTGTCGCCTAATGCTCTAAAATAACTTCTGACAAGTTGCCAGAGAGAGAGAGTTCATGAAAGCTGCTGTGAAGATTTAATGCTCACTATAAACAAATTCTTTTCTTTATAGAAATTAAATGTGATTAATGACTAATTTGGAAACGAATATGTTGAAATTTTGGTTAATTCAATTTCTTTAATCAAAAAATATTTTCTTTTGGATTTTTAACAATAACCTTCAATCATAATGCAAAATATTAAATATGTGGCAACAAAATCTCCCACAGCTATGAACTTTTATACATTGATATTCCAAAGATCATTTAATTTTTCATATTTAACTATAGCTATTTCCTAAATAATATAACTTTACACTGAATATTTTGCTTCTTCTTAATATAAAAATACAGGGGTAGTTACTCGCACCCGTAGCATATCTTCAAGCTACACGTGCCCCCGGGTAGTGCTAAATGAGTAACAGCAGTGAACCCTTGCTTATGGCATAAAAATTAACTGTCTCTGTATTGCCGGCTGCATTAGAACAACAATAATGTAAAAATACATGAATTAATTTAGACAGATTTAAATGCTAATTATTACTCGCACCCATAGCATATCTTCAAGCCTACACGTGCCCCGGGTAGTGCTAAATGAGTAACAGCAGTGCAGCCCTTGCTTATGGCATAAAAATTAACTGTCTGTGTATTGCCAGCTGCATTAGAACAACAATGTAAAAATACAGGAATTAATTTAGACAGATTTAAATGCTAATTATAATTTATTTAAAATTATAATTGTTTAATGAACAAGAATCAACAGATTTGTAGTTTGATGTAAATAATTTTCTTTATTATTCTTCAATAATAATGTCTCCATAACTATTAGAATTTATGCATTTGTTTTAATAAGATAAGAAATACACTCAAAGACGGTATTTATTATACTACAATTTTCATATTATTTAATTTACAATTAAATCCAGTAAAATTGCTAAAAAAATTCATGTAAAAGCATGACATTTTTCATTTGATTTTAAAATTTATGTCTTCTAATTATGTATAGGAATAAACTCACCCCTATTGAAAAGGTATTTTATTGATTAAAACTTGTACTTATTTAATATATTTATGCCCATTCTGAACTCTTGTAGATGATATAAATATCTGGAAAAATATGCAGTCTTTCTAGCAACTACAAAATTCGAAACTGCGAACAGCATTTTTTGTCGCCATTTGGCGGTCAAGTTCAACAAATGCCCAAATCCAAATGAAAGCGAAGTCTCGACTCAGTATTGGATTATAGAATGTGCAGAACTATCGAATGCCAGATTGAAAAGAGGTTACTATACATTTTAGCATGGCTTGGGAATGGTAAATCTATCCTATTTATTTACAAAATGATTCAGTCTCATTAAAAATTAGAAGGTCTTTCTCATAGAAAATGAAAATTGAATGAATAAAATTTAAAAAGTTAAGAACTCTACAAAAAATCTTAGTAAATAAAAAGGTTAAAGTTGTCAAGCAACAACCGAAGGTTTATAATTAAAATTACAACTTACGACAGTGGTTCCCAAATCTAGGACATGGTGTAACCAATAAAAAATCAATTAATTCAAAATGAAAAAGGCTTGGAGATCATAAAGAGAACAAGTTTGTGAACTGCTGATTATGTTAATTAGATATGAACATTCAAAGAATTGGAATTAATTTGAAAGATTGTGCTTTAAAAAAAATGCTCCAGGTTACATATTCACAGTAAAGATAGTGTTTGCACTCTTTTATTTCTTACTTAAAAAAATTAACATTGCAATGTAATTAACACAAAATTTGAAATATTAATAAACCAATGTTAAAAGGACTAAGCAAATACTAAACAAACAATTAACCACAAATATAATTTACATCCATTCATAAATAAGTTATATTTATTTAAGTCTAAGAAATTTCAAATAGAGTATGAATCCTTGTTTATTCTAAGCTAACAGCAGTATCACCTCCACTTGTAATGAAACCCACTTCCTTATTATACACAAATACATACAGATTATTACTATAGGTATAAGAAAAACACAACATGGTAAGCAAATATATACATAATCTGTACACAAATACATTTTTCTATGAAAATGTGTACATTTAAATACCCAAGTGGAAACAAACAAGGATTTTTTTATACATAGATATATCACATTGCATTACTATGATATAAATGATGGATTTCATTAAAAATGGAAAGGCAAAACTGGAAGAACTGTAAATATTACATTTAAAAAAAAGATCATACTTTTTTTTTTCTTTCAAAGCAATTTTGATTGATGTGAAATTTTCTAAATTTAAACTTCTAATAAAATTTTATTCCTATGATACAACATTAACTGACTAATTTGTGTTAAAAAGAGTAACTTTAGAGAATACTGTTAAAATTAAATTACAAAAAACAGGAATAGAGTACTGAATGAAAGACTGACACAAATGCATTCAATTACTTTAACAAAATATATAGTGTTATATAAATCTCTCCTCAACTTAACTATGCGCTGGACATCACATTTTATAAGATTATGTGCAATTAATCATAAGTTTGAACACAATTTTTTTCAAACTTTATACTTGAATACAAATATAAAATATTCACAAAAATGAAAATTGATAAAGTAAAGAAAGAATGGAAAAATACATAAATAACTTAGCCTTAATTAAATCTTTATATAAAGGATGATATCGAACCAATAGCTATATTAAATACAACTATTTATATTGATAATTAAGACTAATGATTTAGTATTTAAAATTCACTTTTTTTACAATAAAAAACTTTCTAAGTCTTAAATTTTAAATATTTGCAACATATGCAGAGCCAGCTGTGAAAAAAGCGAATAAAACAAAACACATTTATGTATATTCCACAAAATTCGATCTGGTTTAAAATCATAATAAAATTTTATTTTACAAAAAGATAAAGACTCATTGAGCAGGTAAAGATAAATAAAATCTCAATATTTCTATAAAACATTACATTAATTAATTAATTAATTTAAAATTATTTTGATATGTCCTAACAAAAAATAAACTTTTGCTCTGCTAAAATATTAATACAACACATTTATAACAAATATAACAATTACAGGTTTCAAACAAGATTCTGGTCCCAAGTTAAACAGCTGCACAAATATAATCATAACTAGAACTGACTCTGCATTTTTCATTTTCCTTTCAAATTATAAAACAATATAAAATAATAAAAAGAAGTTGATTTATTATATTTTTTATCTTTTTCTTTTGACGATAACCTGATTAAACAGATATAATTATTCATAAATATTCATATTAATTTTTTAAAATTTCCAAAAGGCACCAATTTTAAGTGAAGGAATATTTATATAATTAGATACACTATGAAGGGGGAAAATGTTTAAAAAGATTTGCATTAAAAAGAAATTTATAATTACTGATTAATACTAAATGAATAAAAAAATAAACAGTTTTGGTATCAACATAAAAGGGCTGTCGATTTTGCTAACCGATCGAGAAGGTAGGCAGATGTCAAAAAAATTTCCTAATTATGGAGGACGAGTGCAGGTTCTAATTGGTTATAATATACAGCTTGGCAGAAAAAGTTCCTCTGAATCAAATCACAAAAACTATCATGCCAAAAATGAGATGTCCAAAATTCCCCTTTCGACGTGAAAAAAACTAGAGCTGCAATGATGGTATCAAGGAGTGGCACTATTAGGCCACCAGTGCTACACAAGTGCAGCTGCAGCACATACAATTATCAAATCAACAGTCTCAATGAATGCTTGATACCTATAGGGAGAAAATGAAGAGCTTATATTTTAATACATAATTGTGAATTGTATTTTAATAAATTTTTTAAGAAAAAGATGACATTATTTTGCAAGCTTGAATATAAAATTTAAGATTATTTTAACTAATTAAACAGTATTTCTTACAATTGTATAATTCTTACACTAAAAATTTACTGGAAAGATTCATCATTTTTTTTTTATTAATATCAGTGTTGTAGAATGAAAAGCATTAAAAATAATTAAGCAGCATAAATTGATTTTACACATATAATATTTAGAAATGCCCAATAATTTAAAAATTTTTGTTTGGGTGGGGTTTTTTTTTTTTTTTTTTGCACACACAATAGTAATGCACTTTTATATCTCCTGATTTACAATAAATTTATAAATTAATCAACAGTAACTAGAAATACAAAATTTATTTTAAAAAATGATTTAATTATGAAGCATTTTTTTCCCCCTGGTTGGTTGGATATCAGTTTCCTTACTCAATAATATTTGAGGAAATATTGATTTGATGAATTTCAGATCAGATAAGACATAAAATTCATAATAAACAGTTTTGTGTTTTATGGTTATATTATTTATAATGGCATTTATATATACAATGATAAGTAAATTTTTTTTTTTTTTTTTTTAGTTTTAACATAATTGTTAATAAATGTACAAATATGATATGTCACAGAATATTTGACAATTTAAATTTACTCTTATTCTGAATGTCTTGTAAAAGCAAGGCCTTGTCTAAAAAAAGCACATGTCTATTACAAATTTTTCACATTGTTTGTTCAATAGAATTTTACAGTGAATGTTAAAATGCATTTTAAGGAATATGAGGAAGGAGTTTGAAGAAATGAAATATTGCTGTATTACCGTAATCATTAATAAGAACCCAACTAATTTTTTACAGCATATAAACCTTTCATATCATCCACTTACAATCTATTTTAACTTCAACTTTTGTTCAATACTAAATAATTTGATTTGTCAGGTAATGAGGATATACAAAATTCAATCTAAAATTATATTACTTGAAAGTGAATTAGATATCACTAACACAATATTAATGTTATGTATACATTCAAAATATTTTATATTAAAACATTTGCTGTTTTCTACTTTATCTAAATAATTACTGTTAGTATTGACAAATAATTACTGATTTATTAGTCAGTGTAAAAATCTGAATTAATAACAACATTTGAAAATTAAATATCAAAGCATTTTAAACATATTTTATGCCAAGAATAAAAATATTCATTTCAATATCTATGGATTTAAAAAAAAAAAATTAAAAAAATTCAATCAACTTGGCAAGATTTGGGTGAGCATCAATCAAAAAGTTATTGTCATTAATTACAATATTCCCACAATTTTCTTAATATTTAATTTTCATATCATAATGAATTTGAATATCGTAAAAATACCTTTTGCGATACACTAGAAAACAGTTAACATGCACATCCATCTTTGTTAGGCGTTTGGTCATTACTGAGTGCACTTCTTGGAGCAGTGGGTTTATGCTGAACACCAGATTCAGCAGCATTCAAATCCAAACTGTAAACAAAACGCTTTTTTAAAACCATTATCAAAAGAAATGGTTCTATACAACAATTAACGTTGTGCTCAAGTCCTTGAAAGAGATAAAAAGAAATACAGATTCTTCAACCGAGGAAGACATCACATTTCAAATGCACCATTACAAGTAATAAAATTAACCTACAGTAAATAATAATAATAAACTTACTAATCAATAAAACAATTATATTAAGCTAAAGTATCAACATATTTTTCTTGCTGTTTTCTTCAGTCTCTCTGATTTACAATTAATAACTTGAAACAGTTAATTGCTATACTTTTCTCTACAAGCGACTATAAAATCTTTTTTTTTACCTCCCTTTTTCTTTTGTTTTGTTACTCTACTATCTAAAATTAAAACATCCCTCATTTTCTTTTTAAAACTAGACCTTTCTTCCAAAATAATATTAACATTGATAAGAGCTTAAGTAATGTAAACACAAAATTTGATTAATAGCTTAACAATGAATTAAATAACATACAATAGTAGATATTACATAATGTTAAAAAACATATTAACTAACGAAATCGGAATAAAACATGTGACATGCAATACAGAAGGCCCTCATTTTAAATTAAGGAATTTTTTTTAATAAGAATACTTAGCTGTTATGAGTTAGTCTACTGTAAATTGAATTGCTTTAGTTAATTCTGAGAAACCTTTGTTCTTATTATTTTGATTCAAGCTGGTAAGTAGTGATTGAACATTTATTTTATTACTTTAATGTAATTTAAAAAAACGCAAACACAGCAGAGATGCATGCCAATTTTAAATGAGACTTTTCAATAGTATCTCAGACATTTTCTGAAGTTTTTTATACTAATCATTAATAAAGAAAAGGTTGAGGGAAGTCCTAAGTAAACATACACCACTAACCAGCAAGCCCATCTTGACTATTCTGCCAATGGCTGACTATATGCCATCGTTGTGCTACTCAGAATCATAATTACAGAAATTTATTGGTTTTCTGTGCATGTGTTACTTACACCCTACTTTTCCCAACTACAATATCTTATTACAGACATCTAAAAAGTTGGTGGTCATCAGCTTTACCACAAAATTTACATCAACAAATAATATAAATTGTTGTAGCAAATATTCATAAATAATAAGATTGTTTTACAAAAATTGTGGAAGTTTTCATTAAAATAGGTTTAGTTTAAAGATTGTTTAATAAGTGTGTTGAAATTGTTTACAAAAAATTATATTTTAATATGGGGAAATATATATAATTTTTAAGACAAAATGCTACTCAACATTTTGAAATACAAACATTGTAAATAAGAAAAATTAAAGCATCACACAAATTTATAAAAAAAATCTTACATAGAAAAACTGTAGCACTCTTTAATCCATAAAGTTTGAGACCATGTCTGTGCTGAATTATTGAGAATCAACATAGTTTTAAGAGGATTATAAAAAATAAAGAGATAAATGTTTATGCTAGAGCACATTTTTAAACCATGGTAGATGATATAAACATCTACCAAAATATGTTGTCTCTATAATATTGCCAATATATATATATATATATATATATATATATATATCTGCACACAGTATTGCATCACCATATGGCAGTCAAAGTCAACAAACACCCAAATCCAAGCAAAAGTGAAGGCTTGGCAAGTGTCATATTATAAACTGTGTTGAACTATTAAAAGTCAGATTAAAGAAAAGCTACTGTATTATTAACTTATCCACTAAATTTTTATCTCCCTTGAAGTAAAGACCTTACAGACTAACAATTTATGATAACACAGGAAAAATGTAATAAAAGCAACATATTCATTCAGTACATTATTGAACAGAATCGAATGTTACTTTCTTAATTATTAAAAAAAATTGTATAGCATTTTCTACTTTCTGTATAAGCACTCTTCCTTCTTGAAATTAGTGGAAGTTTTTTTTATAACTATGCAAAATTGGAGAAGTAATAAAATAAGTGACTTTTTAAATTTTGGAATAAGTATTACGAAAAATTTTTTTAACAGAGGCAATTTATAATAGAAAACCCAAATAAAGATACCTTCTGAAACTATGAGAAAATTTTATAATAATTTATAAACTGTTAAAAAATATAAACTAATTTTGAATGGTCTAAAATATTATCTTACCTTCCATCCTGAATATTTTGGTATATTTTCTTTGCTGTTTCTAAAAAGGCTTCTTCTACATTTTCACCTCTATACAAAATATAAAAGTTTAATTTAAGTAAACCACATTAAATATACAAACAAAATATAAATAGTTACACATGCATATGTTGAACTATTTATATATTCAATAAAAAAGTTATCTTTCAAGAAATTAAAATTTAAGATTCCTGTAGATATAAAAATGTATATATTTTATATTTATTACAAGACATTAAAATTAACTTACGTTTTCGCACTAGCTTCTACAAACATCAAGCCATTTTCATCAGCAAATTGCTTGGCCTCTTCATATGTTACATCACGCTGAGCATCTAAATCACACTTGTTGCCAATTAGAAAAATAACCTGCAAAAATAAAATGACAAAAAATGTAATTACTTTAAAAAACAAGGAAAATAAACTGTATTATTAACTATGTAAATATAATTCAACATTTAAATCTTGATGTTATAAATGTAATTGATGAAATCAAATTTTTTTTTTTTTTATTTTAATTATATTAAAAATAATGAAAGTTACAAAATCTTTATTAAAAAAAAAAAAAAAAAAAAAAAATTTAAGCTCAGCTCAAAAGTCATACTACAACATCTTTAATTATTTGTTAGACATCTTTAATTGTATCTAAATTATTATGCCTTTATGTGAAACATGGTTTTTTCTTTTCTCTAAACATGACCAAATTAAACTAAATGGTTTAACAACCTTGAATTACATGCAGAAACTGATTTTGACAATTTCATATACATTATAAGTGCAAACAGAAAATCGTACAATGTCTTAAAATAGAAAAATATATTAAATATGATTAAAAAAAAACATTGATAATTGTCATACACAATATTTTCTATTTTAATTAAAATGAACAATTTCAAAAATTTTATGCAAAAGTAAAATGTGACAAAAAACACCATTGATGAGATGAGACATGTAATCTGCAGATTAAAACCATTATTCAGATATAAATTATGTAATAAGGCATTTATTTCATTATAATTTACCACTAGAAATACTTAAAATTTTCATCTCACATATTTCAATGCCGAGAGCAAACACAGAATCATACTATATCAATAGAAATGGTTTCTATCTATTATATGATAATGCACACAGAATATAGAACCATGATACTACGAGATAGGTCTTTCAAGATCGTCAAATATCAATAACTCTATAAAAGTCTTTATAAGATCAAATTAGTTTAAACGTCTCTGTAGGTTAAGAAAAATGGTGTGTAATATGAATATATTGTAAAAGTTGTTTTTTTTTGTTACAATGGTATCCAACGAGAACCATACTATTGTCTATTGTCTTACTATACTAAGAAATTCCTTTTCTTTAGAAGGAAATGATGCTGCCAAGATTATCAACATTATCAGTATATGCAAGTAATTAAACAAATATAAGGAAAATACTTTCATTCATATAAAAAAAAAGGCATGACAGTTGAATCCTACTAAATTTCATTGTAAATACTGAACTCCTCGGGGGAGACTTTCCAGAAATTTAATTCTACAAATATTCAAGTAAGTAACAATTACAAAATGAATAAGTTTGAATGAGCTACTAAATTATATGAGAGTTTATATATCCAAATGCAAAAATTTTGATAATTAACTTCTCTTATCTGGTGAGAAATGGGCCTCCTCTATCCATAACATATTAAATAACACATTTTCGAAAAGGCTTATCATGCAAATGCTTCACGCTGTAGGCAATCCTTTAGCAGACAATTAGAAAGCTCTTGAAACTGTAGTTATGAGCATTCCCGAGACATATAAACCAACATGAGCACTTGGGCTGTTCCATGTGGCAAAAAAAGAACTTCATTATCCATATAGTCTTTCATGATTATAACCACTGCACCAAAAGTAGATAGTCTCCCGGCCTGAAACATCTTGAACAGAACATTTTACCTCAAATTCCTGTACTATCTGCAGAAATCTAAATGCTAGGAGAGTTCCTTTTTCTCATTTCACCTTTTCCATCAACTAAAACTTCTGTCAAGTGGTTGTTGTAGATTTTGAATTCACATATTATAGCTTAATCCATCATACTTTATCTTGAAACAAATGGAATCATAATATCAACAATGACTAGTAAGTATAAGTAGCCTCAGTGTGACTATTAGTATTAATACATGTCTGATTCGTATCAAGTGACACCAAATGTAAAATTTGCATATTACATGAATTGGTATCTGTGCATTTATCAATTACAGCATATCATTATTTTTACGTATTAAAAATGTATATGCAATATTTATAATTTTTTTGTATTCAAATTTATAATGTACGAGTGTTATGCATACATCAGCCATAAAGCTCTCTTTATAATTGAAGTTTTGAATTACATTTTTTTACCCTCCCAAGTCATGCAAAATCTCATACTAGAAGGAATGTGTCAATTACCCATAAATAATATTTATCATGTTTTATTTTACATCAATTTTTTTAATTCCTCTATATATGGACATCAATAAATAAGAAAGAGAATTCAAATTAAAGGTAAATGAAATAGTTTACAATATACAAACATTTTAAATCAATCGTAATACAAAAGATGAAGCAAGTTTATTGTTAACTTTAAAATGAAAGGAAAACCTACTGTATTTGGGTTTGTCAGATTTCGTGCATCAGTTAACCATGATGAGAGATGGTTGTAAGTACTTCTCCTACAAATAAATAAATGAATTTATAGTTTGATTCTAATATTTTGAAGTTAGCATTTCTTTGATCATAATATTATCAAAGAAATACTAACCTTCTGTTAAATTATTAGTAGCAATTTTCATCAGAAATACTTTTAAAAGACTTCCGTATTTTAAGATATCACTTTTCAAGTATATTATTATCGTTATGTTAAAATGTTATTTTTAAAAATGCCAACTTTCAAAGAAGGTTACATCTCAGCAAGACCTCTTTGAACATATAAGTATTCTGCTTATCTTTAAATATTTATTTTTTATTTAATATTTAACATAAATACTTTAAATATTTAATCCTTTCAGAGCTTTCTTTAAATATAAGAGAAATATAAAAAAAACACCATACAATTATAAATTTGTTCTAATACAACTGTCAAAAGTTAACTAGTAACTCAGTATTAATAGCAAAAACTTCCAAGGTCTTATTTTTTTAAAAGTGTGAAACTAAAAATACAATTTAATGAATATGTTAATTTTAGTTTATTTGAGTATAATTACATATAATATATCCAAATGATCTGCATCAAACTTCATATATTCATATACAAAACATAACAGAAGCTAGAAACCATTTTGCTAGTTTAAAATTATTAAAAATATATAAAATTATAAATGTATCTCAAGTTAAGCTTATTGAAATAAATGAATTCTCGTTTATCAGAGCAAGATTTTAAATAATTTAGCAATTTATGTAAAACACGGCAAAGAAATTCTTGAATAAAATTTCACCTTAGTCATATATATTTAAAACATATTCTTTTCTTATAAATTTGAAATCCTGATACATTTCTAAAAATTAACTATAAAAAAATTAAGTTTCATTTAATTAAATATTGTAAATTTTAATTTTGTATGAAAGACTTTGTGTATTTTTAATTTAAAAAAAAATACCATATTAATGTGCAATTCATTTCAAAATTCTATTCCATTCCATTCCTTTCAATTAGATTAGTTGAACTAAATGCATATTAAAATCATTCAGAAAATTAAGAGAAATAACATATTAAAATTAAAAATTTCTATGATGCAACAATGCTGCCCTCTTTTCATAATTTAAAATTTGCTTACCTTGTGATATCATACACCATAAGGGCACCAGCTGCACCACGATAATAACTTCGAGTGACAGCACGGAATCTTTCTTGGCCTGCTGTGTCCCAAATTTGCAATTTTATTTTCTGCCCACAAACTTCAATAATTCGAGTACCGAACTCAACACCAATGGTGTGAGGACAATCAGCCATAACTGGTAAAAAACAAAATTCAGTTAGAAGGATATCAAAATTTTTATACTAAATGACAGATTTTTTTTTCTTCTAAATATGAAACAAATGATCTATGTATCCTTTCTCTGAACATTTTTAAAGTAGTTATATAAAATTACTAAGTAGATTAATCAAATTAAATTACACTAAACTGGGAATATATATATTATATACACATACACCTATATACACCACCTGTTTTTACAATATACTCCTGATGAACATGTGCAAAAAAAGTCTAAAAATCAAAGCCATTTTCTGTGCTTTTGCTACAAGTTCTGTTCAGCATTTTTTTCTCAAAATGAATCACTTTCATTTTTAATTCAAATTCGATCAGCAATGTAGCCTCCAACTTTAATTATTTTAGCAAGTTTTTGCAGAAATTCTTCAACAGTCGATTCATCTGCAGATGCAGTTTTCACCTTTAAATTTTATATCGTGATAAGCATGTTTTGAGGAAACCTGTCATCTAACCTGTACATTCTTACTTTTTGTTTAACTGAAGTACCTGGCTCTATTTCTTTAATCTGTCTATATATTCTTAACACTGTTTTATTGCTGTTTTCCTCTTCTGGTACTTTTTTTTTTATTATTTTTAACGATTTAACTTCTATCTACATTACCAGAACTTTTCTCATTTTCTTCATCACAATTTCTCTTGTGTAAGATGATGATATAGCAATTTTGTTCCAGAACATATTGACTTTCTAATAGCAGTTTTATTTTTCTTGATAGTTCTCTTATGGTACCATCATGTAGATCGAAATGCCTTTTTACAGATGTTGCATCTTGTCCAGTTGCAAGGCCATCTAAAGTTTTAATTTTAATATCCAAAGAGATTATACTTAGAGAGATTTACTGTTATTATAGGTGAATTATATGACATTATATAAGGACTACTGAAAAATATTTCAGTTATAATTAATAAAACAAATTTTTATAAACATCTAATAGGTACTTTTCACTTTGATCTCTACACAAAACAAAGACAAAATTTCATATCAATATCAATTCAAGTAATTCTCAGAAATGAAAATCAAATTACACTTCTTATCACCAATGTTGCAGTTATAATAATAAAAATAAAGTAAAATTTTCTTAGAATTTGGGTCAATCACATTAAATCATGTAAAAGTAGTATTATTATATATATATATAATTCATGTATGTAAAAGTTTGTATAAAAACAGAATTGGGTGTACATAAACGCATATATATAACAAAACAGGAGAAGAAACAAGGAGTGCAGTACAAATATAGTCATTTTGCACAACAAAAGCCTCTAACCGTATTCACCGCACACAAATTGTATAGCAAAGCCATCACAGTACTTATATTATAAAAAAAAACCTACAGGGCACAGTCAGACCTCTTTCTCTCAAAAAAAAAAAAAAAAAAAAAAAAAAAAAAAAAGGAGGGAATAAGATCTAAAGTGCCCATAAGCTGCATCAACAAAACTGAAAATCATTAGACAAACACAAATATCAAAAAATTAATTGAAAAGAACTATTGATCGATTAAAAAAAACCACAGAAATTTATACAACATATACAAAAAAAACAGAATAAGAAACATGCTGTTTGGAAAATCCGTAAAACATGACAGAAATTAGAAAACTCAAAAAGAAATATTTATAAAAACAATAATAATAATAGACAATTATAACATCCTGAGTATAGTTTTATTAAGAAATAACTATCCACAGGATGTTATAAAACCATGTTATATCTTGCTTGCTAGATGACACCCAAGTCAAATACGTATAAATCAAAGCATTTCGATAACATGGGAGAAATAGGGGCAATATCCTATTTCTAGTTGTGTGTGCATATATTTTTTATAAATAATGCCATCATTGGATTACCAAATTAAGAATGGTCATTTGGTGGCTAATTTAATGATTGAATAATCACATAATTTGAAACCTACATAGCATAATATTTTATATCTAGCAATGATCCATGCGGTTATAATTTTAAATTGATGATGAAGGTAATTTAATTCTGTAATGTAAACAAATATATTTATAGATGGAAAAAAGTTTAAAACTTGATTAAGAGATAGTAAAAAAAAAAATGTTATTTTTTAAGCCATTCTTAGCTCAATTCTCAGATTCAAGATCATTAATATACTTAAAAATTTGTAATAAACTATCATTTATAACCTATAATAGAAAATTATGTTCTGCAAGAAGTAAAGATAATTTGTAAAGGTTGGGAACTATGCAAAAATAATAAAAAACCTAAATATTACCAAAAAAAATCTTTTACTTTTACAACTAACTGATAATTTGGCTCATTATAAGTCTATTTTCATAATAAATATTTTTTCAGATTTATAATTATAAATGGAAGTACCACATAAAAATTAAATATAGTGGTATATCAATACATGTCCTTTCTGTTTCAAATCCTTGGAACAAATCTTTGAAACCAAATTTTTACCATAAGAAATATATGGAAAATTATTAATACATTCCCCATGCAAAAATATCTTATTGTTATTGGCATATTATACAGTGAAAGGTTTATATAAAATAATTTAAACATTGCCTAACACAAAAATACAAAAGCAGTTAGATGAAATGCATATATAAATGAAAATTTCACAAATCTTTCTCTTTTCCCTACTCTCTTTACTACTACATGTTAAGAATTACTAGATTTGATGTTTACTAAACATTTATTCAAAGAACTTTGTCTCAGCGAAGAGGAAAATGAATTGTTCAGCAATGAGATATTCCGGACAATGTTATTACAGTTTGTTTAAAATGTTGGGTTGATAAGTTCATTGTTAAATGACATTTTAATGCATGAAGTCATTTATCAAACAGGATATTATAAAGATCAAATTATGTTATATCAAATATATAATATACATTACAGCAAGATACTGCTGTATATCTATGTTAAAATTAATAGAGTTATATTTTTTAATACAATTGCATATCACTTACATTTCTTTTCTGTGAATTGATGTAAAAGGCAGGATTTTCCAACACCCATATCCCCAATTATGATGTACTTAAAAATGTAAGAATAGTTATAAGGTCCTCCAGACATGGTTCTTTTATGTGTCCAACTATAAAAATAAATTTATTAGCATTTCATTATATAAATAGAAAATTTAATATTAATCATGTTAAATTTAATATTAATAATGCTTAATTAAATTTAACTTATTCTTTCCAAATTTTATTTTACTAAACTTAAAATGTTATGAGAAATATATTCTAATCTTCCAGAAACAAGAAAGTAATTAAATAATATCAGAGTTTAAAAAGAAATTTCTTTATCTCATTATAGTACAATTTTTAAACACAACATTATTTAATGCAATAATAAATAGCAATAAAGCTTACATTTATAATTCAGCAAATATATGAAAATTAAACAATTTAATAAGTATTATAATACCTCACAATATTTCAGTGAAAGAATAGAGAAACTTAATTAATGAGTTACGAATTCCATTGCATAGAAAAATTCTTATAACATTCATTTTAAAATAGTCTTTTCCCCTTCAGATAACATTTACCTCTAAATTAATAAATATTTCTTAAACATGTTCATGCATTTTGTAAGTAAATAAGCTGTTTAAAAAATGCTTAGTATTTGTGCATTAACATACCAGTAATGAATCGGTGTCATTGCTGAATATCAACTAAGTTAGTTTAGGGGGCGGAAAGTGTTCTTGGTAGAAAATGACCGAATGTTGCTCAGGTGGAAAATGTTATTAATAGAAGCAATCATGCTGTGGAAGGCCTTTTTGGGGGCCTGAATGGCCGAGTGGCTAGCGCTCTGGAGCTCAGTACCACAGGTTTCGGGTTCGAGTCCCAGCGGTGCCATGGATGTTTGTAGTGGTTCGAAATCCATTTTAAACTGTAGGTCCCAGTCGAACATGACTGTAGAGCGTTGGGATAACAACCCTATCCCGTAAGAAGAAGACATCTCATGTTTCAAAATCTGCCAGTAGGCAGACAGCCTTAGCCCACCATAGAGCTGTTGAGATCATGATGATGTTGTTCATGCATTTTGTAAATAAATAAGTTTAAAAAAAACAACATTTGGTATTTGTACATTAACATACCAACAATGGATAGCTGCCATTGTTGGATGTTAATTAAGTTGGTTTAAGGGGCGGAAAGTGCTTTTGGTAGAAAGTGCTTGAACATTGTTCGGGTGGGAAAATGTTATTACAAGCAATCATGCTGAGAATAGTATGAGCAATCAATAACAGGCATGCGGTTAATATGCATGTATCAAACATTCTGTTTAAAAACAAAGTGGTCATATACTGATAAACTTAATAAAATGATAATCAAATTAAATTAACTAAATTTTCTAATATACATTAAGCTATGACTTTGAAATCATTTGCAATTTCAAAAATATGTCAGCATTAAATACTGATACATACTTAAATTAATACACCATCAAAAATTTAAAGTAAAAATATAAATAGATTTAAATTTTTTCTAACAGAGAATTTAAAATTTTTTAAAAATTGTTAAGTCATTAAAAATCAATATTTATTTCACCTTTCATAAATTTATTATATACTATAATTAATTAATCAATTTCAGATAAAAACGAAATCTTATTTCTTAGTTTCAATCTATTTAATATAACATTCATAAATTGCAATACATGTTATAATTCATATCTGTAAAAGCTTAAATTTGAGAAAATTATTTTGTACCTCATGTGTTAAAATTGAATAATTTTATTTACAGAAAAATTAATTTTGATATCAAAATAAAAGAAAACCATCTACAATTTAGCAATAAAAAAATAAATATTTATAATATAAAAGGTAGTATATATTATATTAGACAAAATGAATATGCTTACAACTACTACATTTCCAATTAATAAACAAATAGTATATCAGAAAAATAAGCAAAATATAAATCACAACTTTGTAGATTATTGTATATTAAATACCAAAAATTAGATCAATATAAGTTACTTATAAAATATTTAAAAATAAAACTATGTTTTAATATACAGAATAAATTTAATAAAACAGTAAATTTAGTGAAAACAAACAGTAAATATAGTGAAAACAAGCATATGACTATTTTTAATTTTAAAAAAATCCTTCATTCAAAGACATCAATATTAATACAAAAAAAAAAAAAAAAAAAAAATGTAACAGCCCAAAAAAATATGTTTTCTATTAAAACCTCACAAACATTTATATTAATTTCAAAAAATTCATTATTTCAATCTGCATAACAAAAGAAAAAAGTATATTGCTTTAAAAAATAAATCTAAGAGGTAAAATGTGATCCTTATTAAATACATAATTAAACATATACTTCTCCAATTTTTGTTGTTTATGAATTCCCTAGTTTTATGAATCAGATTGCTAAAAACGAAAACGATTTTAAAAAACAATACCAATTGCTACGAATAAAACGATCTTCTTTTTAATTAATCAACATTAGAATAATGGAAAAGGGTATTAAATGTATCAAAAATAAATATTCAGCGAATATAAAATCATTTGTATTACTGACATATTAATAATACGCATTTAAAGCCACAATTTAATAGATCAAAATAAATATTCTTTTTATAAATCAATCAATTTCCTGAATAGTGACTGTCAGAATCATATGACTTCAATAAATTAATTCTGAATAGCTACAGCATACTAACATATCGTAACGAAATAAACTTGATAAAAGAATACTATTAAGAGTAATACTTAAAATAATGACAATATAACAGAAATTACAGGTGCATAACGTTTCAAACAAAGGAATTTTTATTGTTTTCCTCAATAGTCAATAACGTCAAAAACGAAACTTATTAAATACTGACGTATGGAAAACAATTTCAAACTATCAATACCTTTAAATCAATAAAATTTAATACATATACTGACCTTCTTTCCAAAAGATTAATAAAACAAATTTCAAATTCCGTAGGATTTTAAATTTTCTGTGTCAAGGGCGGCTTCTGTTTATGTTTTAACAAAGCTAGCTTACGGATCTTTAATCAACTAAAAGACCAATATGGCCACCCCTCATGTAACGCTGATGCCATAAAGAAAAACTTGATAATAATGAAAGTTCACACGCACATTATCTGATAAAGTGTAAATATTATATAATTTTCTTTTCTTTCAAGTAAATAATACTATTAAAAACTGTAAATGAAACATTTAATGGTTACATAGTAAAATTTTTAAACCACATTTGATGATGTTTCCAAATATTCGATGCCAGAAAATACACAATTCAAAATCTAGTGCGACATAATTCAAATCGAAACCAAAAATCTAAATTAAAAACAGTTGCGCTTTTATTTTAATAATACGCACTACGAAAAAATGGAATGCTTCTTCAAGAAAATATTTTGGAAATCCAAAAGTTTTGTTTAAATTCTTACTTTTTTCTTCAGAATTCGATAAAACTTGACTTAAGTACAAATGAAATAACATTGCACTAGAGCTATATTTTTTTGTGATTTTGACGACATTCCAAAATGTAAAATGAAACGAGAGAACAAAAGAAGATTAACTGGATATTTTCAATCTTAACATTTATTTGCTTGATATCTGTGTAATAAAAACTTGATATCTTTTCACTTCAGAAAGAAGAAAAAAAACACACTTTTGGACGACTCATCACAGAACTCTCTGTAGCGATCCCACCGCGAAACGTAAACAAAGCGGATGTATACAAAAGTGTTGTGTGATACGCCGCTACGCGGAGGAATAGAGAAGATGGGAAACAGCAAAGCACTCTCCAGGCAGTTGGGAAACGGCAGTCGAACTGTATGCGTTCCTCGAATCACTCGTTGCTGTTTTAAGTGCAGCATGCTTGTATTATATTAGTATTTTTAATTTTATTAAAGTTAATGTTATTAAAGTAGTATGGATTAATTTATATCATCATCATGTATATTTAATTTCGACATTACAGCACTCTCTCTTCTTCTCCTAAAATCTTCCTTTTAAGAAAATCTGTTGAGGAGGGGGTTTCATATTCCAACATCCTCAGCAAGATCTCTAACGTGAGGACGTGAGATTCGTCTGTTGAGGTTGAGGGTCGACCAGAGGGCCCTTCGTCTTCCACGCGTTCTCTGCCTTCTTTGAACTGCTTATACCACTTGTAAACATTTCTTTCCGATATAGGAATGCTCACCGAATGCCTTCTTCAACATTCTATAAGTTTCCGCAAATAAAATTGAATGCAAGTTCTTTGCTCAATGAATTCAGACATTTCAAAAATCGACGGAATCAATTTTAGTGACTCACAAAGCCAAGCGTAACTCAAACACTAATGAATATTTTGACGTCAGATTTCGCATAGATGTCAAGGACAGTGCCAGCAACCTAAAAAAGAAAAGAAAAAATTGAAATTCTATAAGCACCGGGAATTTTAAATAGAAAATTGGTCTTACTTTTTTGGACATAGTAATTTATAATTCATTGTAGAGTTATCGCAAATCAGCTGTCTGTTTGATTTGGAATGTTTAGAGAAAATCGAATTGTCACAATCACCAATTTGGCGATATTTTTAGTTTGTACTTTGCGCATTTGGTATATATATATATATTCAATATACTGTCGTGACGCTGCCATCCACCCACTCAGTGAATGAGACATAATTAGGAAACTGGTGGGAAATGTGTAATTTTAAATTTATGTATTATGTGTTTATAAATTTGGTTGCAAATTATGTCTTTTTTTTTGTTTTGTCATTGTATTTCAATATTCATAAGGTTGCAATTTGTTACATTATGTGTGAAACATTTTCAAATCCTGAATAATAATAAAAAAAAAAAAAAAAAGAAAAGAGGAAAAGGAAAAGAGAAGAAAGAAAAGTGTTTTAAATTGCGCCATTTTCATTCAAACTCAAGTCTTGGTTGGGGTTGTTGTTTGACCTCCGGCGCGGTCAGGGTAGAAGATGGCTGACCCTATGAAGTGCGGACTGTAGCCTCAGGCTCCGTTCACCCCGAATGGAACCTGGATCTCGACCGATCGGGGCTTTTTGGCTGTGACTGGACGATGGAGACATAGAAATTGAAAACTGAAAAAAAAAAAAAAAAAAAAGAGGGTAGCTGCTGCACCAGGTGATGAATTCTGCTGGAAGACAATCCGACATGATCGGGGATTGACACATCGCAGCAGCAAAGTGCGACAGAAATTGTGGTTAGTCAGGAAAAGCACAATCTGTTTTATCTATATGATGACGATGCCATTTGTGATTTGCCGTTACAGTGAAGGTTTTTGCAGGCGTGAGATTCAACGTTCCAATGAAGAATAAGAAGAGATGAGTACTCATTTGAATGCTTGATTTTTCTTTACAATATTTTATTTTTTCTTTTGAATATTATATTTTGAAAGTGTTCAACATTCAGATACAGATACTGATTAACTCTAAAGTGGAATTAAAAACTCAGTGCGAGATCAGCGCACATTTCTCCTTCTTTATTGTGTAGGAACTCACCAGATAGAATTTAGAGTGACGCCCTTTTTTTTTTTTTATTTAAATTGCTTGTGCTAGTTATGTGTGAAAGTTAAAATACATGATTTGATTTATGTTCTGTTTAATCTAATGCATTGTGTTAAGTTTATTGTGTGTATACAAAATTGTATGATATTGGTGAGGCCCACTAGTAATTCTTTTGCTATATCTAATTTTATTATAATAAATCTAATGTTTATGATTGTAATTTTCCTGGTTATTAATTCCTGCAGACATTCCACGCACCATGTTGATTGTCGTTTAGGTAAAATTTTAATTTCCTGGGTTAAATATCTAAGAACACAACGCAATTAATTCCCTAATAGTATTTGATTTGTTTTGCTTTAGATTCGAGATTATAGGTAATAGTATAAATAATTAAATTACTAGATAGCAACACGACAATACATTCCTTTAGTATAGATATATTTTCGTAATAAAATAGATCAATTAAATAATTTAAGAACAAATAACTATAGAAATTACTAATTAATTAAAAATAAGCAATTATTTACACGGAATTTTGGAACACTATTTATAATAGGGTTCTTTATCTTTTTGTATATAATTCTTCTGTACGCGTGTTTGTCACTGAACTCCTGCTAAACCAATTTTGATGAATTTTTTTTTGTGTATGTTTCACAAAACATGGAGAATGTTTTTATGCTACCTCTTTTATTGTAAGTCACCACCAGATGGTGGGCAGTACATCAACACCGTTCAACCAATCTCTATGAAAGTTGTTAATAATATGTGTTCGAGTATAGAAAACAGGTTAGCACTATCCACTTTATTGTTACTTGCCACCAGATGGTACTGCAGCACTTCATCTTATTTACCATTCAAAAATTTTTTTTTCTAATGCAGCTTGGAAACATTTAGACAATTGTCTTCGATGCCTTAAGGCAAGCGTTGCACCGAGGCTACTCACTTAGCACTACCCAGGAAGTGCGTGTAGCTTGAAGATAAGTTACGGACGTGGAGTAATAATACCTCCGCAACGTTCTACGATCCTGTCAGACTGGGACCTACGGTTTAAAGTATATTCCGAACCACTATAAACATCCATGACACCGCCGGGACTCGAACCCGAAACCTGTGGTACCGAGCGCGAGAGCACTAGTCACTTGGCCATTCAGGCCCACCATTCAAACAAGATCCATGAAAATTAATATATTGGAACATGGAGAGTATATTCGCGATATGTAATTTTCTGCAATGTATTTTTTTTTTTTTTTTTCTTTTTCTATTTTTGGCAGGACAACGTATGCCGGGTTCTACATACGTTCCGGGTATCTTAAATTTTTTTGAATCAATTAAAAAATTTAAAACTCGTAATTCTGTTTGCTTTTCAATATGATATTTTTACGAATTCCTTTTTTTGTTTATAAATATTATATTTAATTTTTATAAGAATAATTAGTTGAATGCAAATATGAAAGCATTTATAAAATTACTTGACGATTATACTACTAGCATGATAAAATATTATATTATAAATATTTAATAATATAATTATAAAAAAATCTTTGAGCAGATAAGTGAAATATTTTATAAACCATAACATTTATAGATCAATGTCGATAGATTTGATAATGAATTCATTTGTTATTTTTTTTATCTATATGGATTCTTTCAATCATCCTTATTCTCGAAATATATGATAAGAAACACATCATGTGAAATCAAGAAATGAAAGATATTTCCGTCTGACGCCTTTCAACATTTTTTTTTTTTTTTTGTTGTAAATCCTGTTATGTCCTTCACCAAACGAGCTGTTTTTAAACTCGACCGATTATTAATGATTTGGAAGGGTATGTTCTGAAGTTTAGGTTTGCAAAATCTTTTAACAGTCTCGTAAATAAAACAAAGTAACGATTTTAATAAATAAATGAATTACAACTTTAAATAAAAGTTTTTACATAGGAAAAATTTATGCACATTTAAGTGGGTTTTTTTTTTTTTTTTTTTTTTTTTGTACAAAATACTCGAATTAAAACTTTGTTGCGTAAAGCGGAAAAGGGAATACTTAGTGATTTTTTTGTTACTATGTTTAATTTTATTATTAGTTATGAGCAAACTTTGTATATCATATATATATATAAATATATATATATATATATATATATATATATATATACCCCGGCATACTTTGTCCTGCCTAAGAAAATGAATTGTAGAAATTACGTATCGCGAATATATTCTCCATTTTCCAATATATGTGCATACTCATTTTCATGGATATCGTTTGAACGGCATATAAGATGAAATGCTGCAGCACCCTCTGGTGGCAAGTGACATTAAAGTGGATAGCGCAAATAAATTTTGCGTACTCGAATACATGTAGAGTTTCAACCGGTTCCAATAGATTCATCTCGGTCGAGTCCACAGTTTTTGTAGACTTCTCTACCAGTCTAACAATGGCTGTACTTTTGCAGTGGGTGTCTAGGGGATTTGACAGACACAATGAAGTAATGCGATGTTTCTTTAAATAAAGCCATTTAATTACGCGCTATTTTACAATGATATTTACATTAGTTATTAATTAAGGGGTAAACATCTTCTCTCGCTGCTTGACGCAGCCTGCCCAATCTCGCACCTCTCTCGTTGACCGCCAGCCGTTCTTCTTTTTCTTCTTTCCTCATCCACGGGGACCTGTCCCCCTCTCGTGGGGTCAGAGTTCAAAGTTGAATACTCGCCCACGTTGTAAACAGGCTCTGCCAAAGAAAAGCAACCGTGATGTGTCGCCACCTGCTGATTACCACACAAACAAATCCTACATACATATTATTACCCATTTTCACAGCGATGGGTTGAAGGGTATAGAAGTTGATAAACTGCAGTACCATGTAGTGGTAGTTTACAACAAAGGGGATAGCATAAAAACATTCTCCATGTTTTATCAAACACACACAAAAAAAGTTCATCAAAATCGGCCCAGCTGGTTAAGAGGAGTTGAGTGACAAACACGTGTACAGAAGAATTATATATATATATATATATATATATATACTATTCATATATATATATTATATAATATATATATAGAGAGAGAGAGAGAGAGAGGGAGGGACACTGAGGATGAAAAAAACTCTAAAATATAAATAGAAAGAGGGGGAGAACACAACACAAAAAAAAAAAACAAAAGTAAGGAGTAAGGAGAAGGGAGTGAATTAGGAGGAGTTAGGAGTGAATTAGAAACACAACCATTTTGTATAACAAAAGTCGTTGCCGGTATTCTACTCGTAAACTGTATAACAAAAGTATCCTAATATTCGCAATACAAAAGATCAGAAGTGCATCACATTCAGACGTCTCATAAAAAAAATTGTTTAAGGGCCGAAGTGCCCATAAGCTGCTGCCAAGATCACTAGACAAATACCAAAAGGTTGAACGGCAAGAACTGTTATTGGCAGGTAAAACACGAACGCAAAAATCTATATTAAATATACAAAAACGGGTTATGAAACATGTTGTCCAGAAAATACGTAAAATGCGAAAAAAGGTTTCTAAAATAAAAAAGAAATACTTATAAAAAAAACCCCAAAAGAAATTAATTATAAAATAATTATAACAAAACCCACACATATATATGCATGTGTGAATGTGTAGCAGCATGGTGACTGCTGCAGGTTGTAGCAGTAAACGAAGTGGCTTTTTCATGAAATTGAAAAGTCTATTTCAAAAGTTTGTTATTAATAATTAAGATAAGATATTTAAAAAGTTGGGGACCAGCTCGTGCAACTGCGAAAAGCCACCTGCACTAGTTTTGAAAGTTTCTAAGCATCTGCGTCAGAGTGAAGTAAATTATATACACATCACAAAAAATAGTCTGATTAATACCTTGCAAGGGAGAGCCTTAAGGTAGAGATAAATTATAGAAGTGGAATGACACTAAAAAAATGTGGAACTGAGTTTAATAGGGGGTTAGTATAGCAATCGAATTTTTTAATTATAGGTAAAAATTCAGAAAGAGCAAAAAGGGTGTTATTACAGAATGAAAATACTTTCTTAGTCGAAAGTTACCATACGTTTGGGAAGCTTACAGTGGAACTTGGAAAATTACATATTATACAGACTACGGGAATACCTATAATTTTCTCCAAAGTTTCAAATGAATATAATTTGGATCATCCAGAAGGGAGCTTTTGCTATGAAGAACAGTTTATCAGCGAAAGATGAGTACTATAACCTAATTCTACATATTGCATTCCGGAAGGAACCAAATATTTAATTATCAGTCACCGAAAAATGAATCTAATACATACTTCCATAAACATTTACAAGTCTCCATCTAAAAAGGTTGGTACATCTATATTGTTGCACAACAGCAGTCACAGCAGTTGTTTGAATAACAGCAGCCATCTATGCCAGTACTATAAGTAAAGACTAAATCATCTTCAGATTTGCCAATATTTTATGAAGGTTGCCGGTATTATAAGAGGGGTTGCCGGTATTTTACGAAGGACCACCAGTAAAAACTGAACCCTTTCCAGAACAAGTATCTCGAACGATGGAAAATTTAATTGAAGAAATACAATCGAAACAAACTCGTGTGAATTTGGTGATCCCCGACAAACTATAGATCAGGCTCAGTTCGAGCCGCACGTCTTAAATTATTTCAAGACACAGTTTGGCATATTAGTGAATAACTACAATGTGCTAATGAATGAGTTGAATGATTTGTAAACCAGGTTAAATTCATAACTCATAACAGTAAACTCATCAATAAAACAGGTAATATCTGTCCTATATTAGCAAGAATATTATTTTAAAATCAAAGCTAATTTTTTCTCATCATTTCGACAGTTAATTTTTGAATATATGGATGCCCACATAATATATTCTTTTAATACACTGTTTTTCACTACTTTGACCATTATAAAATAAATATATTTTGTAAACCTGTGATAAATCTCACGGGCCAGAAAAATAATCATGGCGGGCCTCGGGTTGGCCACCCCTGCTCTAAAATTTAATCAGATAAACACCGACTCTTCTGATGAAAACATTGAAAAACTGCTAGCACTTCTCAAACAGGAACTGGAATGTCAAGAAAGGAATTATTATTTAGTTTCGGTTTCGATTTCGCATTCCAACCAACAGTATAATTGGTGCCATCGGCCCAAGCAGCACTACCACTTTCTACTACACATGGCTCACTGTCATCCAAAGTAAGAAGACAGAAGTGATTTACGCCAGTTGCGCTTCTAATTCTGCTGAAATATGATTTATGTGAGGATTTGTTGGAAAAATCATCACATAAATCGTATTTCAGCAGAATTAGAAGCGCAAAAGAAAGAAAATAAGTGTTTGCGCTTAAAGAGACTTTGCTTTGTGTGTTTGGGTAAGCACCTTGGTAGATTTTGTTTAAAAAAGAAATCTCGTAATGAATGTTGGGGGTTGGAATAACATAGAAATTTGATTTAAGGCAAAAAAAAATAAATCGAATACTGCGGATCACAGAAAGATGAATTGCAAAAAATGAAACGATTGAAGAATCGCAGGCTTTATCCACTATTTCGGGAAGGAAAACTCAAAAGGGTTTTATTATAAGTCTTCTAGATAATGGAGCCTTTAGTATCACCGGTTTCAAGTTTGAATCCTGACGGTAGCATGGATGTTTGTTGATAGTGCGGAATCCAAGTTAAATTGTAGGTCCCGGTCAATTAGCCTAAAATGTGCACAAAATGACGGTAGAGCGACAAATCAAACCAAACCAATCTAGATAATGGTGCGGCCTGATGGCCAATTGGCTAGCGCTCTGGCCTTTGGTAGCACAGACTGCAGGTAAGAATCCTGGCGGTGGTATGGGTGTTTGTTAGTGATTCAGAATCCATGTTAAACTGTAGGTCCCGGTCTAAATAGCCCAAAGTGTTCACAAAATGACAGTAGAGCGACAAACCAAACCAAACCAAGCAAAATCTGGATAATGGTGTGGCCTGATGGCCAATTGGATAACGCTGTGGCCTTTGGTACCACAGGCTTCAGATTCGAATCCTGGTGGTGTCATGGATGTTTATTAGTGGTTGGGAATCTACGTTAAATGATGATGCTATGTACATGTACTATATGCTATGTACGGGGACTGTAGCTCCCTGTCTAATTAGCCTAAAGTGTACACAAAATGGCCGTAGAGCGACAAACCAAATCAATCTAGGTAATGGTAGCATGAGGTCATTTGTAACACAGGATACTGTACATAAACTAAAACTTGCTGTGATTCGAAAAGATAATATGTCAGTTTTCACTTTCGAAAATAAGAAAATTTTGAAAAGTTTTCTGAAAGGCTTCCAGCTTGCTGATTCATGAGATGCTAAAGAAAGTTGTTTTGATTGGGGCAGATGATTATTACAAAGTTGTATTGGAGAAAAAGCAGCAATTAGTGGCTACCGAAACCATCTGTCGGATGGTGTCTAATAGAGAAATAATCATGATATTAGTGATGTCTCTGTATCATTAAAGGTAATAGTAGAAGAACATTTGATATCTGATGGCATAAATAGCTTCTGGGAGTTTGAAAGCTTGGATATTATTGACTCTTCTAAAGACAGTGAGTTACAGAATTTTGAGTCACAAATAAGTTATCAGGTGGTAGAGAGTTCAGGTGGAGAGTATGTATTTGTAAATATGCATAGCGCACCTATAGGTGACGTCATATTGAGTTTCGGTTTTGATTGTCTGGTCGGATTCAAGCGGACTCAGTCTCATATGTACATAGCATCATAAAAATGTAAATAAAACTTCCTTTTATATCTAACGAAGGCTCCATCTCTTGTTAATATAATATTTTTCTATTAATCATAACGCTACTTCACGTCAGTAACCTCTCATTACCGAAGAATAGAAAGTTAGACAGTCGGTGAATTCTATACGAAAGGTATGCATTCTCCCATTACCAATGAATAAAGAATTAGAGATTAGGATGATATATGAAAGGTACGGTATCCTCCTATTACAGTAGAATAAATGAGAGAATAAAGTATGGTAACCTCTCATTACCGTAGAATAGAAAGCTACATAATGGGAGAATTCCATATGGGAGGTATGGTATTCTCCCATTACCAAAGAATAGAGATTAAGAAAAAGGAAGAAAACCATACGAAAGGTATGCATTCTCCCTGTTGTCGTCAATAGCACTGCAATAATTGCACTAACAGCACTCACACATATTCTCTTTCTCAAGTGGACTGTATCACACTCACACAATAAGTAATCACAATGAAAACTTAATAATACACTTTATTTACACGACAATCACAGCCACTCGCAGCCGTGATGTTCACTCTTGCCTCTCTGGCGTTACACTGATCAGACTCACACTTATGCGCTCTCAGGCGCATGCGTATACACACTTTTTTCGCCGCTAGGGGTATCCTTGCGCGTTGGCGCGAACACTCCCATTACCGAAGAGAGAATAGAAAATTATAAAATAAGAGGATATCATATGAAAAAAAATTATATTAAATATAGAGAGTATATCAAATAAAGACAGTATATCATATAAAATATGGAGAATTATAAAAAAAAGGATATCATATGAAAGGTATGACATCCTCCCATTACCATGGGAGGATACCATAGAAAAAATGCGAGAATACCATAGAAAAAAATGGGAAAATACCATAAGAATATTATATCGTATACAAGAAGAATGTACAGTAGAGTAGATGGGAGGATACCGTAAGAATATTATGTCGTATACAAGAAGAATGTACAGTAGAGTAGATGGGAGGATACCGTAAGAATATTATGTCGTATACAAGAAGAATGTACAGTAGAGTAGATGGGAGGATACCGTAAGAATATTATGTCGTATACAAGAAGAATGTACAGTAGAGTAGATGGGAGGATACCGTAAGAATATTATGTCGTATACAAGAAGAATGTACAGTAGAGTAGATGGGAGGATACCGTAAGAATATTATGTCGTATACAAGAAGAATGTACAGTAGAGTAGATGGGAGGATACCGTAAGAATATTATGTCGTATACAAGAAGAATGTACAGTAGAGTAGATGGGAGGATACCGTAAGAATATTATGTCGTATACAAGAAGAATGTACAGTAGAGTAGATGGGAGGATACCGTAAGAATATTATGTCGTATACAAGAAGAATGTACAGTAGAGTAAATGGGAGGATAGCGTAAGAATATTATGTCGTATACAAGAAGAATGTACAGTAGAGTAAATGGGAGGATAGCGTAAGAATATTATGTCGTATACAAGAAGAATGTACAGTAGAGTAAATGGGAGGATAGCGTAAGAATATTATGTCGTATACAAGAAGAATGTACAGTAGAGTAAATGGGAGGATACCGTAAGAATATTATGTCGTATACAAGAAGAATGTACAGTAGAGTAAATGGGAGGATACCGTACGAATATTATGTCGTATACAAGAAGAATGTACAGTAGAGTAAATGGGAGGATACCGTACGAATATTATGTCGTATACAAGAAGAATGTACAGTAGAGTAAATGGGAGGATACCGTAAGAATATTATGTCGTATACAAGAAGAACGTACAGTAGAGTAAATGGGAGGATACCGTAAGAATATTATGTCGTATACAAGAAGAACGTACAGTAGAGTAAATGGGAGGATACCGTAAGAATATTATGTCGTATACAAAAGAAGAACGTACAGTAGAGTAAATGGGAGGATACCGTAAGAATATTATGTCGTATACAAGAAGAACGTACAGTAGAGTAAATGGGAGGATACCGTAAGAATATTATGTCGTATACAAGAAGAACATACAGTAGAGTAAATGGGAGGATACCGTAAGAATATTATGTCGTATACAAGAAGAACATACAGTAGAGTAAATGGGAGGATACCGTAAGAAATATTATGTCGTATACAAGAAGAACATACAGTAGAGTAAATGGGAGGATACCGTAAGAATATTATGTCGTATACAAGAGGAACATACAGTAGAGTAAATGGGAGGATACCGTAAGAATATTATGTCGTATACAAGAGGAACATACAGTAGAGTAAATGGGAGGATACCGTAAGAATATTATGTCGTATACAAGAGGAACATACAGTAGAGTAAATGGGAGGATACCGTAAGAATATTATGTCGTATACAAGAGGAACATACAGTAGAGTAAATGGGAGGATACCGTAAGAATATTATGTCGTATACAAGAGGAACATACAGTAGAGTAAATGGGAGGATACCGTAAGAATATTATGTCGTATACAAGAGGAACATACAGTAGAGTAAATGGAGGATACCGTAAGAATATTATGTCGTATACAAGAGGAACATACAGTAGAGTAAATGGGAGGATACCGTAAGAATATTATGTCGTATACAAGAGGAACATACAGTAGAGTAAAATGGAGGATACCGTAAGAATATTATGTCGTATACAAGAGGAACATACAGTAGAGTAAATGGGAGGATACCGTAAGAATATTATGTCGTATACAAGAGGAACATACAGTAGAGTAAATGGGAGGATACCGTAAGAATATTATGTCGTATACAAGAGGAACATACAGTAGAATAAATGGGAGGATACCGTAAGAATATTATGTCGTATACAAGAGGAACATACAGTAGAATAAATGGGAGGATACCGTAAGAATATTATGTCGTATACAAGAAGAACATACAGTAGAATAAATGGGAGGATACCGTAAGAATATTATGTCGTATACAAGAAGAACATACAGTAGAATAAATGGGAGGATACCGTAAGAATATTATGTCGTATACAAGAAGAACATACAGTAGAATAAATGGGAGGATACCGTAAGAATATTATGTCGTATACAAGAAGAACATACAGTAGAATAAATGGGAGGATACCGTAAGAATATTATGTCGTATACAAGAAGAACATACAGTAGAATAAATGGGAGGATACCGTAAGAATATTATGTCGTATACAAGAAGAACATACAGTAGAATAAATGGGAGGATACCGTAAGTATATTATGTCGTATACAAGAAGAACATACAGTAGAATAAATGGGAGGATACCGTAAGAATATTATGTCGTATACAAGAAGAACATACAGTAGAATAAATGGGAGGATACCGTAAGAATATTATGTCGTATACAAGAAGAACATACAGTAGAATAAATGGAGGAGGATATTATTTGTATACAAGTAAGAATATTATATCGTATACAAGAAAGAACATACAGTAGAATAAATGGGAGGATACCGTAAGAATATTATATCGTATACAAGAAGAACATACAGTAGAATAAATGGGAGGATACCGTAAGAAATATTATATCGTATACAAGAAGAACATACAGTAGAATAAATGGGAGGATACCGTAAGAATATTATATCGTATACAAGAAGAACATACAGTAGAATAAATGGGAGGATACCGTAAGAATATTATATCGTATACAAGAAGAACATACAGTAGAATAAATGGGAGGATACCGTAAGAATAAATGTAGGGAGGATACCGTAAGAATATTATATCGTATACAAGAAGAACATACAGTAGAATAAATGGGAGGATACCGTAAGAATATTATATCGTATACAAGAAGAACATACAGTAGAATAAATGGGAGGATACCGTAAGAATATTATATCGTATACAAGAAGAACATACAGTAGAATAAATGGGAGGATACCGTAAGAATATTATATCGTATACAAGAAGAACATACAGTAGAATAAATGGGAGAATACTATAAGTATATTTATTATGGAAAAAGAAGAACATACAGTAGAATAAATGGGAGAATACTATAAGTATATTATATCGTATACAAGAAGAATATACAGTAGAATAAATGGGAGGATACCATAAGAAAGGTATGGTAACATAAGGGCCTGAATGGCCGAGTAGCTGGCGCTCGGTACCACAGGTTTCGGGTTCGAGTCCCGGCGGTGCCAGGGATGTGTGTAGTGGTTCGGAATCCACTTTAAACCGTAGGTCCCGGTCCCAATAGGGTCGTAGAGCGTTGCGGGGGCATTGTTACTCCGCGTCCGTGGTTTATCTTCAAGGTACACACTCCTCCTGCGTGCAAAGTGAATAACGTCTGTGCAGCGCTTGCCTTAAGGCATCCAAGCTCAAGCTGTCTAAGTGTTTGCCAGCTGCATTAGAAAGAAAAAAGGAGGTATGGTAACTATTATTACCGAATAATAGAAAGTTAGAGAATAGGAGAATTCCATACGAGAGGTACGCATTCTCCCATTACCAAAGAAGAGACAATTAGAGAAAGTTGGAGTATTATATGAAAGATATGGTATCTGTTGACTTATGGACTCCACGTGCATTTTATTGTAAAAAAAACGAAATAAACTTCCTTGTCTGCGTGGGCGTGAACTTGCTTGAACGAGCAAGAAATGTAATATCGGGAGAAAGCGATTGGTTTTTGAATAAAAGAGTTGAGTTTTTTCCGTCCACAGAACATACGTGTTTTTATTTGGAGACCACAGCCAGTATCTTCTAATTACCGAAAAATAAAAAATTACAGATTGAGAGAATATCATACGAAAAGTATGTTACCCTCCCATTCTTATGATAAATATGATATTTTCCCGAACGAAATGCAAATATGGCGTTTTGTTACTATTACTACTACCACACCACAACACTGTGTCTAGAGCTGAGTTGCCCCTTTACAGTTTGAGAATGATGTGGGGGGAGAAGTCTGATTGGGCTCTGTGACCCTCTACGGTCTTGGGAGACTGGGACCACGGCTTAAAGTGGATTTCGAACCCCTACAAACATCCATGGCATCGCCGGTATTCGAATCCGAAACCTGTGGTACTGAGCGCCAGAGTGCTAGCCACTTGAACATCAGGTCCCAGGCGTTTTGTTAAGTCTTTATCTTAAGTCTTTTTTTAAGTCTTTATCCTTATCTCAATGAAAGACCCTACATTCTCATCGAGCAGCTTGCTTGTTGATGCGAGACGTTTACATACGCTGCCGCAATCGTCCTCGTATCTCCTCTTTTTTTAAAGTAGTTAAGTGATAGTGAATTTCGTGAATGCAATGAACGCCACCAACAGATTTAAACTTCAGTCCTCTCACACACTTTAACATTTTTTTTAATATCAATCACGTTTATAGTAGACCACGAATGAGAGGAAGGAATTCAGAATTAGATTTTGAAATAAAATGAAATTTGAAATCATTGAATGCATATGTCTCCTTTATGGGTCCTGATGGCCGAGTGGCTAGCGTTCCGGCACTCAGTACTACAGGTTTCAGGTTCGAATCCAAGCAATACCATGGATGTTTGTAGTGGTTCAGAATCCAATTTAAACCGTAGGTCCAGGTTTAACAGGATCGTAGAGCGTTGAGGGGGTAGTGTTACTGCGCGTCGGTAGCTGATCTTCCAGCTACACGCACCTGCTGTGTAGTGCTAAGTGAGTAACGTCGGTACAGTGCTTGCCTGACGGCATCGAAGACAACTGTCTAAGTGTTTGCCAGCTGCAATAAAAAAAAAAATATGTCTCGTAATGATTATTATTTTATTAACAATTTATTTATTTATTTATTATTCTTTTATTTTTTTTAGGAACAATTAACAGCTTATATTAAAACGGTTTTTTTTATTGAAAATGAGGTAAAAATATGTTGTTAAAAGATAATCACGTTTAAAATCACGTTCTTTGCCATAAATCTTTGCGAAGTGGAATAAAAAATATCAAAAGTACAACAACGTCGATTGTGTACTTTTAGATTAGTTCTGTTCCACAATTACTATCTAACAAGTGGTTTACAGTTCGCATTTATTATCAGATACATACGTTTCACTTATCAAAGTTCAGTAAAGCTTGTTTGTGTTTTGAAAACGGTATTTTAGTCGACGAAAAAAGTTACAGTTTAGACTTTGGATTTTTATTTTTTCTGGTTTCCTTCCAGTCAAACTGAAAACATGCACAAAAATAAATATGCGAAGTGAAAACGAGATTTTTCAAGAAAAGAAAATCGTTTGCAATTTTATCGTTTTCTTCTTATTTTTGAAGAAATTAATATAACGATAAAATTAATATTAATAATATATAATTTATATTATTTTAATTATTGTATATTATAATTAAAATTAATATTTTAATTATTATAATTAAAATTAATGTTTTAATTATTATATTTATTGTTTTTTACGATTGCAGTTATGCGTTTCGTTATTACGTTAAAATTCTAAATTTTATTGGCAACTTGTATATCGGCCCAGACGACTATTAACTTTGTTTCGAATATATATTGTTCATTCTGTTTTATATATTTTTTTCATTACATGCAACTGTTTTCATCAACATCTGTACTTTTGAAATTTTTGTTATTTTTTATTTTATAATTTTATTAAATAAATGATTCTTTTTTAAAAAAAAGGGCATTTAATTATCTATTTTGCTTATTAACTCAAAGGGCATAAGACCACCGCTATGTTTCAACATTTTACAATGAAGGAGCTACACTATCTGGAAGAAAGTGACGGGACATCCCTTGAAAAGTAGAAAAGTCGACAATACAGCTGACACATGCGCAATAATAGATATCACGTGTCAGCCATATCCTATAAATACTCTGTGGAGTCAACTAGAGTTGTTTTTTTTGTCAAGATGCCGCCACGGGAAGAGTTGTCTGAGTTCGAGAAAGGTGTGTTGGTTGGATTGCATCTTGCCAAGGTGTCAATTAGGGAGATATCCCGTCTCCGTAACTGCTCAAAATCAACTGTAGCACGTGTTGTGTGTCGCTACAAGACTGAGGGACACTGTCAGAACAAACCCCGAAGTGGACGACCTACAGTTCTCACCAGCAGGGACCGGCGGGTGTTTGGCAGGGAGATTCGAAGTAACCGTCAAACATCCATGGATAACATCGCTAATGAGTTTAGACAAGCCACAGGTGTGGCCGTTTCGACCAAGACTCTTTGTATCGAGGCCCATAAGTTAGGGTACACTGGACGTTCGGCGGCCCATAAGCCTTTTATTACGAAAACCAACAAGAAAGCGCGCCTTCGATGGGCCAAAGACCACCGTACTTGGAATCTGGATGACTGGAAACGCGTCCTTTGGAGTGACGAGTCACGATTTACCCTTTTCCGTTCCGATGGACGGGTTTGAGTATGGCGTTTACCAGGAGAACGCCTTTTGCCCGAGTGTGTCGTCCCAACCGTAAAATTTGGTGGAGGAGGATTGATGGTATGGGCCTGTTTCTTCTGGTATGGGGCTGGCCCACTGGTGTAGGTTGATGGTGCGATGAATGCCGATAGATACTGTGATATTCTCGACGATCATGTCCTTCCTACCTTGTGGGCAGCGTACGGTATGGATGATTGCTGGTATCAAGACGACAACGCAACATGCCATGTTGCAAGGAGGACTCTTGATTGGTATGTGAACAACAACGTTAAACGCATGAAGTGGCCGGCGCAGAGCCCTGATCTTAACCCAATTGAACACCTCTGGGACGAATTGGACCGCCGGTTGAGGGCCTGCACCCCACTCCCCAAAAGCAAGCCTGAACTATGGAACTTCCTGTTAAACATTTGGAAGAAAATGCCTCTTGCCACCATGGCTAATTTAGTGGAAAGCATGCCCAGAAGGTTTGCAGCTGTGATCGCAGCCAAAGGAGGCCCTACCTCCTATTAATTTTAATAAATATGGGTTTATGTCGTTATAGTGTCGTGTCCCGTCACTTTCTTCCACATAGTGTAGTGGCCGATATGCGGCCAAGGATCTTCGTATTAATCTACAATAAGATTGATTGAATATATATTGTTTTTATTTTTTATTTTATCATTATTATTATTTAAAATAATAAACTATTAATATTTTAAATAATAAAAATAAAATTTTTCTTATTATATTATTATTATTATTTCTTCTTGTATTATTATATTATTTAATTTTATTATTTAATAAAATAATAAATCATTATTTATACTATTTTACTTATTGTATATTATAATTATTATTAATATTTTACACATTCATATAAATAATACTTTCTTGCTCTGTAATATACTAAATTCTTAAAATTAGGCTGAGATTTATAATAAAACTGTACTTGATAAAAATTTTTCATTATTTTTCCCGTAATAAGAATCCGAAAAATTAATTTTTTCGTCTTCGAACTGTGTAATTGCTTGAAATCTACGATGGCCAACTATATATTTTATATTATACCCGACTATTATATTTACAATGCCAGATTCGTAGATTAGTCGTAACGTACACAGACTGAATGTCAGGAGAACTGAAGTTCGGATGGCTATTCACCAATCGGTTGATTTTTGATAGTATATAGATAAGCAAGACATAACCCCAACCATTGAATAGTGGCATATAATATCACAACTGCAACTCTTACACTTTTCTTAATTTGAATATTTCTATAATATATATATATATATATGTAAGCCTGAGGGCTGAGAGTGACTAGCGGTAGGCGCTACAGGTTTCGGATTCAAGTCCAAGCGGCTCCATGGATGTTCGAAATCCACTTTAAACCGTAGGTACTGGTCTGATATGACTGTAGGGCTGACAACCTTACTCCGCAAAAAGAAAACATCTCCTGTCTCGAAATCTGCCAGTAGAAAGACAGCCTTGGCCCTCCATGGGGCTGTTGCGTCAATGAAGAAGATATATAAATAGTATAGATAAGCAGGACATGAGACCAATCATTGTATAACGACATATAATGTTGAAACTGCAACAATGTACATCACTGGCAATTTGAATATTCCTGTGATATATATATATGTGATATATATATATATATATATATAGTATATATATATATATAGTGATATATATATATATATATATATTTATTTATTTATTTATTTATCTTCAATCGTGCAACAGCCACATCGTGGGGCAATGCCTTCTACTTAATGGCAGATTCCGAAACTTGAGATGTCATTTTCTTTTTACGAGATAGGAGTGTCAACCCTACGCACAATAGTCATGTTTGATCAGGACCTACTGTTTAAAGTTGATTCCGAAAGACTACAAACGTCCACAGCACCAGCCGGGAACTCGAACCCGAAACTTGTGGCACTGAGTTCTAATCACTCGATCATTAAGTTTTATTTATGATGTTTTAAAAATGCAACATGTAAGTAAGGCTTATAACTCGGAATTTTTAAGATAGATTATAACACATCTTCCTCCTCAACTTGCCATTTAAAAAAATTATTTTATTATAATATAGTTTCAAAAATTATAAGATATTCTTTATAACATAGCAAAAATGATTAACAGTGTTCGTCAGTACAGCCCATTTTTGCAGCTCACAAGGACATGGCCAATACGATACAGTTCTCAACGCAATTAAAACAAGTAATATAAAAAAAAATTATGTCAATTCCTACTTTTTCTCACTGTATTTCTGAAAATCCATTATAAATAACTTTCATTCATTTTTTTAAGTTTATCTGGTGCCATCTATTGGTAGATATATGCAACTAAAATCTGAAAAAAAAAACTAAAATTAATTAATTAAATTTAATGAATGAATGAATATTTGAAGAAACCGTATTAACATCCAGTGTCCTTCACTACAAGTTCAAAAAAAATGTATTTGAACATGAGTGGATGAATGAAAAGTATTTTATGAACGATTGAAAATTTGGACAAAATATATATAGGGAGAGTGTGAGCTAATAGAAGGAATTGAAAAAAGAATATTAAATATATACTCCTTCTGTCCTATAATAATAGTAGGAGTTGATGAATTAAAATTTGTTCCAATTAATAGTAGAAAACGAAAATAAATATAGAATGCAACATTTAGTATCAAAAAAATAGATTAAATTAAATGAATAGATTAGATTAAAAATATCACTCCTAATCTTTATGTTGAGTGTTCAGATCATTTATGGATTTGTCATTTTCGTTACTGTATTTTAAACTTATTGGCAAGATCCCTTTGCTGCAAAACTTTGTGTGAGCTTGAGCTTACTATGGATTGGATATGGATTTCAATGATCGTAATATGGATTACTTAGTTTTATAGATTTTCTCCTTTTTAAAATTCGTAACAATGTAGATTTGGAAGCTTGAAGGGCGTGAGCTGCTAATCTTACGGTGCCTCTTCTCCTAAGTTTGGTTTGGTTTGTCGCCCTACGGTCATTTTGTGCACACTTTGGGCTAATTAGACAAGGACCTACAGTTTAACGCGGATTCCGAACCACTCACAAACAACCATGTCGTCGCCAGGAATCGAACCAGAAGCCTATGGTACCACAGGCTAGAACCCTAGTCAATTGGCTATCAGGCAGCCCTTCTTCTGAGAGGAATATGCCTAAATCTTTCCAGTTTTTCTACATAATCCCACTGGTCCCGATGGAGCCATGGATGTTTGTAGTGGTTCGGAATCCATTTTAAACGGTAGGTCCCGGTCTAACAGGAACGCAGAGCGTGGCGGGGGTATTGTTATTTAGCGTCCGTAGCTTATCTTCAAGCTACACGTACCTCCTGGGTAGTGCTAAATGAGTAACGTAGGTGCAGCGCTTGCCTTAAGGCATAAAAGACAATTGTCTAAGTGTTTGCCAGATGCATTAGAAAAAAAAAAATGTTCACATTTTTTTTTTTTTTTGAAGAATCAACATTCAGCGTAAGATTCAGCTTGACAATTATTTTCGGAAGCACGTTTCCAAATTCTTGATGTGATCCTTCTGTTGCACTTAAATTGTATTGCAGCTAATGTAATTTCACCTTTCTGCAACGTTTCGTTTTTCTTTTGATGCACCAAGTACCAGACATCAATCAATACTCGATCTTTGCTCAATAACCCTTTTTTAACCTTTTTTTAACCTTTTTGAAGGAGGGCCCGATGGCCTAGGGATTAGAACTCTGGTCCTCGGTGCCACAGATCTCGGGTTCAAATCCCGACGGTGCCATGGATGTTTGTAGTGGATCTATATCCACTTTAAATCCTATATCCTGGTCTAATAGGAATGTCAGCCTTACGCCCTACAGTCACATTAGACAGGGACCTACAGTTTAAAGTGGATTCCGAACTACTACAAACGTCCAAACACATCCGGGACTCGAAAACGAAATCTGTAGCACCGAGTGCCTGTTTTTGGTTTGGTTTGTCGCTCTACGGTCACCTTGTGCACTCTTCAGGCTAAACAGACCGGGACCTACAATTTAACCTGGATTCCGAACCACCAATGAACATCCCTGCCACCGCCAGGATTTGAACCTGAAGGCTTTGGTAATAACCGCCAGAGTGCTAGCCAGTTGGCCATCAGGTCCCAAACTTTATTTTTCTAGAACTAAATTTACAGTTTATAATTTATATTATAAAATATAATGATGACTTAATATCATGATAAAAATTATCATACAACATACATTTTATCGACAACATTTTGATAAACAGATATCTCATATCGTTTAAAAAAATATACAACTTTGTAATTTCTGTAACCTAATTTCATTGTTTATATTATTTCTTTATTTTACATAACACGAGATATTTTTCATCGCTGTATTGGAATTATTTGAAATGGAGAATTACTACTTTTATATAAAAAAATTATTGCATTATCAAATTTATGGTAAACGCGCTTATGAATTTATTATCTCATATCTCTTATTGAATTTACATTTATAGATAGTACAATGAATCAGTAGAAATTACTAGTGATTTGTAGTATATGATAATAACATGACGGAACACAAACTGAACATTTATCTTTGTTTTCCCATCGCCTAAACGTGTGCTGCCATTGTAACTTAACCACAAAAGAATTCAAAATATGTATGACGAAGTCTGTGAGTCATCTGATTCTTCAAATTTGAAAATGTCCGTGTTTGTAGTTTTAAATTAACAATAACAGCATGCGTCCAATTTTTAAACAAGTAATAAAAAAAAATTTTTAAATCATTTCCTACATTTTTTTCACTCTATTGCAGAAAGTCCTTTATAAATAATTTTCATTCGTTTTTTTTTATGTTTATCTGGTGCCATCTATTGGTAGATATATGCAACTTAAATCTAAAAAACCCTAAAATTAATGAATTAAATTTAATGAATGAATTAATATTTGAAAAAACTGTATTCATATCCAGTGTCCTCCTTCTACAAGTTCAAAAAAATGTATTTGAACTGGAGTGGAGGAATGAAAAGTATTTTATGAACGATTGAAAATGTGAACAAGATTTATATAGGGAGAGCGTGAGCTAATAGAAGGAATTGAATAAAATAATTTGTAATACTCCGAAAAATCTACGAAACCATTTTTTTATCGGCAAAATAATGAACTGTGTATATTTAAAGACCAGAATTTAAATATTTTGTTTTCCCACTTCAGAGCTTTTAAAACATGGTCCATGAAAATGTTAAGTTGTCATCTTTATGACATTTTCAAGTGGTCAGGTACCGGTCTCGCTTTGGGAGCCAGATTGTAGTGGGTGGGGTTGGATTGAGATATTTTAAGCCACAGGTTATAGAACTCACACTTTTATATACACCGCAGAAACACTACATACAAAAGTTAATTGATATTTACATTTATATTAATTACATATTTACATTTACATTAATTAATAAATGCAATAATTAATTAATATTTAACAAACAATTTAAAATAAAAGAAAGATAATTAGAGCTTCGTTCTTCCACTTTTGAGCCATAAATATGCGTCGTCTTTTGGTCTGTAAGCCAATTGATTTCTCCTGGACACCACATTGGCGTTTTCGCCAGCATGTCAGAGGAAGGATAGTTGCATCTTCTATTTTTAGCTACATAAGGCAGTTGGTTACCATCTTCAGAAGAAGTACCAGTAGTGCCTACTAGAGATGGGAATGCACTCCTCGTGACTCAGTGATAACGTGTGCCGCTGATTGGAATTAAGCTGAAGTTCAATCCGCTGGCGGCATTGTTGTAGACACAACATGTTTGAAAAGCCATCGAGGAGACTCGATGGTTTTTGGGATGTTCAGCATCTTGCCTCTTTAATCAGAATACCTGGCGGGAGATTTTCCGGATTTTCTTCCGTAAGATAAGCAAATGCGGGGCAGTTCCTTCTAAAAGTTCTCCTGTAAGGCAATGCCCTCCTTCTTCAGCGACAGTCAGACTTCCACCTACGGGTGCTCCATCTCAACAGAATCGGCGTCCTTTAAGTCCATTCCATAAATAAACTATTCATAGGGTGTCTGTCCCACACTGCTGGACACTGAGGATTAGTCACAACACAACAGAGATTGGGAATAATTGTTAATTTTCGTTAACAGTGTTAGTCGTTAAGGCTAATATAAATCAATGGTTAATTTTAACCGTTAAATTTAAAACGCTTTAATTTATTAATAAGTAGTTAATTTATGTTTAAGAATACTGTACAACAATTAATTATTTGAATTGCGACATAATAAATTTATCTAGTTTGTTTTGTCGCTCTGTGGTCATCTTGTGCAAACTTTAGGTTAAACAGACTGGGACCTACACATCTTTTTTTTTATCGTAAAGTGGATTCCAAACTACTACAAACATCCATGGCACCGCCGGGATAAAACCAGTGGTACTGAGCGCCAGAGCGCTAGCCACTCGGCCATTCAGGCTAATTTTTATTTTATTTAGAGACGTACCAATACAAATGTTACATTTTTGTGTTATATTTTTGCATGCAACAATTGTACTAAAATTTTTTTTTCATCTGCGGAAAATTAAATTTTCTGATTAATTACACTGGGACCTGAATGGCAGAGTGGCTAGCGCTCTGGCGCTCGGTACCACAGATTTCGGTTCGAGTCCCAACGGTGCCATGGATGTTTTGTAGTGGTTCGGAATCCACTTTAAACCGTAGGTCCCGGTCTAACATGATCGTAGAGCGTTGCGGAAGTACTGTTACTCCGCGTCTGTAGCTTATCTTCACGCTACACGCACCCCTGGGTAGTACTAGGTGAGTAACGTCGGTGCAGCGCTTGCCTTAAGGCATCGAAGACAATTGTCTAAGTGTTTGCCAGCTGCATTAGAAAAAAAATTTCATTACACTGGACTGAAATAATTAAAAAAGCTCATTTTAATTTAGTTTCTTTTTTTAAAATATTATATTAAAAATATAATTTTTAGAAAAGATAGATTGTTAGAAATTTTTAATCTCGAAATAATTTTAGTTAATTAACTAAAATAAACGATATATTCATAATTATAAGAATATTATACAAATATATGTATATTAAACATTGATAAAACAACCGTTGTTTGATATATATGAATTTTTCAAACTTTAATATTGATATCTTTTTTTTTAAATGGCATTTCTGAGAAGATGACAATCATAAATTTATAGATAAAAATCGATATGTTGATTCACCTTTGAAATGTCGTTCTAATGCAGCTGGCAATACAGAGACAGCTAATCTTTATGTCATAAGCATGGGTTGCACCACTGCTACTCATACGGACGCGAATAACACTACCCCCACAACGTTCTACGATTGTGTTAGACAGGGACCTACGGTTTAAAGTGGATTCCGAACCACTACAAACATTCATAGCACCGCTTGGACACGAAACCTGTGGTACCGTATTTCGGACGTCCGTTGGCTTTTTCTCCCTAGCGCGCATGCTGATAGGAAACGCTGGGGAGAAAAAAATATCGGACAATAAAAATACGGTATGCAAAAACTCTATTATCTGCTAAAAATAACACTGTTTGAGAAAAAAATTCTTGTCCGATATTTCGTAATACAGTGGTACTGAAAGGGTTCACCCTAAAAGATTTCTGGGTGAACCCTGTTTTATTCCAGAGAAATATGCGTTAAGCTATGAAAATAAATATAGATAATCTTTTTCTCTTGTCAGCTATCCAATTCAAAGTCAGTTTTTATTATAAACAACTAACCTATCTGATTGCTATTTTTTTAAATTATTCATAAAAAAAAAAATGCAAAACCTTCTTCATAAGTTTATGATTTCATTGAATGGGTGATTCACGTGTTTACATAAAATGAGATCGTTTAATCGTTAAATTATGCTCACAGATCACATGATCTGCTATAATTTATGCGCGCGGAACTTCATAACGATCTTCACATGTTTTATGTTCCCGTGAGAACGCTGAAAATGAAAATTGCGAAATAATAATGAAAATCGTGTTAGAGAAAAAAACTGCAGCTTAAACAAGTAATATTGAATATGATAGGGGGAAGGTGTATTTAGAACAGCGAAAAATTAAAACGAAGTTTAGTTTGTGTTTGGATTTTGGGGAGATCACGAAGTCTTGTTGCTGCAGTAAGTTATTTTGCCATTTTTAATACACTTTTATTAGTTTCACCTGTACGTTTGTTTGTATGTATGTAACTGACTCTTTGGGCTCGATTTTGCCCTATTTTAAGTGATCAGATTTAATTTAAACGTTGTAGACTTATCAAGGACCGACGACACTAACATATTTTGATAAGTTTATTATCTCAGCATGATTAAGATCGCCAGGATGAGTGATTTTATTTAAACTTATGAAGAGCAATTTAACCCATGTAGAATGAAAGTATTCAGTAAAGACTTGCAAATCTACGTGGAACAGCGGCACAACGGATAACGCGCCTGACTATTGATCAGGAGATTCCCTGTTCGAGTCTCGGCTGGCTCGACACATGCGGATTTAGACTTTGTTTTACTCACAATTAAATTATTGTAAGAAGTGTAGTTCCAGTCCTCCGTACCGGGACCTCATTTAAATATTATAGTTTAAAAAACGTTTTTAGAGTTAATCAAACTAAAAAATAATTGTTAAAATGAGAATAAAATGACCGACGAGAAAATGAATGCTACTGTTCTAAAAGCGTGGGGTGCTTTGTAAGACATTTTTAAACTAACTCTGCATTTGGGAATGAAACTAGTGAAAAATTATAACGATTGATATCGAGCACCCTACGCTTTTAGAACAGTGACATTCATTTTCTCGTCGGTTATTTTATTCTCATGTTAACAATTATTTTTTACTTTTTAGTTTAACTCTAAAAGCGTGCTTTTTATTTTTTTTAAAACTATTAATTTAATTTTAATTCCCTAACAACATTCGTCACTGATGTTTTGGCAAGTTTAGTTCATATTGTAGTTAAGCATGGATAGATATGTTGTTGAATTTTGATGTTTCTCTTAAAGTTGAGAAACATCACTTTCTCTTAAAGTTCTCTTAAGGTTTCTCTCTTTGTATAATACTCAATGTGGGGCCTGAATGGTGCTCGATGCCATAGGTTTCGGGCTCGTGTCTCGGCGGTGTCATGGAAGTTTGTAGTGGTTCGGAATCCACACTTTAGACCATAGGTACCGGTCTAATATAGCTGTAGAGAGTTGGGCGTTGGGCTGACAGCCCTACCCTGCAAACAGAAACCCTCTAATATCTCGAAATCTGCCAATAATCAGACGGCCTTGGCTCACAATGGGGCTTTTGCGCTGATGATGATGGTATGCAAAAGGTAATACAAATGATTCTGTATTTAAAAAGAATCATTTGCATTTTATTTTAAGTCACAGAGCCCAGTCAGATTTCTCACCCCCATCATTCCCAAACTGTAAAGGGGCAACTCAGCTCTAGGCACAGTGATGTGGTGTGGTGTGGTGTAGTTGTGGTAGTAATACTTAGTGTCCGGCAGCGCGGGAGAGACATCCCAGTCTATTCATGGACGGAGGGAAAGGTGGCAACTTCTGTTGTGATGGAGCACCCGTTGATACGAGTCTGACTTGGCTCCGAGTCGCTGAAGGCGGAGGGCAGACTTTTAGGTGACACAACCCCGTATTTGCGTATCATATGGGAGAAATCACGGAAACTTCCACCAGGTAGTCCGATTCACGAGGCAAGATGCTGAACATCACAAACACCATCGATTCTCCTCGTTTTATGAAAAAGTGTCTACAACAATGTCCGCTTGAATGATGACTATAACAATGTCCACTTGTACAACAATGGCCGATTGAATCGGCCCTAATGCTCATCAGCGGCCCACGTTGCCACTGAGAAAAAATATGTAAAAATAAATAATATTAAATAAGTAAAAAATCACATTGTTTTAAAAATAAACTATATTATAACAGAGCATATGTAATTTACATTATGGTATATATTATAAGCGCATATATTTATTCATAACTGATGCATACTTTGAGTTGTATAGGTTTGATTTAATTGAAATCCCCCAATCCAAGAATATATTCGCGGATACTAAATTTTAATTCAGTAAACAGTTTAAGGATAAAGCGATGTGTGATTAAATAAATGGTTGAATTAAATTAAATGTTATTATCTTACTTTAATTAAATACACCAAAAGTTTAAAAAGATAAATGAATGAATTGCATAATCTAAAACTTTCAAAAGCTGCAGAATTTTAATTTGTTGTACTTAATTTAAGTTATTAATGCAATTCTGCAGACTTCATTTGGCGCATTTAATAATATTTCAATTTGGTGTTTTATTATTATTACATTGGTTTTCCATGATCTTTCACTGATGAAATTAATTTATTTGGTCATTGACCTCATCTCATTAAGGAAAACATCTGTAGAATGTCTGATTTATTTATTATTATTATTTTTTTTTTTTTTTGAGTTTCATTGCATAGCTAATCATTACATGTTCAAATTTTGTATGATGTAAAATGTTATTTCTAATATTTAATATAGTATAGTGTCAAACTTTGTCAATAGTGTCAAACTTTGTCAATAGTGTCAAACTTTTTCTTGTATGCAAATTTTTTACCGAAATAATAATTACCGAATAATAATAATAATTCTACCGAATGAATAAATTACATGAAACGTTTTGATGTTATTTAAAAATTACAAATATGCTCCGGACCTGAATGGCCGAGTGCCTAGCGCTCTGGCGCTGAATACCGCTGGTTTTGGGTTCGAGTCCCGGTGGTGTCATGGATGTTTTATATCCACTTTAAAACGTATGTCCCGGTTCATCATGATCGTAGGGCGTTGCGGGGATATTGTTACTCCGCGTCCGTAGCTTATCTTCAAGCTACGCACTCCTCCTGGGTAGTGCTAAGTGATTAACGTAGGTGCAGCGCAATGTCGGCATCCAAGACAATTGTCTAAGTATTTGCCAGTTGCATTAGAACAACAACAAAGAAAAACAATCTTACTCTACTGGAAAATGATCTTATTTATATTTAGAAATAACTTTTTCTTTGTTTTTTAAATAATTCGAAAATTAAAAAAAAAAAAAAAAGCTTAATATTTGAAGCAAATTTACTTAGCCATAAAATTTGTGTACATTTAAATTTGTAAATATCACAATTTAATAGACATTTTTTAAAATAAAATTCACATTAATAGATTTCAGTATGTGCCTCTTCTAAAAACGCCATCAAACTCTTCATACTTTCTAGCACTCTGGCCTTTGATACCACCGGCGTCAGGTTCGAATCCTGGCGGTAGTGTTGATGCTTATTAGTGGTTCGGAATCCACTTTAAGCTGTAAGTCCAGGTATAATAGCCCAAAATGTGCACAAAATGACCGTAGAGTGACAAACCAAACCCAGCCAAATCTGAATACTTTCATATAATAAAATCAATTGCTTGACTTTATATTGTTTAAATGTGTCATGAAATTTCTAACTCTATAAATGAGTAGATTCGATGGATATTTCTGTCTCGTATGGATACTCTGAGTGTGAAGTGCAATTTGTTACAGTGCCTTCTGTATCAGGGGGTGAACAATTTAAACTCATGTATCCAGTATTAGCAAATAAATAAATAAAAAATTTTTAAAAAAAGAAAAAAGAAATAAACTCTCTGTTTCTCACATAAAAATTACATTCACACAACAGAATTATAACACAGTCAAAAAAATTAGTATTAAAAATCATTTTTATATTGTTAAATACAGGTTTATTCAAAATGTAGGAGCAGATTTTAAATATTTATTTACAATGAACGTGGTAAAATGATGGCGCTACATACTACACATCAATGGATAGAAGAGCGTGCAAAGTTATTTTATGCATTCAAACTTTTCCATTTGTTATGAGATAAACGTAGAATTGGTACACCTGCTCTTTTATTTTGAATAATCTTGCAGAATAACTTTTACAAGAAAGAGCTGTGCTTGTGCTTTGTAAGGCCGCTGAGATGAGAGATGTAAGTTGATTAAGACCAGAGATATTCCAAATTTAAAAAAGTTCGAAAATAATATTTATAATTCAAAAAAAGAACTACAAGGTTCTACAAAATGAAGCAGCAGATGCACCAATTCTAAGTTTGTGGCATAAATAAAATAATAAGGCGCTCACATTAAGTACAGAAAGTAACTTTGAACAATAAAATAACTTTGAAATTTCATCTATCCATCGATGTGTAATGTGTAGGGCCATCATTTTTGCCCATTACACTTATTTTAAAATCTGCTCACTCATTTTTACAAAAATTTAAAATATGCTCCTACATTTTGAATAACCCTGTAGTTCTTTTTTAATTTTTAATTTTAAATAAAATTTATAATTTAAAAAAGAAATACAACATTTTTCAAATAAAGGATCAAGATTATTCAAATATGGATGCGTTATATAGGGTTGATCATTTTCTCTGTTAATTGTAAATAACAATTTAAAATCTGCTCCTACATAAAAAAGAAAAACAATGTTAATTATTCAAATAAAGGATTAAGATTAACTAACTATCGATGTGTAATATGTGGTCCCTCATTTCCCCCCCGCTCCTTGTAAATAAACACTTAAAATCTGTTCCTGCATTTTGAATAATGCTGTAAATTTTAATTTTTCATTGCAAGAAAATTTGTCAACATAAGATTCATAACTGAATTTCATTGCTTTATTGCCACAGAATATTTTGAAAGAAGCGGATGTGCATTCGTAAAAAATGGAAGTCAACAGCAAAAAAATAAATAAATAAAATAAATCATATATTTATAAACAACATCTTTGATGTATTATGCCAGATGTTCATTGTGAAAAAGGGTCAATGTTTTTTTTACAACTATATTACCTAGAACTCAACTGTTCAAAAGGCGATTTGCTTTACAGCTGCAGGAAAAATGTTCCTATTACAAAGGAACAATGACAAGCAATTATTTAGATAAACTAATTGGTTTGAACTGGTAATTTGGTTTTACTGGTTCATCCTTATTGCGTCGAAACCCAGGTTTCCGTGCATAGGGGAAGCCAACGGCCTATGTCCCGTAAACATCCTGTCTATAGGGGGTGAGATGACGAGAAAGAGAAAGGAATGTAAGAGAGGGAGTTGAACAACTGTAACCAAAGAGAGTGGTTGTGTGGTCAGTTCATCCTCGAGTGTGATGGCTGCCTAAATAAAGGAGATTAATTTATACAGTCCACATCGTGTGTTTATTATTTGAGTCTTTATTTGTGTGTGTGAGTGAGCTGTCGAACAATCATTTTGTATGAATCGTCCATTATTTTTCTGCTGACAACCAAAAAATGTTAACTATTCAAAATAACTATTCAAGGTAAAAAAAAAAAGTATTGCTTTATCATCTTGCTTTTAGAAGAAGTAGAAATGAAAAAGTTTTAATCTTTAATTATGTAAATATAACAATTGCTGAACTTAGAGAAAGGAAATACGTTTAATGTAAGAACTAATGAATTCTTACTTAGTCAAAATTATCAGATCTGCCATTTATGATTCTAAACAATTTTATAATTTAGATACAATTAAATGAAAAATAAATTCATGAAAAAAAAAATAACTATGCTATATTACTACAGACATTCGATGTCATGAAAACATTTTTACAGTTGTTTTTATGCAATGTAGACTGTTGAGATTCGTTATCCCCAGATTGAATAGATGCTTGTCTATACCGACGGTTCTATGTTTGACAGGTGATGGAGCGGATATCCATAATGAGCTTTTTTAGTTTCTATTTACCTGCGGACCTTCTTACTACTACCTTTGATGGCGAAATAGAAGCTATTGCTACAACTGTTGATTCGTAGTCACTCCTTTATAAAAGCAGTTATATTGTCTGACTTCAAACCCTTTTGAATAATCAAAACAACTCCCAAAACATCTTGGGCTATAAGACACTTTTTTTTATTTCCAATGGCAAGGCAAGTATAACTAAAAAATAATAATAATAACAAGGCAGAAAAACAAATACAAAAGAATAAACACCCCAAAAAATACAAATATGGTCGAAGTCGTTGCCTTCATTAAGAGCTCTCTCGCACTCCAGTAAAGCGCTGTCAAGTACCGCACATCTTTGGAGGTGGTCTCTGTTCACTGGATCTGTTGAATTACATACGGGGCAGCCAGGGTTCGAAAAGATTTTAATGCGATGGAGATGTTCTGCTAGGCAGTCATGGCCAGTCAGAAGACGGAACTGGTCTACAACATGTAGTCGCGGATTGCTGGGTATTGTTAAAAGATCTTCAGCTCTCCAACGCTTTGACAATCTCATCTTGAGGCAATTTCTAGAACATTAAAGCCACCTTCCGAGACTTGGAGAAAATGGCGACGAAAACGACAAGATGCTAAAAACACTGGCACACAGAATCTCTTTCCAGTGGATTCCAGCCCACTGTGGAATTATGAGCAACGAACAAGCTGATATAATGGCTAAGAAAGTAACTTTGACGGAGCAACGCATTAATCGACCGCATTCATTTCCTATGACTAAATTGTTTGTTGACTTCTGTTAAAAAAATTCTTAAACAAGATATGATTCAAACCATTATTGATAAGAGACAGAGAATTCTAGGGGAAGTGTGAACTATTCCAGTCTTCCGAGAAAGACAGCGCTGGCTTTATTTAGACGTTTTTTGACTGGTCATGACTGTTTACGTGATCACTTTTATAGAACTGGAGTGGTGGATTCCCCAAACTGTAGTTTTGTGTGATTCTATGACTATATGACTATGACTTTTGATTTTTGTCGCTCTATGACTTTTGAACATTTAAATAACTGTAATGCACTTGAAATAATGTTTTAGGCGCCAATGATATGCATTTGTAAAATAAATAATATTAATAAATAAACAGTTGCTTTTATGTACTAAAAAAAACTTTAAAATTTTCATCAATAGTTTTCAAATTGATTGATTGATCAAATTGATTTTATTGATTTCTTAAAAAATAAAATTTCTTAAAAAAAAGATAATATTGATTATATTTTTTGATAAAATTTAATCAACACATCCAATAAATAAATAAATAAATAAAATAAGTTAATCTAGATGCAAATAATGCTTTATTTATTAATTAACGTCAAAGTAATTAAATATTTTGAATTTTACTTATTGTGGTAATAATAATGTTATTTTTAGTCTATTGACTACGTTATTTTAATTATAATATTTTCGTGTATGTGTTTAAATCCTTCTTTTTGCTTTTTATAGTTAAAAATTAATTTCAGTGCAAAAATAAATGACATAAGTTAATATAGATGCAAATAATATTTTTCTCATTAATTAACGTCAATGTTAAGTACTTTGAAATTTACTTATTATGGTAATAATAATAATGTTATTTTCGATCTATTGACTAAGTTACTTATAATATTTTATGCGTTACATTTAAATTCTTTTTTTTTGCTTTTTATAGATAAAAATTAATTTCAATGCATAAATAAATAAAATAAGTTAATACAGATGCAAATAATATTTTTCTTATTAATTAAAGTCAATGTAATTAAGTACTTTGAAATTTACTTATTATGGTAATAATAATGTTATTTTTTTTATCTATTGACTACGTTATTTTACTTATAATATTTTTGCATTCGCAATTAAATTCTTCCTTTTGCTTTTTATATTTAAAAAATAATTTCAGTACAAAAATAAATAAATAAAAAAAAAATAAGTTAATATAGATGGAATTAAAGTTTTACTTATTAATTAACATCAAGGGAATTAAGTATTTTGAAAATTACTTACTGTGGAAATAATAATATTATTTTTGATCCATGGACTACGTTACTTTATAATATTTTTGTATGCGCAATTAAATTCTTCCTTTTGCTTTTTATATTTAAAAATAATTTCAGTACAAAAAAAAAAAAAAAAAAAAAAAAAAAAGTTAATATAGATGGAATTAAAGTTTTACTTATTAATTAACATCAAGGGAATTAAGTATTTTGAAAATTACTTACTGTGGAAATAATAATATTAGTTTTTGATCCATGGACTACGTTACTTTATAATATTTTTGCATTCGCAATTAAATTCTTCCTTTTGCTTTTTATATTTAAAAAATAATTTCAGTACAAAAAAAATAAATAAATAAAAAAAAAAAAAGTTAATATAGATGGAATTAAAGTTTTACTTATTAATTAACATCAAGGGAATTAAGTATTTTGAAAATTACTTACTGTGGAAATAATAATATTATTTTTTTGATCCATGGACTACGTTACTTTATAATATTTTTGCATTCGCAATTAAATTCTTCCTTTTGCTTTTTATATTTAAAAAATAATTTCAGTACAAAAATAAATAAATAAAAAAAATAAAAAAGTTAATATAGATATAATTAAAGTTTTACTTATTAATTAACATCAAGGGAATTAAGTATTTTGAAAATTACTTACTGTGGAAATAATAATATTATTTTTGATCCATGGACTACGTTACTTTATAATATTTTTGCATTCGCAATTAAATTCTTCCTTTTGCTTTTTATATTTAAAAAATAATTTCAGTACAAAAATAAATAAATAAAAAAAAAATAAGTTAATATAGATGGAATTAAAGTTTTACTTATTAATTAACATCAATGAAATTAAGTATTTTGAAAATTACTTACTGTGGAAATAATAATATTATTTTTGATCCATGGACTACGTTACTTTATAATATTTTTGCATTCGCAATTAAATTCTTCCTTTTGCTTTTTATATTTAAAAAATAATTTCAGTACAAAAATAAATAAATAAAAAAAATAAGTTCATATAGATGGAATTAAAGTTTTACTTATTAATTAACATCAATGGAATTAAGTATTTTGAAAATTACTTACTGTGGAAATAATAATATTATTTTTGATCCATGGACTACATTACTTTATAATATTTTTGTATTCGCAATTAAATTCTTCCTTTTGCTTTTTATATTTAAAAAATAATTTCAGTACAAAAATAAATAAATAAATAAAAATAAGTTAATATAGATGCAAATAACAATTTACTTATTAATTAACGTCAATGTAATTAATTATTCTGAAATTTACTTATTGTGGTATTAATAATATTATTTTTGATCTATAGACTACGTTACTTTATAATATTTTCCTGCTCGCAATTAAATTCTTCCTTTTGCTTTTTATATTTAAAAATTAATTTCAGTGCAAAAATAAATAAATAAATTTTAAGTAATATCAAATTAGATTGTAAAATAAAATCGATTTTTGGGGTTAAATTTAAATCGATTTAAATAAATTAAAATAAAATCGATATTTTTTAATGGGGCACAGTCCATAATAATTTTCATCGCATTCGAAAATGTTTATAACACGTGCGAGTCAATACGCATTTTGTGGTTCGCCCCCTTAGTGAGTTTATCAAACTGAAACTATATTCCTAATTAGAGATTTTGCGAACCAAACTGAGCCCTTGTGATAAGGAACATGTGAGCCAGAGCGTTCTACAACGGGACGCCCGAAATATCGAACCAAAACTGAAGGTCAGGGGAAAAAACGGATGCCAAAAATTGATTTCGATCCCAGTCCGCATGCGCGATTCGTTCTTTTGAGTTTCGGTTCTTCTCCCATCCGTAAATGAGAACTGAATGCTTTGGTTTTTGGTTCGTGTTAACAGTTGGTATAAATACAATCTTTTGCCCCTGCTAGGACATACGAGAAGCCTTTTCGAAGCGTTCTACATCTAAACGAATTATTTCCGAAAGAAATTTTCTACAAAATAAAGTAAGTTGTTTTATGTTTATGGTTTTTATATACATGTCTTGTATAGAACTGTTATTAAAATAATGTAGTGATTGAAAATATAAGTATTTTAACACTAATTTTGTTCGTATTTGTTTGCTTGTAAAACTAATTTTGTTAAAATAATTTGAGTTTTAAAAATATTGTTCATATCTTTTTCTGTTTTTAAAAATTAATTTGGTTGCTAAAATATGTGAATTTTTTAGTACTTAAAGTAATTGCTTATGTTTATCTGTTGGTAAAAATTTATGCGGTTTTTCAAAAATCTATTTTTAAGGAAGTGTTACAGGTTTTATTTATTTAATTTTGTTTACGTTTGCAATGCTTTTATAAATTTAAAATTAAAAAATTTTTAATATTGAAATTTTCGCTTGAAACTTAAAATTCAATAAGCACATTCTTAAGATGAAATAAATATAATAAATAAGAAACTTAAAAATAAATGCTTCATTATTTAGATGTTCGTGATTTTTTTACATCTCACCTCTAGATTTTGGTTAAAATTTGTGCAGGTTTTCAAAAATCTATTTTCAAGGAAATGTTACAGGTTTTATTTATTTATTTATTTTTGTTATGTTTTCAGAAATTTAAAATGGAAATTTGTTTTAATATTAAAATTTTGCTTGAAACTTAAAATTCAAATGCACGTTCTTAAAAATAATATATATATATATATATAATAAATAAGAATCTTAAAAATAAATGCTTCATTATTTAGATATAGGGATTTTTTTTAGATTTTACCGCTAGATTTTGGTTAAAATTTTTATCATTTAGAGTTAATTAAATTTTCTTTTTAATTACTTTGGATTGTTTAAATTTTCAAATCATAATGTTTATTAAAGAATCAATAATAAAATTTATAATGTTATACCAAAGTTTAATGTTCTTTTAATTTTGTTTTTATTACACGCAATTAAACAACAATTCACATAAACATATTTCTATAAATTTAAAGTAAAGTAAATAATTTAAAGTATTACGTAAACCCTACGAATAATAATTGTTATCAAGGAATGATAAGAATATCAGCAACATAAAATAACCACGTGTTTTCTGATGTAATTCAGCAAGTATTCCATTAACTGGCTCAAAGAAGCATAGAATGATTCAAGATTGAATGATTCGTTTAAAATCGCGTATTTAATAATTTTATTCACAAAATGGTTCAGAAATATCGCAACAGATTTAAAAAAAAAAAAAAAAAAAAAAAAAACTTTTATTTTTTATTAAAAAAATAAATGTTTTAGGCCATTGTAAATTTGTTAACAATTCAACCACAAAATTTATGTTTAAAATTTAACATAAATTTAAAAGCTAATTTTAGTAACTGAAACCGTAATATTTAAACACAAAATATTTCTTTTTTTTTCTTTTCAAATGATGGCAAATGGTTAATATGTTGATATATTGTAGAAGAACAACATATTAAAAGATAATTCGATATATTCATAAAAATAAAATAATAAATATCCAAAATTAATTTTGATAGTTACATATTACTGATTTTAATAAGTACAACCGGAAGTTTGTTTTGTTCATAGACGCTTAGTTTGGACTTTAATCTAGTTTAATCCATTTCCTTAGGAAATGTACTTATCTTAATCAACATCCTTAAAAAGAATCTCATTTTGAGAATAGAAAATAATAATAATAATAATAATAATAAAACATTTAACTTAATGAATATTTAAAATGTTTTACTAAAAATATTTTTTATAATCCGATATAATTTAGAGAACTTCAAAGTTTGAATTATTTATTTCACAATATATCTGCTTATTATTTTTTTTTGGCAAAATTTTATTTTTTATTTTTATTCATCTATTTTAATTTTATAATTTATATATTTATTATTATATTATATATTATTTTTATATTTATTTATTATTTTATTAATTTATATATATATATATATATATTTATTTATTTATTTATTTATTCTTATTATTTTTAATTTTTTGTTTTTCGTTTAAAATAATAACAGATTACTCATGTGAATAGATGTATTTTAAAAATAAATTATCAAAAATAAAAAAATATTAATAGGTTTTAAAAAAAAATGTGTTGGCTTGAATAAGTACAGCTGAAAAATAATTTTGCAATTACAGCTGCCGTGTTTTCTGTTGTTGTTTCTCTTCTCATTTTTATGTTACATGTATATCGTATTTTAGCTATGAATTCAAAACCATTATAGGTTTTGAAAACGAAAAATTATTGATTAGTTTTCTGAAAAGTAAACTCTTTTATAAACTCTTTTATGTGTTCGTTTGATGCACACATATACTCTTATACACTGTATAGTTCGTTTGATGCACACATAATCTGTTTTTTTAATACTCTACTTTGGTCATTATGAAATAAATATATTTTGTAAAAGTGTGATAAATCTTACGGGTCGGAAAAATATTCAAGATTGGTCGCGGGTTGGCCACCCCTGCTCTTAAATTAATGTGTTAAAAATAATTTTATTAATATCTGTTATTTTTTTAAATTCGTTTGATGCATACATAATCTATTTTTTTAATACAAAACTTTGGCCATTATAAAATTAATATATTTTGTAAAAGTGCGATAAATCTCAATTCGGGCCGCGTGCTGGCTGGCCACCCCTGCTCTAAAATTTAATCGGATAAACACGGATTCTTCTGATAAAAACAGTGAAAAACTGCTAGTATTTCTCAAAAAGGAACTGGATGTGTTGTTAAAAATAATTTTATTAATATCTGTTATTAATTTTTTTTTTTTACCCTTCCAGATTCAAAATGGAGAGAAAAACATCTGCCGATGAAAAGACCAGTCTGATCAGCAACGGAAAAGAAGGACCGCGCAAAACGAAGAAATTGCTTTTCTCAGATTCAGACTCTGACTCTGACGATCCTTTTCCAGAAATAGAGTGCGACCTGTGCTCCAAGTCGTTTTCGAATGTTCGAGCTTACGAACAGCACGTGAGCGGCAAAAAGCATCACCAAAAGATGGCCCAAAAGAGACTCATGAAGAGTGCTGGGATCCCCGAAAATGGCGACGGGGAAAAACATGAGGAAGACGCTTCCGATGAACTGCATTGCGATGTTTGCCAGAAGACCATCACTGGCTACATTTCTTTCGCTGCACATCTCAAAGGGAGTGTCCACGCGAAGAACGTGAAGCACAAGAAGTTGAAAGAGAGTTTGAAAGACAAACCAGAAGTCCTTGCTGAGAAAGACACCGAAGTCGATCCTGAAGATGATGGCATTCTGGGAAAACCATTCGCTCGCTGTCCAACTTGTGACAAAACATTCTACGATCCGTTGTCATATAAAAGACACATGGTTGGACACGGACACAAGAAAAAGATCTTGCAGCAAAAAACTCTCGACAACTTGAAGCATGATGACCCTGAGTTAGAGGATGACAGCTTCAGATGCGATGTCTGCAGCAAAACTTTCTCTGGACCGATTCCTTACAAGACCCATCTGAAGAGTGGGGTGCATGAAAACCAAGTGAAGAGATCAAAAGCGATGGAAAAATTGAAAGAATTCTTCGATTTGGATCCTGAAAATGGCAGCATGATCTGCAAAGAGTGCAAGAGAACTTTCACAGACCCGTCTGCGTTCAAGCTGCACCTGGACAACAAGAGCCACGAGAAGCAGTCAGCTAAAGGCAGGATGTTGGATTTCGTGTCAGCCAATCCTGAAATAGCTGCCATGAAATCCGTGGGGAATATTTCATCTGAAGATGAAAGCGACGAAGAGGCCAGTTACGAAAAGGGCTACTACTTCTTGGTGTGCAAGCTATGCCATTCGAGTTTCACGGGTGTTGAGAATGCAAAAGATCACGTGAAAAGCAAAAGGCATCAAAAGGCCAAAAAGGAGAAAAACGACATGAAACTTCTGAAAAAGAAATTGTCTGAAAAACCAAAGTCTGTCAAAGCCAAAGACATAATAAGTAGTCGCAATGGAGATGAAGGAAATAAAAAACCAACGATGGGTGATGAAATTGATGCTGCAGTAAAAAGGAAAGAAATACCACATTCTGAAGCTAACGATGACTTCGAACTTATTTAACTTAGTGTACAATTTTTATTTAATGTTTTCTTTTTTTTTTATATTGAATCTAATATTATCAAAAAATGGATTTCTTTTTAAATATTAATTATAGACTTTATGGAATGTTTTAGATTGTTTATTTTGTCATTTATCACTTTTTAGTTACAATTTTTTATTATGACTTATTACTTATTTTTGCTTTGCGCAAAAATTAAGCTATTAATAATTTTTGCTACTTTATATATGTATATATTTTATTTTTATTTTGCTTTAAATATTTAACTACTTATGGCTCAAGAACTTAATTGAATTCGTCATAAAATAAGAACAAATATTATTTTATTACGACAAAAATGGCAAATTTTTAAAAATATATCATTTTGTCTACTTAAATAATGATCAAATGTACTTGTTAAAATTTGAAAATAAAATATGAAATAATTCATTGCATAATTACTGTAATATTTGTGAATGTTAATATTGTATAAACACATATACATGTGAAATAAAGTAAATCATATTATATATTTGTTGATATTTCTTTTTCTCTAAAATATTTTTTGTAATGTAGTTTCATAATAGTTAATTACGTTAGAAACAGTAAATTTTTTTTATTTATGTAAAGATTATTACAATTTGATTTTTTTTTTGATGAAAATTCAATGTGTTTTATAACTTTATACACAAAACGCAAAATTTATAACCAGATAAATATAAAATGCTTCCACGAAAATTCCCTGAACTTGCTAGACATAAAAAATCAAAATAAAAAGAATGTAGAACAAATTATGGAACAGTTAAAAAAAAATTTTTTTTTTTTTTTAATCTCCATTTCGAACTTTGTTAAAATTTAATTTTTGAAAATTCGATGTGTTTTATAATTTTCATTGTCAAATTGTTTTATACACAAAACGCAAAATTCATTACCAAATAAATATAAATAGTTTCCACGAAAATTCCCTGAACTTGCTAAACATAAAAGATCACAATAAAAGAATGTAGAACAAATTATGGAACAGTTAAAAAAATTATTATTATTATTATTTAATCTCTATTTCAAACTTTCTAAAATTTAATTTTTGAAAATTGAATGCGTTTTATAACTTTCATTATCAAATTATTTTATACACAAAACGCAAAATTCATTACGAAATAAATACAAATAATTTCGACGAAAATTCCCTGAACTTGCTAAACATAAAAGATCACAATAAAAAGAATGTAGAACAAATTATGGAACAGTTAAAAAAATTATTATTATTAATCTCCATTTCAAACTTTGTTAAAATTCGATGTGTCTTATAATTCTTAGAGTCAAATTACTTTATACACAAAATTTATTACCATATAAATATAAAATGTTTCCACGAAAATTCTGTGAACTTGCTAAACATAAAAGATCACAATAAAAAGAACGTAGAACAAATTATGGAACAGTTTAAAAAAATTATTATTATTAATCTCCATTTCAAACTTTGTTTTAAAGAGTCAATAATAATAGATTTTAAAATTTTTAGAATCACAAAATATTTAAATATAACTACAAATAATAAATGTAATAATAACATTGATAAAATAACAAGAGAATTATCAGTATTTACCTTCTCGCACAGAAATCGTATCAACTGATCACGCATGCGCAAAACGAATAGATTGGGAGATAAAAACTATTTACAGTTCAACTACCGACAGTAAGTGAAAATGTAAACATGCTTTTTAATACCGGAAACGGAAGAATCGATTACTTGTTAGAGGTAGGATTTACGCAGCGCTTAGCAGTTTTGAAAGAAAGAAGTTGTATGATTATTTAATTTTTTTTAATTAATTTTTTTAATATTTATATAATATTAAAATTCAATGATTAAAAATTTAAATTATTTTTATTGCAGTTAAAATCCCTCCAAAAATATCTTTCTCTGCTATTACGCCGTTCTGTTTGAATTCGTCCGACTTAGTGCTTGTCAACTTTTGATGTTTGAACTATGCCAATATATTTACAATTTAAAAATTCGAGGAAGATATTTATGAAAATAGTTCGAGGAAAAAGTAAATGTTTTTCATCACAAGCAAAGACTGTTGGTTGATCTTATAGTTGAAATTTCAACAATTGTTTCTGAAGATTGCACTGGGTACCCATTTTAGTCTTCTTTTACGGCATACACGGACTGCAGTGGATCTATTCTAACCGGGACCCCCACGGTTACTCTTTGAAACATTAGGTTACCTTAAGAAACTAAATTGTTTTAAAAGATTGCAATATATCTGTTTGCCACATAGATAGATTTTGAAAAAGAAAATCCACGTTAAAGAAAAGAAACGCCAGATTCGGCGAGCATTCCTATATCGGAAAGAAATGTTTACAAGTGGTGTAAAAAGCTCAAAGAAGGCAGAGAATGCGTTGAAGACGAAGAGCCCTCTGGTTGACCATCAACCTCAACCGACAATTTACAATTAGAGACCTTGCTGATGATGTTGGAATTTCAAAAGGATCGATTAATTCCATTTTGGACCTCGAACGCATCAAATCTCGATCGGTACCGAAAACACTGAATGCGCCAGCTCACACTGCATTGATTCTTCGTGACTATTTCAAAAATTAACCCATATCGTTCCAAACTCAAAAGTTATTTCTAAACTCAAAAGGGAGACACCGTTTTGAGTCGATTGAAGAGGTTCAACATGAATCGCCACACGCTTTGAAGGCCATCCCTGCCGATGACTTTTTAGCATGCATTGAGGATTGGAAAAAACGTTAGCATAAGTGAATTGTATCCGGAGGGGATTACTTTGAAGGCGATGAAATAAATTTAGAAGATTAAATAAAGTTGTTTTGAAAAAAAAATAATTGGTCATACTTTTGGGCACAGTAGTAGATGGATTTTGAAAAAAAAAAAAAAAAAGATCCATGTTAAAGTAAGTAAAGAAACGACAAATCTAAGCTGTTACATTTATGCATTTTATTATCGAAAAATTAAGGAGAAAGAAAATCGTACACAATAATGATTTTCATTTATGCAATTGCCACCTCTCTCGTTTCTACACACTGTCTACCCAAATTGGGCAGGTCGAATTTTGATTTCTGAAGACACCATCGAGTTGTAGGATCCACCGAATGACTCCCACTCCATCCCGTCTTGGTAGCTGGCCGTGTATTTACCGTTCCTGTAAATGCCGTTGAGGTTGGCGTTCAGGCAGTTGTGAAACCACCAGCCGCTCCTGCGATTCACTGCGCAGTAGTAACCGCTGTCCTGTGTCGAGAAGTTTTCGCGATCGTGGTTCGACATGGAGTCTCCTGAAAAAGATTGTTGCAAAAGTAAGGACATTGTTTATAGACAGAGTTTAAGTGAGGTTACAGTTAAGAGGATCAAGGAGTGTATATACCAATTGTAATTTAACAATAAACAAGTAATATAAAAAAAAATTTTTTAACACAATTCTTTCTTTTTTTCCCATTATATTGCAGAGTGTCCTTTATAAAAAAATTTCATTCATTTTTTTAAGTTTATCTGGCGCCATCTATTTATTATTAGATATATACAACTTAAATCTAAAAAAAAACAAAAATTAATTAATTAAATTTAATGAATGAATTATTATTTGAAAAAAATGTTTTAACATCAAGTGTCATCCACTACAAGTTAAAAAAATGTATTTGAACTTGTATGAAAATGTATTTGAGTGGATGAATAAAAAATATTTTATGAACGATTCAAAATTTGGAACAAGATCTATATACTGTGAGTGCGAGCTAATAGAAGGAATTGAAAAAAACATTGAAAGTCATTTAGAGCTTTGGTCAAAAGTATGAGATCTACCATTTTAAAAATTGAAACAATTTGTTGTTGGTGGTGCTTATCACCCTAGTTTAGTCGCCTAAACCAGGTTCAAAAGATCATGTTGCATTAATAAATCAAAAGCAATCTCTCCCTCATTCAACAGTTGCACCACAGAGCCACCAGTACAATCAATGATATGAGAGGGAGAAACGATGGCTGAACATTGGCAATAGGCATAAATCTTTACATTTCCGTTGAAGTGGCCTAGCCACTTTTCCACTATCTTTACATTTCCGTTCTTAGCCTAGATATAGCAGCCTGAGCAAATCTTGTGCAAGTGCAAGGACAATCCAGCGTACTTGGAGGCATACCAGTCATGCTTCGGTGGAATTTCCCAAGCTGTATTTATTTTGGCCAGAAATAGGTAATGTACCTCAAAAACTCATAGATTGGAGGTTTGGTTGATTTTGTGCACACTTTGGGCTAATTAGACAGGGACATCCAGTTTAACGTGGATTCCGAACCACTAACAAACATTTCTGTCACCGCCAAAATTCGAACTTGAAGCCTGTGGTATCAAAGGCCATAGCGCTAGTCAATTGGCCCCCAGGCTGCAAGAGATGGAGAAGCGATGGCTGAACAATGGCAATAGGCATAAATCTTTACATTTCCGCTTAATGTTAAATTCCTTACGTGGCCAGTCCTTAGCCTAGATAAAGCAGTCTGAGCAAATCTTGGGCAAGTGCTCTGCAAGGACAATAAAGGGTACTTGGCGGGACACATCAGTCATGCTTGGGTGGAATTTCCCAAGCGGTACTTACTTTGGCCAGAAATAGAGAACGTAACTCAAAGGCTCGTATATTGTAGGTTTGGTTTATTTTTGCGCTCTACGGCCGCTTTGTGCACACTTTGGACTAATTAGACAGGAACCTCCAGTTTAACGTGGATTCCGAACCACTAACAAACAACCCTACCACTGCGAGGATTCGAACCTGAAGTCTGTGGTACCAAAAGCCAATTGGCCTTCAGGCCGCATACGAATGAAAAGCGATGGCTGAACAATGGCAATAGGCATAATTCTTCACATTTCCATTCAAGGTTAAACTCCTTAATGACCAGTCCTTAACCTATATATATAGCAGCCTCAGCAAATCTTGGGTAAGTAGGACAATCTAGGGTACTTGGCGGCATACAAGTCAACCAACCTCCAGTCTTGGGTGGAATTTCCCAAGCGCTGGCCAGAAATAGAGAACGTCAATTCAAAAGCTCTTAGATCGGAGGCTTAGTTTGGTTTGGCGCTCTACGGTCACTTTGTGCACACTTTGGGCTAATTAAACAGGGACCTCCAGTTTAACGTGGATTCCGAACCACTAACAAAGACCTCTACGACTTCCAGGATTCGAACCTGAAGCCTGTGGTACCAAAGGCCAGAGTGCTAGCCAATTGACCATCAGGCAGCCAGAAATTTTAGGAGTACGACTTTAGCTATCGCATGGCATTTAGGAACATAAATCTTCAAGAACGGCGTCTGAAAGTTCCCACTTTTTCTGGACTACAGATCCATACTCGTATTAGATAACAGAACTGAAGATACTTTTCATTTTACATGCATGCAGTGCTGGCATGATTTCAGATGGTTTTATCAAAAATACATACGTTACCAAATCACCGTTAGCAATAATTTAAGATAACAATAGTTTCAGATAAGATGACAATAACTTAAGATAAGATTAAAATAAATTTAAGATAAGATAAAGATCACATGCATTTACCTGCAGTACCACTGTACCCTGAAATGTGTAACCTGTACTTTTGGTCCTCGTTGTCGATCCAGAATTCATCATAAAGGGCGTAGGCTTTGGTACTATTGGAGTGTTGCATTTCGAAACGGACAGTATAGGATGCTTGATTGGTCAAAGCATAAATGACGTCATTACCTTAAAAACAAGTTAAATTAATGTATGAACAACTAAACGGAAAAGGAATCAATTCTGCCAGGACTACTTAAACCATAATAGAAATACTGCAATACCAGAATAATAAGTTAAACCATACTACTGTGTCCGAAAAGAAAGACCAATTTTCAATATAGAAATTCCCGGGGCTCACGGAATTTCAATCTGTGTGAAATTTGACGTCAAAATATTCATTAGTGTCTGAGTTACTCTTGGCTTTGTGAGACGCTAAAACTAATTCCGGCCATTTTTGAAATGTCTGAATTCATTGAGCAAAGAACTTGCACTAAATTTTGTTTGTGGAAACGTATAGAATGTTGCAGAAGGCATTCGGTGAGCATTCCTATATCGGAAAAGAAATGTTTAGAAGTGGTATAAACAGTTCAAAGAAGGCAGAGAACGCGTTGAAAACGAAGAGCCCTCTGGTCGACCATCAAATTCAACCGACGAAGCTCACGTCCAAAAAATTAAAGATTTGGTGCTTACAAACCGTCGATTTACAATTAGTGACCTTGCTGATGATGTTGAAATTTCAAAAGGATCGGTCTATTCCCTTTTGGGCCTCAAACGCTCTAATCTCGATTGGTACCGAAAACACTGAATTCGCCAGCTCACACTGCATTGATTCTTCGTGACTGTTTCACCAAAAATGAAACCCATGTCGTTCCACAACCACCGTTTTCACACCGTACGACACCTACCTATTCCCTAAACTCAAAACACCACTCCGGGAACACCGTTTTGAGTTGATTGAAGAGATTCAACTTGAATCGCCTTGAAGGCCATCCCTGCCGGTAACTTTTTAGCACGCATTGAGGATTGGAAAAAAAGTTGGCATAAGTGCATTGTGTCCGGATGGGATTACTTTGAAGGCTATGAAATAAATTTGGAAGAATAAATAAAGAGTTTTTGGAAAAAAAATAATTGGTCTTACTTTTTGGGCACTGTAGTACGTAGTTATTAGGGATTGCAATAACGGTATACCGGGATACCGAATACCGGTATTTTGAGACATTTGTACAATTTTATAATACCGGTATTCCCAAGTTTAAATACCGTTTTTTCGGTATTTACTAGAAATTTAGAATTCTTATCTGAAAACTAGAAATTAGGATGACACTAATGTCGATAGTGAAAAGGAATTGTCCCTTGAACAAAAATTAGAATTGGCAATAATTAAAAAAGTTTCAACAAACCAAAATGCAATACAGAAATCAGCTATATCCAAAACAATCCGACGAGAAATAGATTTATTTGAAGATGAGAGATTTAGAGGTAAATACTTGGAAAAAGTATATCGCTCATTGCTAACAGTGCCACCAACTAGCGTAGAACGTTTTCGACAGCTGATCATTTTTGCACAAAATTACGTTCCAGGCTTAATGATAGTACGATTGATGCAGTATGTTTTTTAAGATCACATTCCAAAAATTTGTAATACCTGAATAGTGATATTTACACCTTTTTGTGATATAAATAAATGAGATGTTCCTTTACATTTTTGTGATTCTTTATATACTGTTATAATTTATAAGTTGCAATTTTTTTTTATGATATTTGTATTCTATAATAAACCTGGCAAATAAAAAAAAAAAAAAACACCTGTGTTTTCTTTCTTTTCTAAAATTTTAACTTAACTATCACGGTATTAAGATCTAAAAAATACCGAATAACGGTATTGAACTTTTGGTCTGATATTGCAATCCCTAGTAGTTATTCATAATGAGAAAAGTCACCTATCCAAAAATCTCTGGTCAGGGTGCCAAATCCCTTCTTGTAATAATTCCAGCTTTTGCTGAAGTAATTCTCGGGGCTTCCGAAATCACCTCTTCTCTGAATGACCTGGAAAAATAATAATAATAAAATATTTATCAACTGCTAACAATATGTTTTCCAGAATAATAATTGCAAAATCGAAATTGAGTTGATAAAAGCTACGTGTTTACAAAATATTAAATTTCAAATTAATATTAGAAAAAAAGGACTCGTTAAATTCTTATAAGTTAATAAGTATTAACTTATTAAATCATTTACTATATCCTTATATATTGAATTTCTTTTATACAATATACAATAAGTGTTTCAATAGTTTCACAGTTTTTTGACGTTTAAATATATATATGACGTTCAAATATATATATAAGAAGAAGGTCACTTTTAGGTTCATGGGAACACTTTAAACATTATTTACAAGCATTATATGTTATGAGTTCTACAGAACTCAATTTTCAAAAATTGAAAATTAAGGATATAAATTAGATACGCAAGTGCAGTTCACTCCAAGTTTGAAGATTTTCAGAGCTCTCGAGTCTACGTAGAATATGATACACCCGGTCTGCGGCAGACCCTAATTATCACACGGCGTGATTCACAAAACCCCAAGTGGCTCACTTTGAAAACAGGCGGATCCAGCTTATTCATCAACTTTAGGGAAAAAAAGTCACTGTAGTGAACAAAAAGAATAAAACAACACTTCTAGTCGACTCGTCGCAGAACTCTCTTACTGTTCTTCATCAAAAATGTCCTTTTCAGACAATCCGTCAAGAGGGGGGAAGTTAGCTTCCCTCACTTCTCATTAGAGTAGACACTTTCTCAACTTGATTACGATGGCACACTCATAGTATATCAATCATAGTAGTATCACTCATAGTTGTAGTTGTTTCGACCTGTGAAGGTCGCACGAACATTGGCTAATTTCCTCATTGTACATGCTATTATATTTGATATGCTCAATATCTGCTATCAGATTTGAGTGACAGGTTGCTCTCATTAGCACGAAACACTAATTGCATGTGCTATAACTACCCACAATACAGCTCGTCTGCTGTCAAATGTGTGTGTGTGTTATTAATAATTATAGTTATACTAAAAATTATCGTTATACGTACCGTCCATCCACCGCCTAAAGTTTTCATGTCGCAATAAACTCGCACGGATTCCTTTTCGAAAATCCTACTTCGCGGCCATATTGTGTACACTCCGTTGGTCTTCTGCCCGTTCTTCAGAACCTCTTCACAGTCCATGGGTTTCGAGTGAACTGGAGGACCTAAAAAGTTTTTTTAAAAAATGAACACATCAATGGTTTTACATCAGTGGGTATGGTAAAAGAAATGCAGCAGTTTAATAGTAAACAATAACATGTCGATATCATGAAGATAGTAAACAATAACATGACGATATCATGAAGATAGTAAATAATATGACGGTAGTAAACAATAACATGACGATATCATGAAGATAGTAAACAATAATATGACGGTAGTAAACAATAACAGGACGATATCATGAAGATAGTAAACAATAGCATGACAATATCATGATGGGGTGCCCCATATGTTTTTCCTTGTGTTATCTCATTTTTACTTTTCGTTCCAGGTACTAGTAATACTTCACGTGTTTTAAATCATAGCTTAAATGTTAAAATGGCGGATCGATTGATCTGTAGTTTTGTCTATTTCTTTCATGTCCAAATATACTCCTTTTGTTGTTATTCTTTTGGTTGCCAGAGAGTGCCGATAACGTATATGGTATTTCAGAAAGAAATTTGGATTCCACATCCCATACCGTATTCACACCGTGCGACTTCTGGCTATTCCCTAAACTCAAAAGACCACTCCGGGGACATTGTTTTGAGTCGATTGAAGCGATTCAACATGAATCGGAGAGCGCTTTGAAGGCCATCCCATCCGATGACTTTTTTAGCATGCATTGAGGATTGGAAGAAAAGTTGGCATAAGTGCATTGTGTCCGGAGGGAATTACTTTGAAGGCGGTGAAATAAATTTGGAAGTATAAATAAAGAGTTTTTGAAAAAAATAAATAATTGGTCTTACTTTTTGGGCACAGCAGTATATATAATATGTACTTTATAATAGTTAAACAATGTTGTAGTGTAATTTTTTTATATTTAAATTTTTAAAATCATTCAACAACTCAAAAAGTTTTAATCACTTAAATTAGAAATACAGACATATCAGGGAAAAAATAGGACAGTTATTTCATTTTGGTAAATAAATTAAATTAAAGCGTTCAATAAAAATAAACAAAAAAAATATATTCAAATAAAACAAAACCATCATTTGTTTAATTCTATCAGCAAAATTTTTATTTATTAAGACTTTCAACAAATAAATATAATAAATAATGCATAAAAATCTCAATATTAAAGATTTCATTTTGATATGAATACTACCATAGGCTATGGACTGTTCAAAATATTTGGATATTAGCCAATTCAGAAAAAACATGACTGCATGAATACGCTATTGTGATAGAAAGTGATTTAAATAATTTTATTGAAGGCAATTAACGCCCCCCCCCCTCCGTCCTTGATATATGAAACTAAACGATACTGAAAGAGCAATTAAACAATTTGCGTATAAAACTGCAAAAAAATTTTATAATTCCATTCCAAATATTAATAATTCTGTTTTGAATGATCTAAGTAACTATGTTTACGACATTTCTGATTTTAAAAATCGCAAAAGACCTCGCGCTGTTCTGAATATTATTCATTAACGTTCCGATATCCTCCTTTCCGAATGAACCTGCAGTTTCTCCACTGAGTCACAATTTCTCCTCCAATCGTTTTTGGTTGCTTTTATTGTTTATCTATTTTTTTCTTTATTACCTTCTTGAAATTATAATAATAATATAAAAAATAATATATATGAATAATTTTTTTTATTAATTAATAAAAAATTCGAATAATTAATCTTTAAATAAATTAATAATATACTTATATTACTCTTGTTCTATCTAATCAATGGGCTTAAAGCTTAACAAACATTCACAAAGCAGGAGACAGAGGTTGCTAAGCAACCAAGGTTCTCCGTTAATCTGGCAAATCGTCGTCTGAAAAAGTGAAAGTGGATTAAAAATAACAGACTTACATCCGTCTTTGGCTAGCAAGCGAGTAGATGGCAGTGAAGAATTATTTGCTTTCAACTGGCTAATTGATGTGTCAATGACCTTGCAAGATGCAGTCAGCACGATCATCCCTAAAATAGCAATCCTAAGACAGATTTTATCCCTAAAGGGAAAAAAAATGTTTGTAAGAAATGAATTGAACAAAATCCAAACAGAAATAAATTTTTTAATTAATTTATAATATTTTACATATCATACATAATTTGTGAATTGTGTATGAAAAATAATGCTACAAAATATTATTTAGGACAACTTTACGTAGATTATACATTTAAGGTTTTATTTTCATTTCTCAGTAGGAAAAAAAAATTTTTTTTATTTGGCTAACTGTGAAAAATGATTAGAAATTTTATTTATTCCTCTGAGTGTATATTTACTGTGTTATATAAAAAAAATTAAAATCTTAGAATGTATACACTCAATTAAAATAATTTTAAAATACTAAATAATGGACACTAAAATTTCGAAAGTAAAAAAAAAGATTCTCTATTGTGGAATCTTTATGAGCCCAATTATAAGATTTTCCAGCCTGCACAGTAATTGTACACAGGAAGTCTTCGATTTGGCATCACTTGGCGAATTTCAAACAAAACTCTTTTAATTTAGAAGCCAACTACGTTCTCGACTAAGCTGCCACAATGAATATAAATAAGATGTTAAATCTCTTTATATACATAAATGGTTATATGTGTATGTGTACATATATAAAATAAAATGCTTAAAAATTATAGCACTTAATGTTCTAATTTTTTTCACTAAATTCACTATCATTTTCCTAGTGTCTAACCCAAAGTCTCGAAAATATAGTCACTATTTTTTTTTTTTAAATTCAACAAAAAATGTACCACCAGATGGCGCTATACATATGGAGATATGATTTCTTTCTCTATACACATTTTTTATTTTTCTCTGGGCATTTTAACTTATATGGATATTTTTGGAGGAAGCAGAATTTTTCGCTGATCAATTTCAATTTTGGATATTTTCAATGAAATCTGAATTTTTTTTTTTTATAAATTCCTTAATTGAGCTTTTATATTTATAATGTTTATTTACAAAATAATATAGTAATTATTAAATAATTTAGGAAAAAAAATTAATTCGAAAGAAAAAATGAATGTAAAATTGTTCTAAGAGATCGTCTGGTGAAAGCAAAAACGATTTTATTTCAAAGTGAAAACGAGATTTTTCAAGAACAGAAAATCGTTTGGAATTCGATAGTTTTTATTTTATTTTTTTCAATTCCTTCTATTAGCTCATAGAAGTTCATCCTCCCTATATATATCTTGTTCGAATTTTCAATCGTTCATAAAATACTTTTTATTCATCCACTCGAGTTCAAATACATTTTTTTTTTTTTTGAACTTGTAGTGGATGACACTGGATGTCAATACTGTTTTTTCAAATATTAATTAAGTATTTAAATTTAATTAATTCATTTTAGTTTTTTTTTAGATTTAAGTTGCATATATCTACCAATAGATGGGGCCAAATAAACTTAAAAAAATGAAGGAAAATTATTTATAAAGGACTTTCTGCAATATAATGAAAAAAAAGTAGGAATTGACTTAAAATTTTTTTTTTTTTTTATATTACTTGTTTAGATTGCTGTTATGCGTTTTGTTCTTACATTAAATTCTAAATTTTATGGGTAAACTGTATATCGGCACATCGATTACAATTTTTTTAATAATAGAATAATTATTAAAGAACTTATTAAAAAATTAATTCATAAAAAAAAATTAATAAATTCTTCTAAAAGATCATTTGGTGAAATCAAAGAAAATTTTTCTAAATTTATGGGGACCTACATATCGGCCTATACGATTAAAAAATTTTTAATAATAGAGTAATTATTAAAGAATTTTGTAAAAAATTAATAAATTGTTCTAAAAGATCGTCCGGTGAAAGCACAGACGATTTTATTTCAAAATGAAAACGAGATTTTTCTAGATAAGAAAATCGTTTGAATTTTATAATTTTTAATTTTTTTAAGATTGCGGTTATGGGATTGTTCTTACATTAAATTCAAAATTTTTTGGGTAACCTGTATATCGGCTCATCCGATTACAACTTTTTTTTATGAAATTAAAATAATTAATTTTTGAAGTTTACGTGATTGTTTTTAAATAAATTTTTTTATTTGCTTCTAAATTCTTTTCATTTTTAAATTATTACTTAGAAGACGATTTATCCTGTAAGATTTGCTGAACGATAATGTAAACTTTTCACGAATATTTTTTCCTAATAAAAATTTACCAAAACTAAAAGATTTGGTTTTATGTAGCCGAAGAACGGTGAGTCATATCTGCAAATTATTAAAAAATTTTCAGAAAAGACAATTTATTTGAAATGATAAATGAATCTAACTCGACAATCAATAACCTAAATAAATAAATAGCTATCAAGCTGCCAACCACCAATAAATGCGGAATTTCACTATCTCATTATGCATTTAATGGAGTTAAACTGAATAAAAAATTCCATATTGTAATGTATCGGCCTATACTAGACTTATAACTGCTTCAAGAAGAGGGCCACTTTCAGGTTCATGGGAACATTTAAGTTTTATTTACAAACATTATATATATATATATATATATTTATATTTATATATACAGAATTCTATTCTTTTTAAAAATGAAAATTAAAGATATAAATTAGATACGCAAATGCAGTTCACTCAAAATTCAGCTTCTTGTAATTCATGAAACCACAAGGGGCTCACTTTGGAAACAGGCGGAAAACTCCGGCCTATTCAGTCACTTCAGATGAAAAAGAGGAACAACAACACTTCTAGTCGACTCGTCGCAGAACTCCCTCCCTTCTTCAAAAAAAAAAAAAAAAAGAAAACCCTCTCTTTAAGGCATTCCGTCAAGAGAGCGAGGGGGGAGGGGGTCAGCTTCCCTCACTTCTCATTGGAGTAGACATTTCTCAACTCGTGATGAATCACCCATCACGATGGAACAACTTATGGTATAGTTCATATTCAATCTATGGTTGTTTCGACCTGTGAAGGTCGCACAGACATTCGCTAATTTCCTGAGTCTCGTTGTTGATGATACCGAATATCTGCCATCAGATTTGAGTGACAGGTTGTTCTCATTAGTACAAAACACTCTAATTGCACGTAGTATAACTACCCACATTAAAGTTCATCTGCTGTCAAATTTGAGTGATGGGTTGTTATTATGCACTTGTCAAATAACAAACATACCTCTCTCCTGGGAATGAAGTGCTATGGCTTCTCGTGAGAAAAAAATGCTACAATATTAGTGAAAAATGTATACTTACATGATTTCAGAATTTTCATGGGATAATCAGATTTCTGGTACAAGGATACTCCTTTCTTTTTTTTTTTTGTAGAGAGGCAATTTCGATCAGTTGAAGAAATTAATTTTCAATTTTTTTGGAGCGGTATTTATATGCAGGTGAAACGATAGGATTTACGTAATTATGGTGATAAAAGCACAAAAATTTTAAGTGCGAGAACAATGATAATGAAAGTTACAGGATATCCTTGAATATTAAAGAAAAAAAATGTATTCAATTTCTTAAGTGTTATCTTATCTGTCAACGTAGTTATGTACTTCTGAATGGCTTTCTCCTGCTTCGCGAAGAAATTGAATTCAAACAGCATAACAATTGACTTGATTTAAATGATTTTATTAATAAGAGGAACTTGGAAGTTGCACTTTCTCTTTTGGAAATAAAGTGATTATTATTATTATTATTTTTTTTTTTTTTAAGATATTATTTTGGAGGAAAATATCACAATTTATCAAAACATTTTCAGCACCAATCACCTTTTACAAAAAATGGTAATTTATGATAAGTTTGAAAATCTGCTTTATAATTTGATGAATAGAGGTTTTCAAAAAAAGAAAAAGTTTGCATCGGAAACTGCAATTCCATACCTCTAATCTCATTATCATCATCAGCCCTATGGTGGGTCAAGGCCATCTCCTACTGGCGGACTTCGAGACAGGAAATGTTATCTTTTTACGGGGTAGGGTTGTCAGCCCTACGCCTAACGCTCATATTAGAACGGAACCTGCGGTGTAAAGTGGATTCCGAATCACTACAAACATCCATGGCACCTCCGAGACTCGAACCCGAAACCAGTGGCACCGAGCGGCAGACACTCGGCCAGTAGGGCCCACCTATAATCTACAGCAGTGTATAATGGACGTTAAAAAGTAAGCAATATAAACATAATAAGCAGATGATTTGTTCTTGTACAATTGTCTTTTGATTTTTTTGTTATTCATATAAAGTTCTTTTTTTTTTTTTTTTTTTTTTTTTTTGTTAATATAGTTATTTTATTATTTATTTGCTTGTTACTTATTTCTGTAAACCTTGTGTAATATTTTGAGGTGCACGAGGATTCCTTGCAAATTTTCAATAGAAAAGAAAGCAACTATAATCATCGGACTTTCTATTGTATAATAGTCCGCATTATTCTTATTTTTTTTTTTTTTCTTATCCCACTAGGTAGATAGCAACATCTAGACCAGGGATGGGCAAACTTTTTCGGTCGCGGGCCAAAAATTCGAAAAAAAAAAAAAAAGGTTTGGCGGGCCAAGATAAATTTTTCTAAAATTTTAAAAACCTTCCTTATAATGAGGTTCGAAGTGAAATGTGCTGATTCTAAGGAACGAGACTAAATGCACATCTGTCAGTCTACTTCTGAAATAATTCTTTCTAAGGTTCCCAGTTGAAAACACTTGTTCACATATATAAGATGAAGCAAACATGGCACTGTCTGTGCTTGCTATTTCCGTCGATTTATGTTTTGTGGAACAAAAATAGAGAAAGTAAAAAGATCATCAGTCCTTTGAAAAGAAGGAAGAAAACAAATAATATTTGATGAAAGTGGAGAAGGAGATGAATACATAATATATATTTTAATTTGCCTCGTCCGGCAAATTAAAATTCTATCCACGGACCAGATAGAACCTTCCGGCGGGCCGTAGTGTGCCCATCCCTGATCTAGACCAAGTCCAAGAAACCGCGTGGTCTTTTGGAAGGAAGGAAAGGGGGGACAGCTTCTGTTGTGATGAACACCCGAAGGTAGAAGTCTGACTTGGCTCCGTGTCGCTGGAGAAGGAAGGCAGTACTTTCCGGGAGGACTTTTAAGGGGAACTATTCCACATTTTCAAAAAAAAAAAAGCGGAGAGAAAACCCGGAAAACTCCCACCAGGCTGTCCGAGACAAGAGGCTGAACATCCTAAACGCCATCGAGTCTCTTCATTTTTCGAAAAACAATGTCTACAACAAAGCCGCCAGTGGATTGAACCTCCGCGCTCTCAAGTGGCGCACGTTGCCACTGAGCCGCGAGTCGAGCACTTTTGTTGTTGTTGTTAGCATGTAAAATAGAGATTTCAAATTATTACAACAGTTTTCAAACTACAATGTCTTTGATTCAACATAAATGTTAAAAAAAAAAAAAAAAGTTAAAATTTCGTATAATCATTGAAAGTGACGAAAGCTATACGAATCAGAAAGGAGGAATCGCTGAAAGTAAAGGTTACGTAAACTAAAAGCATCAGTTTAAGATTATAAAAACCCATTCTAAAAATTATGTACCGGAAAGCATTACACTTTTTTTCAACTGATTCTTTTGTGATTTTTGTTTTAAATTCGGTAACTTGTAATATTTATTATATACCTTAAGCTGATAACCTGATCAAGCCTAATGGCTAGCGATCTGGAGCTTAGTTATCCATTAAACTGTATCCATATACATATGTAGGGGCCTGATGGACGAGTGGCTAGCGCTCTGGCACTCGGTGCCACAGGTTTCAAGTCCGTGTCCCGGCGGCACAATGGATATTGGTAGTGGTTCGGAATCCACTTTAAACCGTAGGTCCCGGTTTAATAAGAGCGTTGTAGGAGTAGCGTTACTCGCGTCCGTAGACTATCTGCAAGCTACACGTGCCCCCTGGGTAGTGCTAAATGGGTAACAGCGGTGCAGCCCTTACTTATGGCATAAAGATTAACTGTATCTGTATTATCAGCTGCATTAGAAAAAATATCTATACATATATATGGTAAGCCTTGTACATAATTAAACGTGCAAATTTTGAGGGCCATACATCAGTGCTCAACCGATTTGTTTTAGTTTGGACGGAAAACACAATTCATATGAAAACTTTGGAAGGCTTGATATCGGTTTTTGGTCACGCATCAAAAAAATTGTGACCTGCGGAAAGATGACTGGTAGCTCATTCATAAAGCTGGGTCCAGACGAGAGAATGAGACAAATAAGTAGTTCTCGAGAATCAATTATGAGCCGCTTTGTCTCAATGTGGGCGTAACCTTCTGAGTAAGTCAACGGTCTCGCGCCTTACTTATTATGACTATAAAAATTCGGTAAAGTTGATTATAAAAAAGTTTTAACGACTTTTTTTTTTTTTTTTTAGCAGAAACGATTGTTGTGGTTATGGCAATGTTACGTCTTATCACTTATAGCGCCTTACTTTAATTGTTTAAGCGCGTCCAGACGACAGAGTGAGACAATCGAGTAATTCTCGTTAACCAATTATAAATGGGTTTGTCTCAGTGATGACGGAACTGTGACAGTGAGTCACCTATCTTGATCATCTCCAACAGAATCGAATCTGCCACTCGCAGCAAGAGATGTGGCTTGTTTCTCGCGGTCATAGAAACTCGGAACGAGAATGACTCATTTGTCTCGTTCTCTCGTCTGGACGCAGCTTAAGAGTAGGTTACTATTCGAGTTAAAATTGCAATGCTTGGGGACAGGCAAACATTCGAGTGAGTGTTTCAAAACGGGACAAGGCTTTAGATATATCATTATCATATTAATGTCAACTTCAGTCAATATGTACAAAAAATTCCATCTATTATCTTCGTTAAAAACATGTTCCTTTCAGTAAACTAAAATGAAATACCTTGGTTATATGTTTTTTATAATACTTCGCCAACGGCCATACCATGCTGAATATATCGGTTCTCGTTAGATCACCGAAGTCAAGCATCATCGGGCGCGGTCAGTACTTGGGTGGGTGACCACCTGGGAACACCGCGTGCCATTGGCATTCACAAATTTGGGACCTCAATGGCCGAGTGTCTAGCGCTCGGTGCCACAGGTTTCGGGTTCGAATCCCGGCGGTGCCATGGATGTTTGTAGTGATTCGGTATCCACTTTAAGCTGTAGGTCCCGGGTTCCTATGACTGTAAGAGCGTCACGGAGCCAAAGTCAGACTTCTACCTACGGATGCACCATCACAACAGAAGCTGCTTAATTCCCCTTCAATCATGAGCACGTGGGCTTGGCCAGCCAAGTGGGATAAGAAACAACAACAATATAATACTTCAAATCATAAAATTCATTGAATATACAGAAATAGGGATTGGATCTAACAGTCCAAGTTGTTTCTTGAATCATTGCATAACAGTAATAGCATTAGTGATTGGGTTTCATGTAAATATGCCAAATTACCTATTATAAAAAGACAAAACTATTAAACTATGAAATAAATTATACATAGAACCCTTAAATGTATTTCCCTTTATTTCACAGAAGCTTAACGTTCATTTTTTTTTATTACTGATTTCTGTATTCGCCAGTTTATGACTATCATTTGCAATTATAGCATCTTCTTCAATAAATGCAATCTATGCTCGATTGATCATTTGCAATTTTTCTCTAGGCGGAGTGCAGAATATTAATTATATTTTTTTTCCTTTTTTTCGATTCTTATGGCTTGAGCACAGCAGACATCTACTTAGAAAAGTACTGAAAGTCCAAAAGACTTATTCATAAGTAACAGAAATTTATAACAATGGATTGATAAGAAAAAACAAATACACCTTAGCAGCTTTTTTTTTTTTAAATTAGAAAATGATAATACAGTCAAGTCCCAATAATCCTAATTAATTGTGAGCATTACCAACTCTAGAGGATCTTCCCATTACAAAATGAAGGCATCCAAAAATATACGAAGTCCAAGCCAAAATCAGTTTGTGTGAAAATAACAAAAACAAAGAATTGAAAATTGAAACTTATTTCATATAAAATCACACCTACATCATTTAAAGTCGATAAAATAATACCTTTTAATATCATGTCATCTAAAATTTTAATCATTAAAAATTAAAATTCCTCTTGAATGACATTTCTGTCCCTATCGTGCTGCTTTTTTTTAAGTCTGACTTGGCCGCTTTGAAATTTTCCACATGATAGGTTGTCAGTCTATGTTAAATTTAGACCAAGGTATTGTGGAAAATAGACAAATACTAGTACTGTTCTTTGTGGCATTTTTCTTTATTTATGCAGTTTTAAAATTTATTTCTAAAATCATATAAAATGTAAAAAAATGCTATAAAAACAATAATAAAGAAGTGGATACAAAGCGGAAGTTCGACAGTTCAAATTATTACTCTTCGACGAATAATAATTTTTATGATTAAAAGATTACCACCAAGTAGTAATAAATACAATAAAATAAAAAGAAACATTTTTAATCTTCACTACACAAATTTATAAACATTTATTTCAGGAAAAAAGTATATTAAAAGAAAATTAAAGCATATTTTAAACTTATAAAATGCAAAATTAAAAAAATATATGAGAACAAATAATGTATTATGCACTTAATAATTATTACCAATTTATCCCAATTTTATGTTAGCAGCACAAATTAAGTTAAATATTAATTATTATTAAAATTTGATAAATGCAGATTAATCAGTCACCGATATTTTCCGCCTAAAAATGTTTTGGCAGAAATAAAAGCATTATAAAAACGTTTCTTATAAAAAATAATAACATTAATATAAATTAATTACCCTTCTTCCACTCCAATTATTTTATAAATTTAATAGTAAAAAGACAGCATCAATATAGAATATAAGTTTACACCATATAAATACATATGCTCTTATGATTTATATTCATTGAATTAATCTGTAATGTGAAATGACTTAAAATTTCTAAAACTTCAAAAAATTTTTTAGATATACAACATGTTAAAATTAAAAAGTTATCAATTTTTTTATTTTAAAAAAGTTATCTTCCACAGACAAAATTAAAAGTTTTTCATACATAAACTGAGATATTTTCACGGTTTAAATGATTACCATTTTGTCATCATTAAAGTTGGTACATACTCGAAAGAAAATTAAAAGGATATTGGAAATTATTACAGACTGATCCTAATTTTATTAAATAAATAAATAAATATAAAACAACTGTTTTTATTTAAAAGAAGAATTGTCCAAAATCTTGAAATTTTTTTGGGAAAAGAAATAGCAATTCAGTCTGCAACTTCCAAAGCACTTAACACCTGTTATAACTTATAGTACAAGAAAAATTTTTAAATAAGAAATAAATTATTTAGATTTTTGTAGCCAAGAAAAAAAAAAAGACACAATTAAAATTTGATAAATGCAGATTTATTGTTTAACTTAACCATGTTTTAAGGTACATAATCAAGTTCGTAAAAATATTTGCTATAAAATAACATTAATATTTACATTAGAACAATATTTCACATAAAATCTAATACAAAATGCTTTTAGCCAACTTGTATCTACTATACAAAACATTTTTAAAATGTTTGAGATATAAATTGCCTTCAAAAATAGATTTACATGGGAATATTCTTTGAAGACAAATTTATGCAATTTAAACAATTGAATCATTTCATGCATGATTTTAGAAAGTTAAGACAACTTGACAAAAATAAATGATAGTTTTTACAAATAGAATAAATTACAATAAAGAATGCTTCCCATTATCAGTAATTTCACAAAATACTGAAGTCCCTTGTACGATAGAAAATCACAATGGTCGACGTCTATGGGTCTTTAACGTTACTTTCTGGGTTTCATTTAAATAACCTTAAAAGAAAAGCAAATATAAAGATGAATACAACAAAAAATAAGAGTAATCAAGAGTTTTGATTTAATTGCATTTAATCAATAAAGAGCTTTTATTACAAATAATAGTATAAGCAACTTATCAATCATATCCTCATAAATTCGATTTTTCATGCAGAATTTAAATTTGTTTAAACAGCCTTTCAGAACAATGGTATTGATTAGGGATTGCAATATTGGACCAAAAGTTCAATACCGGTATTCAGTATTTTTTAGATCTTAATACTCGTTATCTTCCTGGATACCAGTTTTAATACCGGTAGTAGAAATTTTAGAAAAAGAAAGAGAGCACATGTGTTTTTTTATTTGCCAGTTTTATTAGAGAATGTAAATATCACACAAAAATTTGTAACTTATAAGTTATAACAGTATGTAATGAATCACAAAAAAAATAAAGGAAAAATAAAGGCGTAAATATCACTATTCAGTCGGTGGTAATATTACAAATTTTTGAAATGTAATCTTAAAAAAAAAACATAATGCTTCAATTGTACTATCATTAAGACTGGAACGTAATTTTGTGCAAAAATTACCATCTGTCGAAAACGCTCATTCAGCATCTATGCTAGTGGGTGGTACTGTTAGCAATGCGCGATATACTTTTTCCAAGTATTTACCTCTACATCCCTCATCTTCAAATAATTCTAACTTCACGTTGGATTGATTTGGATATAGCTGATTTCGGTATTGTATTTTGGTTTGTTGACATTTTTTTAGCTATCGCCAATTCTAATTTTTGTTCAAGGGACAATTTCTATTCACTATCGGCAGTGTCATCATAATCTTCGATAACTGTACCGAATTCTTCTGAATGTGGATAGGTTTGTGGGTAAAATATTTTAAGAAAGTTTACTGTAAACTTGATCAAATTTGAATTGGTTAATTTCTTTTCTAGACTTCACAGATAAGAATTCTAAATTTCTAGTAAATACCGAAAAAAAACGGTATTTAAACTTGTAAATACCGGTATTACAAAAGTGCACAAATGGCTCAAAATACCGGTATTCGGTATTGCAATCACTAGTGTTGATATAGATACTTATAAATTCCTACACAAATTCTTATTTATAAGAAAAATAACAAAAGAAAGAAAACATCTTTGATCATACCAAAATTAAGAAAATTATATATATTCTAAAGGCAACTCATTAAATGTAAGTTTTTATTGCAAATCCTCACAGTTAACTAATTAGCTGCAGTTATCGAATCATCATTAATTAAATGTGATTATAAAATAATAATATAATGCTTAATCAATATTCAAAGACATGAAAATTGGCAATTCTTTTTATTTATCAACTTGTAACCTATTGCTAAATTGAATCTTGCTGAAGAATGATAATGTAAAAAAATATTAATGACCCTCAATCACTATGATAAGTGAATATATTTTCCATTGTGGATGTATTTAAACAGGAAATAAAATGCAATGCTTTTTTTTCATAAAACCCACACGTTCTTAAATTATTATAAAGTTAAGTTTTTCAAGTTTAAAAAAAAAATCTGTATTGCATATTAATCTTTCAGAATACTTATATGTAAAACATTGTCAATCACAGCAAATAGTATAAGTTTTATCTTCGTGAATTTTTTACAACTGTAAATAATTTATAATTTGGCTACTCCATAATAATGTATATTTTTTTAATTAAATGGAAATAGCTTCTTTTTTGAGGCAGTAATGTAATAATACAATTTCTTTTCAAATACCTAGATAATGCTTAATAAGAATTTGACAAAAAAAATTCCAGTAGGTAACACAGAAAGCATGCTACTAATCAAAGCAACAATTTTTAAAAGTAATATTTTGTAATTAACATTATATTTTTAAATAATGGTAGACAAAAAGTTTACATACATATCTTTATTTAAACCCCTGGTCCCCAAACTTTTTTGTACTACCACCCCCCTTTAAGAGAAAAAGCAAGCAAAGTCCATCCCCCCCACCTCTTTAAGTGAACAAACAGAAATGTGTAGTAAAAATTTTTTGCAGCAATAAATAAAGATATTAGAACTAAAACACCTTAGAGCTTAAAATAATAAAATTATTTAGCAAAATAACCATAACATTTATATTACATAAAGAAACTTAAAATAGCAAATATTATCAAAAATTATTCTAATGTAAGATTAACATGAGATACTTTGAATCATTCTTTGATTCTATTTTTGTCACCAAAATTCTTAAATCACAGCAATTTGCTATTTGAGTAGAGTTTTTCTTCTTTTATTTGTTAACAAATTTGTAACACCCAAATTCCACTAAATATGATGAAGGAATGCAATTCAGAACCTTTGTTTTAGAGCCTATAATCCGGGATAAATTGTAACAACTTTTAAATTGTAGCAATTGCAACTTTTACACAACAGAATGGAATATACAAATAGTTTTTTTTTAAATATTTTTTAATCTTCTCTTTCTACAAAATTTCACCACCTTCTTATTTTTATTAAACATATCACAAATGCATAGGAGGATACTCTCACCTCCTTTGATCACTAGGGCCTGAATGGCCGAGTGGCTAGCACTCGGTACCACAGGTTTCGGGTTCGAGTCCCGACGGTGCCATGGATGCTTGTAGTGGTTCGGAATCCACTTTAAACTGTAGGTAAAAGATGACCGTAGAGCGACAAACCAAACCTTTGATCACTACAATGTCTTTTAGGGCCAGTAAGTATCACCCACTTTGGAAACCAGTGATTTAAATGCAATCTGATCAATGAAATACAATCTGATCGCAGACAGCATGGAATGATAAACAAAATGTTTAACAGTGGAAAAGGACGAATTGATTATTTGTTGGGGTGCCAGTTAAATGTTGTGTACAGTTGCTTTGAAAGAAAAAAGTTAAATAGTTAGTGCGGAATTGTTTTCGTTTATTGTTCTTTTAATATTGTATCATCTAAAATTATAATTATTAAAAATTAAAATTCATTTTATTGCAATTGAAATCCCTCCTAAGTGGCATTTCCTCCCCTATAATGCTGCTCTTTTTTGACTTGGCTGTTTGTCAATTTTTCTCAAGATCAATGATTGGGCTATATTTATGTACAGTTTGAAAATCCCAAATATTTGAACTTAAATCTAATAAGTATCTGAATAAGGATTAGTAAATTTTGAATTCACTTAAAAATAATTATAGTACAGAAATATTAAAAAAAATTATATTAACACATTAAATATAGCTCTATATATACACTATTAGTTACAAATTCTGCTATACATGATTTCTGTGAAAATGAGAATTTTCATGTATTTGAATTCTATTTTGCATAATATTATTTTCTTAATAAAGCGAAGAATTTTCAATATTTCTTAACTCGTACAAAAATTAATGCATTTCAATAAAAATTTTGTACAAATTTTTCACTATAATAAAAAAACAAATCAATATTAAAATACATAATTACAATTACCTCGTGCTTTACACTCTTGTGTATCAGGAAAATCCAGTTCCCAAAAGTGTTCTGGAGTGGCTGGGGGTGCATACTTGGCACGATGACGAGAACATTTGTTCATGCGCTCTCTTTTTTCTTCTTCAGATAGTCCAAGGTCAGCATAGTACTGAAATTATATAAATTTATTTTTCACAAAATTTTTAAAAATTAAACAAAAATTTGCGGTTCAAATATAGATTATAATTCAATACAGCTTACCCTTTCGCATTCTTTGCAATCATATCCATTTAATTGTTTTCTTTCGGATCTTTTCCGAACAGTTTCTCCTTTGTATTTATAATTTGGCTCCTCTCTTTTGGGTAGTCTAAGATAGTAACATATTTTATTTTAATGTTCATATGAAAATTTTAAAATTTATAACTTAGAAATACTATTTTTTTTCAAAGATTGCAAATTAGTTTGATACAATAAAAATTTTGAACTAATGGATTATAATATAAACATTTTTTTAGCAAATTTATTATTAGCACTAATATATATAAAAAAAAGTTTATATACATTATTATTCTTAGGAAGAACTATTTTAACTTAAAGTCTCCTTGAGAAAAAATTATGAATACTTTTTTAAATATCTCATGAAAAAAATGTTAATATAGTATGACTACTGTAGTGTGGAAAATTAGCAAGCATCCAAATTAGATGAAATCTAAACGAAAGTCATCTTAGGGAAGAAAAGGGCATTTGGGGAGATTTTAACATCATTGAAAGGAATTTTAATTTACAATAATTAAGATTTTCGATTACACACACACACAAAAAATATATAAATAAATAAATAAAAAAATCCATAACGAATATTATACTTTTTTCTTGCAAAGAAGTTTTGTGCTGCATATATCTGACAAGCAACTGTAATGCGTCATTGATTCATCCATTTCCAGCTTTAAACCAGATATTTACCTTTTCAAGATCATTTAAAATAAATTGATAACAGAACATATAAATTTTATTGAGAAACGTAATATTTTATAATAGAATGTCTTTTGTTCAATTAAAATATAAATATTATACATTTCTACATATAAGCCGAACATCAACTTTTTCTTCAAAAAATTACCTAAAGTTCAAAATCTGTTTATAAGCTGAAAGGAAGAAAAATTCTTGCAACATTCCAACATATTGTAATGAGGAAAAAAAGTTTTGACAAGTATGTAGAATGGGTTAAATATTTTCAAATCAAATCCCTGTAAGATAAAACACCAATGATGATAGCTACAACTCTGATAATCCTATCTGAAGCTAGCACATTGTTTCCATTCACTTATTGGCTGTGATATTTGCACTAGCCTTATTTTCTGTACCATTTTATGTTTGTCTGAAAGATTATTTAGAAAGAAATTATTAAATGGCAAATTTCAAACTAACGGCAATTGCTTTTGCTGAAAGCAAAATATGACTGCTCAGCATTTCTTCATAAATTAAAAACAAGCTTGAATATGCAAAACAAATATCTTGGATTAGTGGAGATTCTAAAATTTTATTAGCCAGGTACAAATCCTACCATCAGATTTTTGATTTTGGCAAGGATACAACAATCTAGCAAAATAAACAATTTCAAACATAAAACTCATCTTCATAAAATAAATAACTCATTTCAATTAAAATTAATTTCTATCATAAACTTAAGAAATATAAACATGCTACATGAATCATATTTGGTAATTTATCGCTTGTATCCGGCTAATGGAAAATTACTTATGTATTCTGAGAGGTTAACAGCTCTGTATATATGTCAACTCCCATAGTTTAACTTTAGAAAAAGTTCCAAAAGTTCTCGGCTTATACATGGAAATATACAGTATCTATAAGGGTTTCAAATAACTAAATGTAGTTATTTGAAAACCTAATAGATACTGTATTCCATGTATAAGCCAAGAATTTTTGATAAATAAAGAATAATTATCAAGAATGCTCAAGACAAAAGTATTTTGAGAAAAACAAATTTTTTTTTTTAAATAAATGACAATAAAGAGAAAAAAATTATATACAAATAAAAAATTATAATTAGAAGAACACAAAATAAATAAAGAAAAAAAATTCGATATTTAAGATTTGATTTTTCAAAATGAATGTTTTAAACTTTCATTTCATAAAAAAAAAATTTCTTAAGAAATTAAAAATAATATTCCCTTATCTACCTGTCAAAGCTATTCAAGTTTTCAATGGTACCCAATTTTTTATTTGAAAGAAAGTCTTCAAATTTATCTGTAAATAAATGAATTTTTAATACAATACCAATAAATAAAAAATATTTAAATAATTTGAAATAAAAATTTAATTAAAAGATGCAATATTAAAAAAAAAAAAATTTTAATGTAAAATATTTGAAATTTCAATATTGCAAAATTTGCACTATTTCACATAAAACAGGTGTTTAAAAATAAAATTACTAATCATAAATTTAAAAATATCCATAAATTAATGATGCTAGCAAATAAAAAGAAAAATCAAGAGTTTCATTCATTAATTTTTGAACTTATTTCAGGAATATTAATTTCTTCAGATACAATTATTTTTTCAAATAATTCTAGAAAACATTTAAAAATGTATGTTATTTCAATTTGTTTTATTTTTCTAAAATACGAATTCTTTATATACTTTACGTTCATTAATCATTTAGAATCTATCACTTTAATAGATGTAGAATTAATTATTGCCCCTTGGTGATTGTCAATGTGACACCAAACAGAGGCTTGGCATAGGGATGTCCCAAAAATTGAGAATCTACATTAAAAAAAAAAAAATTCATATGATAAACTAAAAGTTAACAACTTTACCTTTCTTCTTATTTTCATTGGATACATCTACAGGTTTGCTGTCATATTTTGATGTGGAACATTCGACAGGTGATGGGCAAGAATTTTCATCAAATGATTCATCTGATATTAAATGAGCGTTTTCTTCCATTTCATTTTCTGAGTTATCACAAGAGCTTTTCGCAGAAGTTAAAGTTTCATATTTATAATTCTCAGGTATGCAAGTAGCATCAAGGTCCATCATACTAGATTTTCCACTATTCTTTATAGGAGAATCTAATATTACAACAAGATCAATGTCCTCGTTTGCAGTCCTTTTTGTGTTATCAGAAGTTTCAATAGATGCAGAATTTTTGGGTTGGAAAATACTTCTTGACAGCTTAGTTTGCTTATAAGTTGGTTTTTTATAGTTAGGTGGCAAAGCATCAAGAGTCAATTTAAATTTTGATGATGATTTAATATTTTTAAGGATTGGCTTTCTTTTTAAATTCCTTTTATCACAACTTGTCCAAATATCTTGAATTTCAGGCTGTTTTGCACCTGGCTCTTGAAAGTCATTAATATCTTCTTCTGTCATTGGCTGTTTTTGTAATGAACCTTTTTCACTTTTTTTGTCGAGAGGAATGAGAGATGGTGAAACTTGATATATATTACCTTTACTAATTGCAGATCCCAGTTGAATTTCACAGTCTTTTATTGTTTCAATGTTTGGGATTTTATCTGAACAATCAGCACTGATGTCTTTGGAAATTTCAATATCTAATACCAAAATATTTTTTTTCTTGGCATTGTTTTTATCAATTTTAAAATTTAAATTATCAATATTTTTAGATAAATTTGATTTCTCTTTCTCATTTATAAGTGATTCCTTTTTTGTTCTGGTGCTTACTTTGACTACATTAAGCTCATCAGAAGAACAATCAGAGGAATTATTTTGATTGCCTTCATTAAGTTTTTTACTAGGATTCATACATGATTCAGAAGATGGTCTCTTTTTTCTAGATGTATTTATCTCAGCACTAGCCTTATCTTTTAATTTATCAACAGAATCACTGCGATGCTTAAAAGATTCCAATGCTTTATGGTTAATTTTATTTTCAGCACCGAAGTCCACAGTATCCGGAGCTAAAATAAGAGAATCATTATTCAACGAGGAACAATCTTGGTCCAAGTTTCTTAGAAATGGTACTGTGTGCAAATCTAGAGAATCTGGGTTTTCATCAGGATTTAAGCTCATGAGATTTTGTAAAAAGACTTGTTTTGTGATCGAATTTTCACTGACTTGATTTGACTTTTGATCATTAGAAGAAATTTTATCATGGCCATCACTTTGTAATGTGGAAGTTCTTGAACTGAAAAGATATTAACAGATAATAAGCTGGATAATAAAACCAAAATTGTTAAAATTTATTAATTACATGCAAACAAACTTGGCATGCTTAATACATAAAAGATATTGAGATTTTTTATACTGTAACTTGAATACGATATTTTTAATATGAAAATGAAAATCAATCAATAATTTTGAGTACATTTAAATGTACCCTGAAAGATTTAAAATATCCATGAGATACTAATTGAAGTATCATTACATTTTAAAACACTTTAATAGTTTAAAAAATGTATTATTTAACAAATTTTTTTACCTTATCTTGTTTTCTGAGCTGTTAGAAATAGAAAGTTTCTGACCTGGTTTCAATATAAAAAAAATAATAAATAAATAAAAAGTTGAAAAATAAAATGGAAATATTAAAAATGGGAAGAAACAAATTCAAATTTTATTCAATCAAAAAAATTTTTCTATTTAAAAAACAGCATCAATGTAATAAAAAAAATAACTAACCAAAATTTTCAAACCACTTAGTTTGTTCTTGGAGAGCTGATTTACAAGCTGCAAAAGCTTGTTCTAATTCTGCACATCTTTTACAATCAGATTTGGATTCTTGCAATTTTCTAAGATTTAAAAATAATAATAATAATAATAGTTATAATTAATAATTTATTTTTAAAATATTAACAGAATTCAATTAAAAAAATTGAACTGAAAAGTTTGATTGGAAATTTTAGATTTAATATTATGAATTTTAATTCATAATATAAATATAGTATTCCTATAAATAATATTAGTTAAAAAATGAAACAAAATAAAATACAATATAGAGTTAAAAAATTAAATAGTAGTAATAATTTAGAGAGGAAGGGAACTTACTTTTCAGCCTCAAATAGTTTGTTCTTTAATGTTTCATTTTCCTCCTCTAAACCTATAAAAATTTGTATATAATTAAAATTAAAAATATGTGGGATTTTAAATATAATTAATTTAACTTTTTAAATGACTAAATTATATTCTAATTAATTAATAAAATTATGTTTAAAAAAACCCCAAAGAAAAGGTGAAAAAAATGTCATGACAAATTAATTACTGTTTCGAGATAAATGCAAATACATGCATAAAAGAAATAAAAAGCGCCAAAAATTTTAATTATATTTCATATTTCTAAAAGGTCTAAAATTTGATGATTAATAAAACTATAAATTCGATGATAATTCACTAAAACAATCTAGTTTAGTTTAAATCAGGATCTGCAATGACATATGAAATGGTAAACGATTTACATACTCAAAAATTTTGAATAAATGTAATATATTATTACATTTATTTCTAGGCTTTAAAGTAACTCACTTTTTACTTTAGTTGAATGAGCAGCATATACTTGTTTCAAAAGATTTTTTATAGATACGTCTGTTTGTTCCGAACGCATCTGAAATAAAAATATAGAATAATGCAATACATGTTTTAACAAGTTAAAAAAAAAATGAAACAATCCATCACAAAATTTGAATATCTTCCAAAGAAAAAAATATACATACAATGTTTCTTTGCGAAACTATACAATCTACATTATTTATAACATATGTAACTATGACAGATAAGGAAATACATCAAAACACACATAACGATAACAAATCTTTGAATTGAACAGCGCGCTATTAAACAGTTACAGTTATATTCACATACAAGTGATATGGGGGAAACCCAGAAATTTATGATTAATAAATATATAATAATACAAATAATTATTCTAGAAATAAAAGCTTTAAATTTTAATGTAAGAAAGCGCGTATAAATCAGCAAAGGGCAATCTATAGCGAGTGCATTGCATAGTTAGAAGACGTATGCATAAACACTTATTAACATATCGCTGCATTCTATAGCTGATTATTTTATTTATTTTATCTTGAATGTTGATTTGACAAGTAAATGTTGATTTGAGTTACTCAATTACTTTATAGCTGACTTTTGTGTCATACCTTTCTATGGACTTCCAATTGTTCACAATTTATTCAAGTACAATCCCATATTGTAACATTTTCATAATTTTTGACTATTCAGTGAAACAGTAGATGTCCATTTATTTTCTTTAAATTTAAGTGCTATAACAATATAACAATGTGATGCTTTGTTATAAGTGCGTTAAAATTACAGGTTTATTTAATTAAAAAAAACAATAGAAATATTTTTGTAAATTTCTTTTTATAAAGAAACATTTTAAGGTAACTGAAAAGATATAGAGAAACGATCACTTATTGGTTTAATTTGAATGAAATTGTTGGAAAAATAATCGATTATTATGGGAAAGCAAAGCATTCTAGCCTCATCCTTGATTTATGTCAATTTTTTTCCCCTTTAGAGTGACATAAACTCCTCACAATGTCTCCAAGTCTGCCTTCTCCCCCTTGATTGCACTCAAGAAGGTTTGGAAGTTAAACTGCTTTTTGACATGGAATAAAGGAGTTTTTGTCTATTTCCTAACTCATCCACCATCAATCTTATCTTCTGTTTTGTGAAAACATAAAGTCTCCAAATTCTTTGTCCCTTAAATTAGAATTTGGGTTGCACATAATTAATGGTAAAATAGCAATGCAAATTTTTCTATTTTTTTATTTTTTTTTTTTTTACATTTTAATTTTTGTTAACATTAGTTAGTATCTTTTAATTATTTATTTTACGTCGATCTGTCTATGAAAACAGTATAAAAAAATGTCAACCTTAAAAAAATAAATAATAAAAACATTTGAAAATATTATATCCAAATTCTACTCTCACATATTATTATTCCTCAGTTTTTATTGTCTAAGCTTTGTATCAGTAATATAGCGAATTTACTAATATTTGTCGAACATTTTATTACCCGTTAAAGTATTTGGGTATTCTTTGATCAATTGAAAGGTATACGAAACTTACAGTATATTCTTACTGTTATGGACTATTGAATACAATGCCTTTGGTCCAGACCTAATGAATTGTTATGCCACTTTTTTATCCAATTAAAAATAGGGAAATATACGAACACTATATGCAAAAGAAAAATTTTAAATTTAAAGTAACTTTGAAAATGGAAGAGAGTAAATAAAGAAAATAAAAGAAAAGTAAAGAATGGATGAACTACCAACAAGTGGTGCTTTAGTCTTTGCTCTTCAGAAAGAGAAAATTAGGGAGGGAACAAGAATATTGAGAACAGGGCAACGGGCAACGGGCGTACCTATTTCGGAGTTCCTAGGTGGCTTTAAGAGCCACAACACCTCCACATCTTAATTTAATTAAAACATTAGCATAAAATGAAGTTGCTTAAATTAATGAATAAAAATAAAAGAAGATTAGAACAAAATAAAATTTAAGAAAAACACCTCCTGCTTGCTAACAATTAAAGCAGGAGGTTGAAAAAGCTAAAGCTTAGGTACAATTAAGAGTCCGTTGACGATGCCCAAAAATAAAAAAAAATAAAAAATTAAAGTTAAAACAAAAGTTTAAAGGAAAAAAGAAAATAAAAGAATTTAAGATAGAACAAATAAAAAGAAATAAAAGGTGTGATATACAAGCTGTGTAAACATAGGTTGTTTACATGACTGGTTGACTATTTCGCCAATAGATGGCGCCATGAGTCAAGATACAATTTTTTTTTTTTTTTTTTTTTTTTTTTTTTTTTTCCAAAACCTAGCCAAGGCTAGGAAAGTACATTCTTTTTTCAGAGTTATATACAAAATATACAATAATATTTACAATTAAGGACGAGCAGCGAACAGTTCAGATTAACTATTGAAAAATTAAGATTAAATGTTAAAATAAAAAGAAAAGGACTTAAGCCAGGTAACAGAATTTAAAACGTAAACAATAAATCAAGGTTATGCAATTAAGTAAAAACTAATGCTGATAAAAAGATTACAAGAAATTAATTTAAAATAAGCTAACAATTAGAGGAAAAAAGTAATTAAATAAAAGTGAGCTATTAAAAATTTACAATTAAATTTAAAATTACAACTTAACGAGTCAGATAGCCATGTTCTAATTTAAAGTGCACATCGTAGCAAATAAACAAGTTAAGATTTATATGCCAAAGATTAGCAGCTCAGATTCGCTTGAAGTGATCGGAGTGACTAGACAACAGCCACAGCGGTAGGATCGGCGGTTGTAGGATAATACCCACAACGCCTCTTCAATGCCGGGAAAGATTCCCATTGCTGATCATAGATGGCTCTGGGTCTCTTCCTGGAGCTAGCCACACCTGGATGGTATACAGGTATTTGTCTGATCGCTTCGTTGCGGATCTGAGGGCATTTAGAATGAAAATTCTTAGAAATTTTGAAAATATAGTCCATAATGGGTTCTATATTCAGGTCTCTGTGGAGTTGTTTCCTTCTAACAAACCACGGGGCGTTGACTATCATAGCTATCTGTTTATTTTGAAACACTTGAAGCTTCTTGAGATTAGCGATTGAGGAGGACGCCCAAATAGGACATCCATATAAGAGAATTGGTCGAAGGATTGACTTGTAGAGCAAAACCTTGTGTCTGATCGCTAGCCTGCTCTTTCGAGAAATTAGGCTTCTTAGCTTTACGCTAGCAGCAGTTGCTTTTGCAACTACTTTGGCAAAGTGGGTCTTGTATGTTAATTTAGAGTCAAAAATTAACCCCAGGTACTTGTACTCAGTAACCCAGGGGACTGGTTGGCCGAAAAGAGTGACATTTAAAAGAGAACCAATGTTCTTTTTATGAGTAAACAGGAGGCACGCACTTTTGGATGGATTAACTTTGATCTTCCAGGTGGTCAACCAACTTTCCAAGCGAGAAATATAATCATTGAGCAATGCAACGACGGAGTTTGGTGTCTTGTGCTGTGCAATAATCGCTGTGTCATCTGCGAACATAGCCAGTTTACATTTTTGAATTCTGGCTTAGGTATGTCGTTCACAGAGATTAGAAATAATCTGGGACCGAGCAGTGAGCCCTGTGGAACCCCGCTCCTGATTGGATGATCGCTGGAAATGGTCCCTCCCACTCGCACTCTGAAGTTACGTGAAGTGAGATACGAGTGTACTAATTTAATAAACTGGGGCGAAAAATCAAGTCGGATGAGCTTGAGTAGTAAGCCATTATGCCAAATTTTATCAAAGGCTTTGGCTACGTCCAGAAATAATATTCCCGTAGATTTACGATTGATAAAGCCATCATGGATCAGCTCATTAACACGTAAGAGCTGGTGAGAAGTACTGAGTTGGGTTCTGAACCCGAATTGCTCAGGTATGAGAACATTATGGTCAGTGCAGTGCTGATCCAGGCGTTTAAGAATCGAATATTCGAATATTTTACTCACTCCACTGAGTAGTGAGATTGGACGGTAATTTTGGGGGTAGGCCCTATTGCTATCAGGTTTTGGAATAGGAATGACTACGGCAAATATTGAAAACAGTTCTAGTATTTTTTCTAATATTAGTTCAAGTAATATGATAATAGTAAATGATATAAGTACAGAATTGCTAGTATGGAATGATAAAATTTTTTAGAAGCATTAAAAATGAATTTTCTAGTACTTGGATGTTAAACAGAGATCCTACATTTCTGAAGTACCAATGAGAATTTTTAATTATACGAACATTTTTTTCAAGTCTTTGAATAATTCCATATTTGTCTTGGCTGCAGAAGCCCTGGCAGGACTTGCATATGTGATAATGGGGCTTATGTAATGCACAAAAGTGTTTTATTATTAGTGACAGAAAGTTTAGATTTTCTGTAAATGAAGGGGTAAAAAATGCGAATGGAAGTGTTAAAATTTTTTCTTAAAATATTGATATGTGTGCGATAAATGAAAGATTTATTATGAGTAATTACAAAGTACCAAATTTGTGAGGACCAATTAATAATGTTATCAAAAAATGGTGAAATTATCATAAATTTTAATTTTTCGCGTTAAGAGAATAGATTCCGTTGTGTCAGTAATGAAAATTTTCCTCTATTCAGCTAATTTTCGCGAGAGTAGATGTAATTTTGAAGTAAGCGAGTGATGTGATTGGAATTTTTAATTTTGACAAAGGAATGCAGTGTCATCCACATAAAGTGCAATTTTAATATTAGGAGACTAAGGAATGCTTTTTATATAGATGTTGTAAAGAAAAGGTCTTAAAGGAGAATCCTCTAGTTAATATTTCGAATTTTAGAATAAACTTTATTAACACGATGAACTTTTTATTGGAAAATAAGAGTGAATAGTTCTTATAAGAAACGGTGAAAAGTTAAATGTGATAAGTTTATGGAAGAGTGCATCAGTCAATACCAGGGCCGGATTTAGATGAAAAGAGGCCCTAGGCTATTCCACTTATGAGGCCCTTTCACTTCCTATTTTTAAGTTTGTAAATTGCATAAGAGATAGTAAAATACATCATTAATGTGATATATATCAATATGTTAAAGGAAAATGTTGTGATGGGTACTAATCTTTATAGAAAAATGTGACACGGATAATATGAGGCCCTAGGCTGAAGCCTAGTTAGCCTATAGGAAAATCCGGCCCTGGTCAATACTAAATACCTTGGCTACATTGAGGAAGACAGCTATGGTGTGAAATTTAATCAGATTTAATGAATATTGTTTTAGGGAGCGGGGTTTTTGCTGTCTTTGACCACTTTCTATTTTGGAAATTTTCACTGCCATCAGTAAGTTTTTAAAAATTTCTGTCGCGAACTTTTTATACACAAAATTTATTAAAATTTCTTTCTCTGGCTAATAATTATGTATTTAAAAAATTTAAAATTGTTTTAAAAAAATCGTCTGGGGACAATAAAGACAGTTTTATATCAAAGTGAAAACGAGATTTTTTAAGGAAAAAAAAAAAATCGTTTGGAATTTTATAATTTTATTTATTTTTTAAGATTGCTGTTGTTCTTATATTCAATTCTAAATTTTATGGGTAACCTACATATCGACATATGTATTTATTTCGAGGGAACTTCATAAAAAAAGATTATTAATAATAAAATTAATAAGAATAATCTGAAATGTATTCAAAGCATTAAAATTAAAACAATATTTGAAAATATAAAAATATAAGGAATGTTTACAGATTAAAAATGATGTAAAATAAATTAAAATTTTTTAAATACACTAATTCTATAAATTATCCTTACATTTAAGAAAGTTTAAAAAATTTTTCAACGTTACCTTTCAGAACTTTTTTTCAAAGCTTTTTTTTTTAACTACAGTTTAAAAATTTTTAATTCAATTCAACATAAATTTATGTTTAATCATGAATGCTGATTGCGAATGATGAATGCATTTGATTATGAATGCTTATGAAATTATTTAATAACTTTTCTAAATTATAGAATTTAAATCAAAATTTAAATAATAATTGATAAATTTTAAAAACTGTTTTCATTTCACTTAATCAAAAACATTATTTTATTTTATTCTATAGACCAGGGGTCTGCAAACTTTCCAGCCATAGGGCCAAACTGTTTACTCCAATAAGTACCAAGGGCCAAAACCGTTTTAATTTTTCTGCCATTTCCTATAATTTCTAGTTAGTTGTTATGTTTAAGTTAAATTTTCTGCGCATTATGCTTGTCATTAAGCTTTACCTAGCAAGTAAATAAAACCGAGTTATTATCATTCTGCGTTTTTTTTATCAAACTTATTACAGCAACAATAAGCTATTCGCTGTCGCGGGCCGGATGGATGACACTGGCGGGCCAGTTTTGGCCCGCGGGCCGTAGTTTGGAGACGCCGGCTATAGACGATAAATTTTGTAATTATGAATCCTCAGTATATCTTTGAATTTAAAATATCTACCTAAAGCTTCAATAAATTAAGCGATATTAAAAATAAAAAGTTTTTACAATCCTTTTAAAAAAAATTTATCATCTATAAATAGTTTAAAATCAATTTAAAAACTATAGATTCATTCTGAATTTTTTAGTCATTAAATTCAGAAATTAATGATAATAATCAATAAATAATAATGTGATCGATATTGGAATTGGATCTTTCAAAAACAAAAAATAAATATTTAATTAATTCGGTTCCAGTAGATGGCACCACGATTCTTTAATGAAACTGCATCGAAGAAAATGAATTTCTTTTAAATATAATTGAAATCAAATTGGACTCGATGAGTTTTTTAAGAAAATTTTTATAAGCGTAAAATATCTAAGCATATTTTAGTGTAATAATGGTTAAATTTTCCTTGCTTTTAACAATTTACAAATATATATATGTATATATATATATATATATATATTAATTGTAATTATTTCTCTTTTATTAAATATTCAAACTCTTAAATTTGAGGTAAGTGCAATTTTTTTTATTTTATCATAAAATTTAAATATATTCATCACATTTCATCACATATTCATTTACATTTCACAAAAGATACGAAAAACAAATTATCGCAGGGATTCTAAAAATTGGTAAAATATCGTGTCATTTGAAAATTGGTTAACATTTGAAAAATTATAAATGTAAAAGTATAGCAGCAAAAGAAACACAAATTGTTACGGAATGGTGAAAGAGTTTATTTAAAAGAATGTTACGGTTTCTATATAGTATCAATCACATTTAATAAGAATGAAATTTAATATTGAACATCCTGACAAACCAGATGAGCTGAGCATACACTGATTTGAAACATAAATGACAAGTTATTTTGGTGTCATATAGTAAGCTACTTACAAATATTTATTCTTGTGCAATTAGAGATAAATCCAGAGAAATCAAAAATTATTTATTATCAGAAAAATATGAATTGATAACTCCTAATATAGGTCTTCAGATGCAGATGAACTATAGGGTATATATGAACCTCTTGAAATAGTAAGAAAGAGGTAAAAGATATTATATCGTACGACAGTGATTTTATATATTAATAAAAATTGATAAAATAAATATAATAACTAAATATGATAAATATGATGCATATTGAGAATTTTAGACAATACATATAAACTTGAATCATCAATTTACGATATTGTTAAACATTGCTATGGATGTATGCTACTGAAAAAAACTGTGTTACTTTTCTGACTAGCCCAACTTGGGGCAATAACGTAGGCTGGATGGTGGCCTCACTGGCAGTAACAGAAGTAAAGTCATTAATGCGATTATGCAAATCAATAATCGGCACCCTCAACTATAAAAAAAATAGTAAATATGTATTTTAATGTATTTTAGTTACGTTTTCCTTATGATGGTTTTGTTATACAATTGTGTAGCGTATACCAGCAGCAGTTTTTGTTATACAAAATTGCCGTGTTTCTAGTTCACTCCTCCTTTTTCTTTTTGAGAGATCTGAACGTGAAGGAGTTTAGGGTTTTTATATTGCGAATACTATGTTTGTTTTGTTATACAATTTGTGTGCAGCATATACCGGTAGTGGTTTTGTTGTGCAAAATGGTGGTGTTTCTATTCACTCTCCTTTTTAGTTCCCCACTGTAAAATACTGTTTCCCTATGAGAAGAACCCCTGACTCAAATCAACCTAAAATTCAGTTTCATAGCAAAGTAGTGAAACGTCACACTCCACGTAATAGATCACGTGAGTTTTCTAACAAATGAGAATCGTTTTAATTTCAGTCTGAACTTTGGCTTCTTGCAAATATGATGCAGCTTCGTTTTTGTCTTTCTGAGCATGTCGAAATGTAAAAGTTTTTATCCGAAAATGTATTGCGACAAGTCATTATTAATTATAAAATGTATTTCTAAAGAACAACTCTATTATTCTCTCGAACAACTCTAATAGAGTAGTTCGTTAATATAGTATTTCATTATTTTTCATTCTATTACAACACCTTGAAAAAAAAACCCTGACAGCTATGATATTTTAAGATTTGAATAATATTGAATTTCTTAAAACACACACACACATATATATATATTATAGTTAATTAAATAAATAAATATAGAATCAAAAATATTTAGCATTATTAAAAACCCCAAAAGAATGCTAAATGGAGATCCACGAATTGTTATTTTTCTATTTCTTGTAATGTAATAACACACAATAATATGAGTAATAATACACAAACTACATATTTTTCAAAATTTATTAATATTCATATGAAAATATACAATGATTTTTGAAACAATACACGAACAAAAATGATACACAAACCATAATAAATAAATGAAATAAAATGACATCACATCCATATTTAATTGAAATGCCATTTTTAAAGAATTCGTGATTTTTTTTTTTTTTTTTTTTACACATGAATATAATTCCTACTAAAACAATATAGTAAAATGATTTTAATTTCAATATTTCTTTTTATTTATAAGCATTTCAAATATTGAATACTTTTATTTCGTAATATGTCATAATATTTTTAATCTCTAATACACATTCTATTAATTAAATTGATAAAAGTCTGAAGCATATAGCAAATATATATAAATGCTGAAATAAATACCACACTGTGTTTTTTCTTTTTAAATTTAAGACATTATTTAAGTATACGAAATTTAATACATTTTAAATATTAAGTATGTTTAATTCTATAATATTATTTTTAATTCATTTAATATTCTAAATTTAGAATTCAATATTCTTAATTAATGTATTTAATATTCTAAATTCAATATATGAAAACTTTTTCCTGTCATTCTAAATATTTACTAATTTCATAATATTTTTAAAAAATGTGTTAAAACGGAAATAAAATATTTTTCGTTAGATTTCATCTTTTTGTATGAAATTTATCTCAATATCTTCGGAGAATAATGTAAATTTATCTCAATAAAATAATTATAAAAAGCAACAAATAGCATTTTTTATTGAATCTAATTTTAAGATGACTATGAGACATACCATTATTTCCCAACCGCAGGTAACGAATTTACCAATGTGAAATAACTTCTTGCTTCCTACTGGAAACACTTTTCATCATTATTTGATAGCTGACGTAGTGATCGGTAAACATTAAAGTTGAAGTGATAGTGAATATCGTCACTTATTTAAAACAGAAAATCGTTTGGTTTTTTTTTCTTCTTTTTTTTTTTTTTTTTTTTTAAATTTAAAATCGGGATTTTCGTTTGCTTGACCAAAAGATAATTTTTTATTTCTTTTTACTATCGTATGCTGAAGATAAACCTAATGTAAATGAATTTTATTCTAAACGTAAATAAATAAAAAATGCCATAAAAAAAGATCGATTGAAATGGGTTTATACATTTTTAAAGTAAGCAATAATTTTTAATTTTATTATTCTAATTATTATGATTGTCCTTTTTTTGATTAAAAATTTTTATTTATAATCTATTTTTTAATTATAATATAAATAAATATATATATATATAAATACAGCGATTTTTAATACAAATTATTCTATTGGAATTTTATATTATTTTTTTAATGTATTCTTACATCGTTCCATTTTTTTCCTTTATTTATTTCGTATAAAGATTGTTTAAAAATCACCAAAAAATTCAATTCAATTAATCTATTACAAAATAGTATTTATTAAATGCTTATCTTAATCTCTAACCTAAATATGAAATGAATTTATTTTATTAACAAATTAAAATATTAAGTAGTTGTTTATTATGCACTAAATGAAGGTTATTTTCCCCCTTTAAACTTTTAAATAGCTTGTCTTCAAATTCTTCTTGAAATACATTCCTTCGTCTCATGTCCTCAAAAACTAAATTTAATTTATTTATTTAGTAGCCTACAGAATTTTGGATTTTATAGGATAGACATATAAGAAATTTACCAGAATTTTCGATGGTTCACATCAAAATTATCGTACACGTTCACAGCAATTCGTTCGTTCGTTCGTTATTCGTTCTTTATATAGAGAACTATTATTAACTATTATAATTGCTAGAATAACTTCTTAGATCCTAGAATAAATTCTAAAATAAGTTCTTAGATCCTATAAATTATAGAATTTATTCTTAGAATAAATTCTACGTATGAATAAAATCTTACAGTGAAACAATTAATGTTAATAGTGCTAATGATTTTCAGCATATGCTCTAGTATCAGCATATTTAGTCAATATTTAAATTCAATCGCTTTTTTAATAACCACAAAAAAAAGCTGCCATGAAAAACATTTACACTTCAAATAAGACATAACGATTACTCTTTTATTAGTAAATATTTTGTTGACCAGTGAAACCATAATAATTTCTGAAATTGTTGAAATGTCTACATATTTATCATTGAAATGAATGTTTCAAATCATAAAAAAGATATTTCAATAAAGTATCTTCAATAAATCGATATAAATGAAAAAGTTTCCAAATTTGAGATTGAAATCATTTGGATTTCAATTTTACAATCGTTGGTATTATTGCTTTTTGGTTATTACTCAAGGGTGCTCAAAGATAATAACCAGCATTTGCAGACATCCGTAACACAGACACTACATGGAATGAAATCTGCTCATGATCTATACTTGCAATTCAGTGTTCTAGTTCATGGTGACTAGAGTAACAGGACATTCTGTCGATTTGATATTCAAGATTCGTTTTATTTGCTTTTGTCGAATTTCATCATTTTAATCCAATATAATTAACTGGAATTGAAACAAGTAAACGTAAAAAACGTCTATAATCCACAGATCTGAAGACTGCTTTTTAAGATAATTCACAGTTCGTTTTTAATAATTATAATTCACTTTATTTAGAATCTAAAACATAACTTAATTACAGTTAGTTCTTATGGTTTCTTCTTTCTTGCTTTTACTACTCCTCTTAGCACGACCCGCAGTAGTTCTTTTGGGTGCCTTCGCACCCTCAGAGATCGAGTTGCAGACGGGATCGTTTGCAAACAGACGATTTTCGAGAAGTTGAACGATGCTTTTAGTAGAGGCGTGCAGGGCCAGTTCGAAGGCTGTTCTTCCAGAATAGTCGGACATGTCAGGACACGCACCACACTCCAGAAGTAAGTTGACCAGTTCTTCGTTTCGATTCAGAATGGCGTGAATGAGAGGTGTCCGGCCACTTTTACCATCCTAAATTTCCATGGAAAAAAAATAAGAACAGAATTATTATAATGAAAAATGAAACACAACGCTATTAAATCGTAAGAATGAAGAAAAAACAATATGGAAGACAATGAACGTTACAAAATTATACAATTGATTTTAGTGACAGAAAAATCTATACGTTAATTCAACATTTAAGGTGTGGTTCTAGCACTGATTAAGGTTTGGTTTGGTTTGTCGCTCTACGGTCATTTTGTGCACACTTTGAGCTAATTAGACAGGAGCCTCCAATTTAACGTGGATACCGAATCACTCATAAACATCCATGAAACCGCCAGGATTCGAACCGAAGCCTGTGGTACCAAGGGCCAGAGCCATTTTAAACTGTAAGCGCCAGTCTAATATGACTGTTGGGTGTAAGGCTGATAATTCTACCTCGTAAAATAACAACATCCCTGTGTCATAATCTGCCAGTAGGCAGATGTATTTGGTCCACCATGGGGCTATAGCGCCAATGAAATAAATTTTACCCCAATATTATACCCGATTTTTATATTTACAATGCCCGATTAATGGACTAGTGGTAAAGTACACATATAGAATCCAAGGAGGGATCTAGTTCGGTTGGCTAATCACCAAACAATTGAGTGTTCATAGTATAGATCAGCAGGACATTATTTATTAAAACTAAATATATTAATACATCTGGTATTATTTTTATCAAATATTAACGATTTGTTCAAATAATACAAGAACAGTTGAAATACTACTTCACGTTATTTTCATATTCCTAACAGCACACAGTACACCGTACAGTACATTAATATACACAGTACAGTACACCGTTCGTCAGAGTCGCCAAACTATAAGATTTGCATTTTTCTTGTTGAGAGATTCTGTAGTGAATAATTTACTATCAAATTATTTTTTTAATGAGAGTAATTATAATCATAAAAGAAACTGAACGTCCACATATGTGGCCAAGGGCTTCAAGGAATTAAAGGTAGAAACAGAAGAATCGATTGCTTGTTAAAGGTGCTAATTAGATAGTCCTAGACAGATGGATTGTTACCATAAGGAAAGAACTTTAAAGGCATGAGGGATTCTAAGCATCACTGAAATTATTAGAACTACATGTCAGATTTTCTGAAATAGCACGTGAAACAAGTTAGACGGGTGCGCAGATCTACCTCCCCGTGGTGCACGAAATTTTGGGAATTATTGAAAACTTCGAAATACAATCACCCCAATTTAAAGAGCAATTGTTCGTTGTGTTTAATTTGCACTGGAGAAAACTTTTATTGGGAAATAGGATGTTTATGGGTCAATAAATTTTCCATTGTATTGTTCTATCGTTAAAGAAACAGGATACACAATTACTATAAAAAGTAACTTGTAAAAGGTATATACTTTTACAATAGCCATTCAATCGACCAAATCGCAGCATTGCAAATTTCAACTGTAGGTCAAGATACAATCTCAGGTTCGCAATTCGAATATAAATAAGGTACTTTAAACCATGCTCTTTTTTCAGTTAATTAGAGTACATTACTAATTGCAGGGAATTTCTTTTGTATTCATTTTACTTATAATAGAAATAATCAATAATAATGTATAGAACTAAAAATATAAGTACACTTACAATGACATCCATTTGAGCTCCTACTTTTTGAAGACATCGAACAGCTATTTTGTTATTTTTAAAGACTGCATAATGTAGAGCACTGTAACCTAGAATGATAAATAAAGTTGTTGTAAAATTGCAACATTTAATACTTGTATGATTAAAGAAATTTAACATTATAAATTATTCAATTTTATATTTAATAAATGTTATAAATAGTGAATGATAGTGAAATTAAATCATGCTCATAATCTGCATCAACAAAATGTTATAAAAATAAATGGTGCATCATTAGTTTTAATAAATACATGATTAAATTTTTAATTATACATTACTTTCCAAAGTTTACTTTTTCATTAATTTCAAAATAATGATGCTAACTTTGTACATGATCTAATTGTGATAAAATATTTCCATATCCGTAAAAATATATCATGTAGAAGTAGGGGTACAAAATCTATACTGATTTTCAAAAGTTAAGCATGATTCATAAAATGTGAGTAAACATTGGTAAAATTGTTCGAAATCACTTGTTGGTGAATCATTTCTTGATTCTGTGTGCAAAGCATTTCAGTCTATGTTGTCATGTTCAAAATACCTCGCACGTCGGAATGCGAAGAAACTGGCTCAAGCGGCATAAGACAGTTCAGATAGGCTTCATTCAATTCATGTGCGAAGGAACGATGTTGACGATCCAACAAGACAAATAATGGCACAAATGCGCCAACTAGATATGTTTGCGATAGGAAGAATCCGAGTACATAACAATACAGAATCCGAGTACATAACAATACAGAATCCGAGTACATAACAATACAGAATCCGAGCGATCATAAGCGGAGATATGTCGAATCCATAACGTGCACCATTGTTGTTCTAATGCAACTGGCAATACAGATTCAGTTAATCTTTATGCCATAAGATAGGGCTTATACCGTTGTTGCTCAATTAGCACTATCCACGGGGCATGTGTGATCTCAAGACTGTGGTAGAACTGATAGTGCAGGAAATGTTAACCGACGACCAGTACCAAGTCAGCCAAGACTGATATCTGGCATTAACATCAAAGGTACAGTTGTACCATAGAAAAGGGTTCAGCGCTCACAGGAGTACTAGTTTCCAGACAAACTATGCGTACATGAGACACAATCAGGTTGGCTTTTATGCCGTACCAGTTGTTTGCCTTTTCCATTTAGGCATAAACACGCTCGCTTAAATTGGAATTTGGAACATTATTAGTACTGGAATTTGAAACATTAACACTGGAGTTTGGACTATGTGATGTTCAATGACGAATCTCGCTTTAGTCGGAACACTGATTTTCATCAGATAACCATATGCCGTACCAGTTACCCTTATCAAACTGCAATGTAACTTAGTTATTTTTATTTGTTTTTCACTAAAGTGTAAACTCCTGTTATGCCCAGTTTTATTTCAAACTTGGATAATAAAGGTGATTACTACCATTCTTCTTCATTATGTGATTATTACCATTTTTCTTATTTTATAACCGTTTTACAGTCACACTGTTTTCTTATCATTTCTACTTAGATTGCTTTCATTATTCACATAGTTTTGAACACTAGTTTATATCCAGCCTACTGATTAGTGTGCCCATAACTGACTAGACACCAAAGTCTTTTAAATTGAAATATAGCAATGCATACTATTTTCTTCCTTTAATATTAAAATAAACGGCCTGACAGATTGCGTTGGGTTTCTGATCCAATTCGGTTTGGTTCGAAACTTGACAAGTGATGCTGAAACGAAAGTCTCTATGTCCATCCCGAGTATAGAAACAAGATAAATCATGAGGTCGCCAAGGGGAAGGAAGTGAAGATCACCCCTATACCACCCTTAGACTAAATTGTGGTGCAGTATATCCATGTCCCTTCCCATGGTAACGCTGAATTTGCTACATATATGTCGTTGAAGAGGCAAATAAGGTAAGGGAAAATAATAACGTTAAAAATGAATGAAATTACCTTCATGATCGAGGGAATTGAGGATGTCTTTGGCATCTCGGTGAGAGAGCAGGATATTGAGAACTTCTTGACTGACGGCCGATTTCACCGCCAAGTGGATCGCCGAGTTGCCATTTCTGTCTCTCAGAGTGACGGAGGAACCACATTTCAGCAGCAGTTTCACCAAATCGACGTTGCCAATCATCACTGCCAAATGGAGTGGAGTCTGCACATGAAAAATAAGACGAAAAATAAGTTAAAACGGCAATTAAGAATTTTGGATAAAAAAAAAATTATTAGTTCAAGGATTCAGTCATGAACATTTTACAGGACTTCTATGTAACACTTAATGTAGAATTTAAATCTCAAATTTTACAAATGTTTCTGAATTATTCTCAAATGATTCATCTTATTCTAAATTTTGTGGAACATTAAAGTAATAAGAATGGTTTTTAATTTTTTTTATGTTCTTTTATTTTTGGTATGTATACATCTATAAATACCAAAGAGACACGTTTAAAGCTCTGTATTTATAAATTGAATTAAAATATTCTGTGAACTTACTTGTCGAAGGTAGTTGGTAAGGTCCATTGATATAGAAGCTTTTAACATGAGAGCACATAATTTATGAACTAGTTTAAAATTTTCCTGAGCGACAGCTACATGAATTGGCCTGCAAATGAAAAAGTAAACAGAATTAGATAAATACGTAAAAAAAATCATCAAGTCTATTTAATTAAGAACAACTTATTGTTAATAACTTTTTAGAATCTATCCCAATTTCATACATTTCTTAAAATCATTTTTTTATATCTGAACATCACTCTAAACATTTCTTCTTCTTTTTCAATGGCACAATAGTCCCATGAGATCGGTTGTCTTTGTCGCTTTACGGACATTTTGTGCACACTTTAGGCTAATTAGACCGGGACCTACAGTTTAAAGTGGATTCCGAACCACTAACAAACATCCATGCTACCGTCAGGATTCGAACCTTAAGCCTGTAGTATCAGAGGTCAAAGCGTCAGCCTATTGGACATCAGACCGCAGCACGGTGGGGGAAGGGCAAGGCCATTTCCCCAACTTAAGTTGGGTACAGCAACTTACGTTAAGTACACAGTTATTTGCCCAATTAAGTAATGTGGACCATTTTTTAAACAGACAATTTTTCCACATAAAATATTGTTTAGACGCCTTAATAAGATTGAAAACTAGTTGATTAGCGAATTTAATGAATCGTATGCTTAAGTTTAGCTCGTTGCTACAGGTTTTTGGTTCGAGTCACGGCGGTGGCAAGGATGTTTGTATTGGTTCGGAATCCAATTTAAGTCGGGTAGGTCCTGGTGTCACATGATTGTAGAGCGTTGGGTATTTAAAAGGAATTTTTTAAAAATGTTTAAAAATAATTTGATAAAAACTCATGATATTAATTATTAGTCTAGAAATTATTTACAATTTATGTGCACTTAAAAACTTGGTCGTAGTGACTTGCATATATTAGTATAGTATAGCTAATTTATTGATTTTCAATAGGATTTTTTATTTTATTTCGAAAAAGAAATTGAAAAGAAGTAACTTTAGTATGTAGTAAGACTGTTTCATATGAAATTTAATTAGCTGAATATCGATATTTCTTAACATAAATTAATCACTCCTCTAATTGTAACAATCAATCTATTTAGTTTCCCCATTAAACGTTATGTAACCAATTGTTTTGATAAAATATTCTCAGAAATATTTGAGACCTAAATTACATAAACGGAAGAAAAAAAAGTAATATTAATAGCATATACCAAGTATGAAACAGAAACTTCCAAACATACTTAAAACTAATTTCGTAACGTGCGAATATTTGAATAGAATTAATCACCAGACATGTGTTGACAAACAAAAAATGACGGAAGATATTCAAGAGGGGAAACTTCCCTCACCAAATTAATCGCCAAATATAGATCAGAAACAGCCATTAGTTAATCGAAAAGGAAGTTCTATTTCAGCAATCCAAAAGCAAAACGATTTTCATTAAGGGGAATGGAAATGCAGTTACAGTTAAGAGATTATCGAAAAATCGAACCTAAAAAAAAATATTAATTGAAGTTGATCTTCAACATCAAAAGGAGAATAGAATAGTTTCGGTTCTAAAAGTGTCGTAAACCTAAACTTGGCTCTGAAGAAAGTACGAACTAAAGCTGGTCAAAGAGATTGTGACGTCGTCAAAGTGCCGCGTGCGAGGGCGGGGCTTATAAGCAAAAAATAAACTGCGCATGCGTCACCGTACAAAGGGGGGAATCCCCGCTTTCAAATGAATTGGAGATTGGAAAGTTTTAGCGCGTCATTTTTTAATGGCCATTTTATGACGATGCAATTATATAACGATACAGTCGCGTCGTTATATTTTTTGTAATTATTGCGTACAATTTTTTTTTCGATTACAACCGCTTCACTTAGTTTTGAAATATATTCTGTGTGATTTTGTTTCTGATGATATATTGATTTTTCTGAGAATATGTAGTGTCATTTTGATCTTATTATAAAATTATTGGGAAAAAAATTGCGAAAAGGGATTTTTTAGAATATATTATAGTCGCAAAAATCCCTATGTCGAAATATATTTTTTTTAACATTTTTAAGTAATTATTATGACGAGTTTAGTAGTTATTATGAAAAACTGTAATGTCTGTAAGAAGGGAATATTAAATTTTTGTACAGATAAAATTGTTTTAATTTGAAAATTAGAAAAAAAATGTCTGAATTATGCATAGAACATATTTTTTTGTTTTATCTAGCTGTTCATTAACTTTTCATGATATTTGGAACTTTTTTTTGATGCCATACCGTTTCCCCCTTCTTCAAGTATCTTCAGTAAAAATTTGAACTCATTGAGTCAACGAGCGGTTCTTTTTTTACAGCATTTAGAAAGTGGGACTTTAATTATAACCAATCTGTACATTATATATAAATTTTGAGAGAAATTTCTAGAAATGAGAGAAATCTTTTGAGAGAAATTTTTTAAAATGCTGTCTTAAAAATTATTGTGGTTATAATATTAACTATATTTATAATTCTCTATACTACTGATATATAACATTCGGTCATTAACCTTTTGTATAAGTAAAAATGGAATTAAGAATTTATCTAAAGAATAAATTTATCTTAGCCTATAATATATACGTATATTACAATAGATATGTGATAAAAATAATGATAAGTTATACAGAGAATATAATTCACAGTGATAAACAATAGAAAGGCATTTGTGATAAAATTACGACGACCAAAATAAGCAAACTTAAAAACAAGTAAAAAATACACAAACATATTGCGAAATAAGTCTTTTTTAAAAAAAATGAAATGGTTATATTTAACGATCGAATCGAAAATAAAGAATCGAATTGCATTAATTCATTTACACTTATAGTAAATGATAAAGTTATCTATTTTAAAAACCTTTGGGCTGCCTGACAAAAAATATATACTGAATATATTTTTCGAATTTCTTTTTTTTAACTTTATAAGGACATGGAAGAGTTCAGCTTTAAAAAAAAATGTCCATGCCATATATCACATGAACGAGTTCAACTCGGGATGACAGTAAATGGACACGGATGAGTTATTAGGCAAAAGCACAGTCAAAATTGTGTATTTTCAGCCAAAACAAAAGAATAAATTTTTTGGAGATGAGCTCGTTTTATCGTCTGCAGTTTTCTTTCTGTTTTCGCCTAAAAAATACTTGTTGTATTCTTTTAGTCTGCTTGCAAACCACACGAGAAAGAATCTTCTAAAATAAATCTGTGGCAGATAGTAAAAATTTTTCAACCAATCCAAAAAGAAATGGCAACAGCGTGTTGTTATTTATTTTTGATGAATGTCAAAAATGGAATATATTCGACTCTTGTTAAATGGTCATCTCCAAGCTCCGCTATGTAAAATGGCTTTTTAATGGTAATTTTTGAATATCTTATATAACAATTGGGGCCTGATGGCGCTCGGGCTTTGGATGTCTGTAGTATTTTGGAAATCACTTTGAACCGTTGGTCCAGGTCTAATATGACTACTATTACTACACCACACCACATCACTGTGCCTAGAGCTGAGTTGCCCCTTTGCAGTTTTGGAATGATGTGGGTGAGAAGTCTGATTGGGCTCTGTGACGCTCTACGGTCATATGAGACCGGGACCTACGACTTAAAGTGGATTCCGAACCACTACAAACACTGATGATGATTATATAACAATTGACTGCCGTTAAATCATCACTTATTTATATAGAAGCATTAATGTGTAGTTTAATGAGGGTTGACCATATGTAGATTTAAATATATGATGGCCCGACTCGTGGCTTAGTGGCAACGTGCGCCGCTGGTGAGCGTTGGGGCGGAGGTTCCATCCGCTGTCGGCTTTGTTGTAGACACTGTTTCAAAAAACGAGCAGCCTCGATGGTATTTGGGATGTTCAGCATCTTGACTACCTGGTGGGAGTGTTTCGGGTTTTCACCCATACGATACGCAAATGCGGGGTAGTTTCCTCTAAATGCCTACCCAGAAGGCACCGCCCTCCTTCATCAGCGTCACGGAGCCAAGTCAGACTTCTACCTACGGGTTTTCCATTACAATAGATGCTGCCCCACTTTCCCTTCTTCCATGAAACCTCACGGGTTTTTGGACTTGGTGTAGATGTTGCTGTCTACCAAGTAGGATATAAGAAATAGGAACAAATATATGATTTTTTAATAACTATCCGAAACAGTAGCGAATCATCAAAATCAAGTATGAAATACTTTATTTCGTTTTTCCTCTAAATTAGCATGAGAAATTAAACCAAAAGTTATCCCATTATTAAGTTGCTGTAACACTCATGATCTATTTCAATTGTTTAGAGAAATTATATAAAATTTTTTTGGATTGATCTTTATAAGTGAAATATTTGGGAAAAAATCAACATTTCCTACCACGCCTTTTATAGCGAAATTTCAAACAATTTTTTTCTAAAAAAAAATTTCTCAATATTGTAGTAAAAGCTTCCGTGTTCTTCGAAAAATTTAAAAAACTGAACAGTTTCACTTTCAACTTCGTTATTTTTTTATTTATTTAAATCTATACCACAGAATTCAGTTCTCTAAATGTGTTTGTATTTAATAAATATTTGAAATTAAAAAATTCCAATTTTTACAACTGAACATGGCGATAAAATAAAATCAACTTGACGATAAAAATTGATTTTTGGAATTCTAAGAAAACATTTTCGGTTTTTAAGTGAACAAAATCAAACCGAAACATTTACACAAACTGAATTCAAAATCAAAAAAAATGTTTATATAAGACAATAACAGGCGCTTGGCGCCAAACATAACGCCAAGCTACCTTAGTAAAGTTTACAATAACTAATAAACTAACTTCGTTTGCATTGATGTAGCAATACCACTTAAAAAAATTACAACTTTTTTTATTGTTTAACAATCAAGGACTTGCTATATTTACAATTTTTTATAAATTAATTCACCTCTAAAAGTTGTCGTTTTCATTTAAGTAAGTAAAGCTGTAGTTTTAGTTTCACTTTCATCAAAACAAGTTTTTACTACCTCGTGACATTGGCGACTTTTTTGTAAAGTAAAAGTTTTTTGGGGGTTACTATAAGATCAAAAATTGCAATCCAAAATCACGATACAAAATATTTTAGATCATAAATAACCAGTTTTCCAAAAATATACTATATAAATCATCAATAATGCCACAATTTTTGTTAAACAAATCATCAAAATGGTGGTAATTACAGTTAAAAAACATCTGCGTAAACGTGACCAGACTATTTATTTTTTTAAATTTTTTTTTAAAGATTTATGCAGGCAAAAGCTGCTTTATCTCAATTTATCCAAAAAGCAAATAAAAGTGTTATTTTTATCGGTTTTATTTAAATTTCTTTCACGAGCTTTTTTTATGCATAACATTTATTTAAATTTCGTTTACGAGCTAATAATTATATATAATTAAATAATATGAAATTATTTTAAAAGATCATCTGGTGACAGTAAAGAATAATTTTATATCAAAGTGAAAACTAGATTTTTCAAGAAAAGAAAATCGTTTGGAATTTTTCAGTTTTTTATATTTTTTAAGTTTGCTGTTATGCGTTTTGTTCTTACATTCAATTCTAAATGCTATGGGTAACCTGTATAACGGACCAGCAGATTAGTAATTATAAAAGAATTTAGTAAAAAATTAATTCAGAAAAAAAATAATAATTTGTTCTATAAGACCGTCTAGTGAAAGTAAAGACAATTTCATTTCAAAGTGAAAGCGACATTTTTTAACAAAAGAAAATCGTTTGAAATTCTTTAGTTTTTTTTTATTTTTCATTTTTTAAGATTGCTGTTATGCGTTTTGTTCTTGCATTAAATTCTGAATTTTATGGGTAGCCTACTAATAATTATATAATTAAATAACGGCAAATTATTCTGAAAAATCGTCTGGTGAAAACGACAATTTTATTTCAAAGGAAAAGCGATATTTTTCGAGAAATGAAAATCGTTTGAAATTCTGTATTTTTTTTCATCATTTTATTTTTTAAGATGGGGGCCAGAATGGCCGAGTGGCTAGCGCTCTGGCGCTCGGTGCCACAGGTTTCGGGTTCGAGTCCCGGCGGTGCCGTGGATGTTTGTAGTGGTTCGGAATCCACTTTAAACCGTAGGTCCCGATCTAATAGGATCGTAGAGCGTTGCCGGGGGCATTGTTACTCCGCGTCCGTAGCTTATTTTCAAGTTGACACGCGCCCCCTGGGTAATGCAAAGTGAGTAACGTCTGTGCAGCGCTTGCCTTAAGGCATCCAAGACCTAAGTGTTTTTTTTAAGATTGCTATTATGCGTTTTGTACTTAAATTCAATTCTAAATATTATGGGTAACCTGTATATCAGTCTATCCGATTGCATTTTATGTTAATTTTATATTCTTTCGTCTGATCATGTTTTTAATTTTTAAAATAATTTAAAAAATTTTTTTCTTTTGGGGCTAAATATTAATTTTGTTACTGGTTTGGAAGTATTCAAACTATTAAACTCTTTTTTTTTATTTTTACTGTAATCGTTAATTTAGATTTTTAAATAATAATTACCTTTTTTTTTAAATTTTAAGTTTTAAAATATTTTTTTAATTATTTTTCTTCTCGGTATAAATATTAATTTTATAACTGGTTTGGAAGTACACAAACTATTAATTTTTTTTATTATTATAAACGTCAACTTAGGTTTTTAAAATAATAATTACCAGAAGTTTCTAAATGATAACCAATTGAACTCAAGACGATTTATTCTCTGGGTTCAAATACATAACAATGAACATAAAAGGTAATTATTTAGATCATTAATGAAGTAAAGGACTATTTCTAGAAAAACAATGCATACTATATGGAATTACCAACCACGTCTGACTGACGCGTACTTCAGCGGAAAGTTAAGCGAGGTACCTGAAATTGTTGGGGAAGTCCCGTTTGTAGCAGGAAATTTTGTGCGTCAAGTCGAACTCAGTACGTCTTTCGCGTTAGTTGAAATAAAATACTACATCCAAAATACAATCCCTCGCATTGAATATGATTTGCGCAATAGAATTCGAAATACCCAGGGAAAAAATAAATCATTTGGAGAAATTTTAAGTAGTTTCGCATTTGAGTTGGCATAAGATTTTAATGAGAGCTGGAATCTTAAAATGGTTTCATGAATGCTGGGCAAATATTTGGTTAGCTGGCATTTATTAAGTAAGAAATGCTTTTTTTAAAAGCTTTTGCAACTGATTAAGATTTCATCATCTATGCTTCGAAATAGATGGGAAAAATTGCTCACTCATTTAAAGATTAAATATGCAAAATAAATAAAACTTATATATATTAAAATATAAAATTTGAAAAAACGTATATAAAGTTTTTTGATTTATTAAGTTAAATGGTTCAATATTCAATTTAAAAAAGTTAAATGGTTATAAATATGAATATATTAAGGTTACAATAATTTTCACACACATTTAAAGATAAAAAGAAATAAAAAGTATATATAATAACAAAATTTGAAAAAAAAATAAGGTTTTCTGATTTATTAAGATTAATCCAATTTTTAAATATTAAATGATTATAAATATGAATATATCAGGGTCATATTAATTTGCACATATATATAAAGATAAAAAGAAGTAAAAAGTGTATATTAAAACATAAAATTTGCAAAAAATAAATAAATAATGTTTTCAGATTCAATGTATAAAAGTTAAATGGTTATAGATATTAATATATTAGGGTCATAATAACTTGCACACATATATAAAAAAATTGCACACATATTAAAGTCAAAAAGAAATAAAAAGTATGTATTAAAATATAAAATTTGAAAAAAAAAAGTTTTCCAATTCATTAAGATTAATTCAATTTATAAACGTTAAATGGTTATAAATTTGAATATATCAGGATCATAATAATTTGCACACATGTATAAAAAAATGCACATATATTTAAAAATAAATAGTATATATTAAAACATAAAATTTGAGAAAAAAAGCAAGGGGAAAAAATGGAATGCACGGAAGTGTTAGTGATTCGGAATCGACGTTACGGTCTCGGTCTAATTAGCTTAGAATGAGCAAAAATTAACCGTAGAGAGACAAACCAAACCAAATTAAACCCTGCTTAACGCTGAATAGACTACTGTAGTGGCAAATGACCTTTCTAGGTCAAAATGTTTGGATTAGAAAACAAAGTTCTAGAGTGCTTGTTAGTTATTATTATTCATTTTTTATTTCAGCAAACATTGTTACATTTATTTATTTCAGCAAATATTGTTTATGAAGCTACTAATTAATTAGCAAAAGAAAATATTCAATTTCTTTTTAAAAAGTTCAATAATAAGTGAAGTTTATGTGAAAAAATATGTTTAGAACCTCATGAAAAAAAATTTAAAATTCCATAAAAATGAAAAAAAAAAAAATGTAATGTACCTAGATCTAATATCACTTTGAAACTCAAATATTTCATACTTTTAAAAAGCTTTGGAGTGTTTTATTATATACAAAATTTTGTATGAATGCTGTGTTATGGTGAATGGGTACGTAATTCTCATTTAATTCCTCATTCCTTTAATTCCTGATATGTAATTTCTCATTTAATGAGCATAAAATTCCTCATTTCTCGTAATTCAGTGTAGGAAACTGTAGTAAAAAATGTCTCGTAATACAATATTATCTCCCAAAGTATCGAATTAGTTATATAATATGATACCTAGCTTTTGAAAAAGACACAATTAATATGAGTTACCTGTATTTTGAAATTGTAGAAGGGAAACAAAATTACCGAAGAATTTATTTCCCAATGCCAGATATCCAGGAACTAATGGCTCCTTAAGTAAGGGGACTTTCCCCGTTTCAAGATCTTATCATCAAGAATAAATGGGAAGAGATTCTTTCTTCTCACGTGTTTGGTAAGCATGAAAAGAATTATGCAGCAAAAAAGAAATACCTAAATCTCTTAGGATATTGATTTGCGAAGAAATATAATGGCATTGCTTGCGAAAGTGTGGCGACTTAAATCATCACTATATCTTACATAACAAATTTTTTCAAAAGTTTTGAAACTCATATGCATGTTTTTAACTGCACATTCCTTTGCAACGGATGGCACAATTCAAATAAGGAAAATCTACATAATCTTTGGGCCGCAATTAATATTAAAAATTACTATTAAATTAATAAAATGCTTTTTAACTAATTATAAAAAGCTTAAAAAAGATATATATATATATCAAAGATATAGATTATAAAAGCTTTTTAACTATTTATACTAAGTAATTATTTATTAATTTAATATATCCATTAGAATAATTACTTATAGCACCCAATATATTAATTAGGATCAGTACTTGTTTTATTCAATATATTAATTCAAATAATTACTTATAACATTAAACTTATTCATTTAAATAATAATCTAATAACATCAAACATACTCATTAGGTAAGGGATATTTAAAAATTTCTCATTAGATAAGGGATATTTAAAAATTTCTCATTAGATAAGGGATATTTAAAATTTTCTCATTAGTTAAGAGATATTTAAAAAATTTCGCATTAGTTAAGGGATATTTTAAATTTTCTGATTGGATAAGGGATATTTAAAAATTTCTCATTAGATAAGGGATATTTTATATTTTAATCGTATTATTTTTGACATATTTATTGTATAATATTGGAGAATTCATAATGTTTTTTCATTTTATATGGTTCATTAACCGAGGGTTCTTCTTAAATAATTAAATCAATAAATTTCTACAAAAATAATTTTTTAAAATTAAAATTTATTTATTTATTTTATTATCAATATACTGTTTAAAGATAAATTTATTATTATTTTTAAAAAGTTGCTGATTTTATAACTTATAATTATTTATTTAAATGAAAAAAACCAAACGATTATTAATATTAATTTAATAAATACAGAAAATAATGGAAAGAATGCAGAAAACATTTCCGCGTGCAGTTGCGGAACTAATTGCTTTCTATAAGAAATCGATTACTTTTTCTGCATGCATCTTTTTATGCCTACCTCAGGCAAAAAAGTAAATGTTGCAACCTCCACCGCAAAAATATATTTGATTAAGCAATAACGATGAATAATAAGTAAGTATTTGGCTTTTTTCACTTTTGAAAGGAGAAAGAATTTCCATTCATTAATTATGAATGATCTTGTTAAAAATAGAATCATTATCCGATTGAAAAAAATCAATCGAGAATTGTTATATTATCACATAGAATGATTTTCACGCAAACAGTAGTAGTAGTAGTAGTAATAGTAATGCTCTTATTTAAAAATATTAAATATTAAACCTAGTGCGTTATCTACTTTAACTCCTCATTTCCGTTTTTTTTTTTTTCAGGCCTGATAGCCCAGTGACTAGCCCTCGGTGCACAGGTTTCGGATTCGAGTCCCGACAGTGCAATGGATGTTTGCAAAAGTTCGGAAACCACTTTAAGCCATAGGTCCCAGTCTCATGTGACTGTAGAGCTTCACAGAGCCCAGTCAGATTTCTCACCCACAAACACTGAAAACATCCATGGCACCGCCGGTACTCGAATCCGAAACCTGTGGTACCGAGTGCCAAAGCGCTAGCCACTCGGCCATTCAGTCCCTTAATTAGTGATATAAATACTTTAATATGGAGGGCTTCGCGAATTACATGAAAGTGAAGTTTTTCAATTTTTCAATTGTCTTTATTAATTTTTACAACATATTGTAAATATTATTTCAAGTTTGTATTAAAACGTTGTTCAATTTTAAATTATGAAATATTAGAAAGAAACCTAATACATAGGTAATGGAATGTTTCGTATAAAAGTATTAAAAAAAAAAAAAATCTCGTCAAAGTCAAAAATGCTCAATAAAATAACTTTAACTTTTAATATAAATATAAAAATAAAATATGGCATCGAAATATATTGTAACCATTATATTGCTAAAAATAACGAACAAAAATTAACACTTAAAAATAAAATATGACGTTCCGATATCTCGAAGACAAATATAAAAAGAAATAAAAGTACACCCAATCTTTCATTTTGAAAGTTACTTTCTCCGCAGACCACCAACATAGCGTCAAATCATTGGCTGCCAGGTTGCTTTCAGTAAGAAAAGGAAGTGAGAGAATCCTCGCCGTGGAGTAATTTCCAAGACCGCCAAAGCCTAAGGTGTTGCCTATCCTTCAAATCAGGCCGCTGTATAGGTTAATCCCCCTTTTGCATACATTAATAACTTTAAACCTCCCATTTCGAAATCTATCGCAAGATCCGCTCCAAATTCAAATAATGAAAGTAATTATGGTTTTTCTTAGTAACATCGTATTAACAGCAATGATGCCTGAAATCTACTTTAAAAAAAAAAAAATTATTTCCTTATGATGAAAATAAATAAGTCAATTTATTTTCACAATGTGAAAATAAATTTGTTGTTGTAAATTTGGCTTTGTTTGCAATATTATCTTATTAATTAATTAAATTTTTAAGACGTTTTTTTTTTTTTTTTAAATATGTAACAATTTTTTATACTTATTGCTTTGGATTAAAAATAGCTATTTTATTTATTTATAAAAATCTTTTTAATTATTTATTTGAAAAAAAAAAAGTTTTTAATTAATGCAATAGGATGCTTTGATAATTCAACATTTTATGACACTGTAATATGAACATATGGAATTCTAGAATTGATAATAATAATAAAAAAAGGATATTGCGCTTTAAAAATATTAAATCAATAATTAATTAAATTATTTTAGAACTGAAATGTAAAGGAAGAAGACGCCGTTAAGAATTTCTGAGATATTTCATTTTATTTTGCATGTTGTGTTGTGACAAACCCTCAGTGTCCTGCAGTGCGGGACGGACATCCCATGAGTAATCTTCTCATGGATGGAGGGAAAAGGGGCATCTTCTGTTGCGATGGAACACCCGTAACTCTGACTTAGCTTCCGTGTTGCTGAAGAAGGAAGGCAGTGCCTTCCAAAAGGGCATTTAGAAGGAACAGCCCCACATTTGCGTATCATATGGGAGAAAACGTGGAAAACTCCCAGCAGGTAGTCCGATGCATGAGGTAAGATGTTGAACATCCCAAAAGCCATCGATTCTCGTCGTTTTTTGAAACAGTGTCTACAAAAATGCCGTCAGCGGATTGAACCTCAGCCCTAATGCCCACCAGCGGCGCACATGAACACTGACCCACGAGTAGGGCCATTTTTTTCATATTATAGCTTATAATATTTAGCTAATCGTACATTTGTATTTAAATAGAAAAGTTGGAACAAAGTTTAAAGCTTTTTTTCATGCATGTAGTAAATGAGGAATTAATATAATCTTTAAATAAACTTTCTCTACTTAAAATAATTTTTTTTAAGTAGAGAAAGTTTTCACGGGGTTAAAACTGGTATTTATTGTAGACATAAGTAAAGGATTGACGTTGAATTCATCTATGTTTTTTATGTTGTAAGATGAATTTAATCATGTCGCTCATTTTCATTAATTCATGTTTATAATACTATATGCATAATATTAAAAAAATATCATAATCTTTCTAAAAAACGATGAGTTTGTAGCAATTGAAACACTACAGCAGAAATGGTTTCAAAGGTAGGTAAAGGTCTTATATTAATATGCATATGTCCTCTGCGGAAGAAGATTCATACTTATGAAGATTAGAAACTATTATTAAAACTTTCTGTAATTTTCTATCTGACGAATTTGTAAAATATAGTAGGAATTGAAAGGAATAAAAAGCATCTAGTAATTGTTACACAAAAAAAATGAGGGATTGTAAAAAGTTTACTTCGTAAATATTAGTTAACAACTTCATACCATTCTAAAGTGCATATATATATAGACAAAAAAAATAAATTAAGAATTAGGATAATGCTACAATGAAATATATTTAAGTAGGAAAAGAAAAGGTGCTATAAGCAACCGAAACTAATGTTTTGATTGGAAACAAAGCGTATATAAATGCCACATCGTTTAAAACAGTAACATTTATATATCTTATTTTTTTGTTTATGTTAACTAATGCTCAATATATTTCGGCTTAAAAAACGTATGCTGACGTACACATTGGTACACAACCTTATTGCATGTCAAGGATATTTAACACACATATATTTTTTACATTAGGATACATCTACTCAGACGGAAATGGGAGTTAATTTCCATTCAGGACTTAAAAGATATGATAGACTTAAAAGACAGAACGTATACATTGAGTATATAATCTTATTGCGTGCCAAGGATATTTAACAGTATATATATATATATATATATATATATATATATATATTTATATCATTAGGATATTTCATGTTCTACAATATATACTACGAGCAGACTCAGACGGACGGAAATGGGAGTTAATTTCTATACCGAAGGACTTATGATACACTTAAAAGACAGGATGTTATACATTGAATAAGCCTTATTGCATGTCAAGGATATTTAACAAATGCATATTTTTTTTACATTAGAATATTTCATGTTCTGCAATATATACTACGAGCAGACTCAGACGGAAGGAAATAGACGTTAATTTCTATCCTTAAGGACTTAAAAGATATGATAGACTTAAATGACAGAACGTATACATTGAATAAGCCTTATTGCATATCAAGGATATTTAGCATACATATATTTTTTTTACATTAGGATATTTCATGTTCTGCAATATATATTCCGAACAAATGAGACGGACGGAAATGGGAGTTAATTTCCATTCGGAAGGATTTAAAGATATGATAGACTTAAAGGATAAGACGTATACATTGGGTAAACAACCTTATTGTTTATCTTACAACCTTATTGCATGATATATATATTACATTAGGATGCTTCTCGTTCTACAATATATACTAAGAGCAGATTTAGACGGACGGAAATTGGAGTTAATTTCCATTCGGAAAAACTTAAAAAAATATCATAGACTTAAAAGACTTGGCATAGACATTGGGTACACACACAGCCTTATTACATGTCAAGGATATTTAACATATTTTGTTTTTACATTAGTATACTTCTCGTTCTATAATATATACTACGAACTTAACGATATATACCTCATGGATTATCAAGGATATTCTATGTAATTTTTCTTGACATACCAATACTTGTATAAAAATAGATACAAAACAAAAAATAAATATTAAAAAAAAAAATTTTTATGTTAACCACAAATATTCTCCCACTCATAAATAGCTTACCTATCCCCATCGCTGTCGGACATCATGGCGATCTGAACGCGCAGCAAGTTCAGTTCTTTTTTGTTCATGTGGTTCAGATGAGTCCTAGTCCTCTTAACCGCACTGTGGGGCGAACACTGAACCGCAGCGTGCACTTTTCCCATGTTACACACATCTGTGTCAATGGGCTCGTTCAGGGGAGCGTTCGAATCAGCCGGTGACGAAGATGATTCGCTGAGTTTTCTTTTTTTAGGAATGTGTGGAACGACTTGTGACACCATGTTCTGGGGTGACACAGGACGCTGAGGTGCGGGTGGGAGTGGAAATGAGTTTTCGATGATTAAGTCCGTCACATCAGATACTGATGATACACCGATGATAGGTTTGTGATTCATTGTCCATTTCATGGTATACGAACTTGCTGTGTGAATGATGATGTTGTCTTCTTGATGTGTTCGAGCAAAAACTGGTTTTAAACCTGGAATACAAGAATTAAATAATACTTAATAATAAATAACGATAAATCATTGTTTAATTACATAAATAAACTGTATTCATTTTGTTCCAATATTTATGAATAATTTCACATCAGAAAGAAAAGATAACAGTAGCAAATGAGTATACATCAACAGCAAATGAGTATACAATACAGTAATAACAAATGAGCATACATTAACACACTATTAATGAATTTTTTAAAATTATTATTATTTAATTTAAATAATTTTTAACTGAAAGTCTTAAATAATGAAAAAAACTAACGAAATTTATATACGCCATTTCCACATTATATTAACTAACACTGATTCAACTTTGAATTAAAAAATTAACGATATTTAATAATTAATAAATAATTAAATTAATGAGAATTAATAATTAAAGATAAATAATCAATTTTCAATAATTTTGATAAATAGTTAATTTGCAATAATTTCGTTAAATAAATAATAATCAATCATTGAATAATTTGTAGTATTAGGGTGATTGTTATTTTAAGAAAATATTAGCTATAGTTCTAGAAACGAGTCAATTTCGCAAGAGACATTTTTTTTTGTACCATAATTGAAATTTCTCAGTACGCTAACAAGCTTAATTAAATATTAAAGAATAAAACGACTTACAATGCTTTTCAAAAAATCATTTGCATTTATATATGTAACTATAAAATCGTAATCTATAATATGCTACAGTAGTTTAATGGATAAAAAAAGACTGCTTTCCCGTTTACTTTTGCAAACCTATCTAGCTGGATCAATCTGGGTCTGCGCATGCGTACTGTATTATCCGGGTATTCTTTTCTGAGACGCAAATAAGAACAATATTGTTTGGAAATGGAGCTCGTTTAAATGGCCACAAAAAAGTTTTACTTATATACGAAATTACTCCAAAGCTTACAAAAATAAATAGATTGTTATAATGATAAAATATGAATGCGTATTAAATTAATTAAATACAAAAAAATTACATTTACATATTCAAATATTATATCCACTATTTAATTTAATAATATAATAACTCTAGTAAAAATTTAAATATGAGAACTTATTTAAATAAATAAAATTCTATAATTTATTAAATTTTTTATCTAATTTGTAATAAAAAAATGTTACATATCCAAAATCAGCTCAGATTATTTATAGTTTCAATTAAAATGTCAAATAATATTATATATATATATATAATGTATTATAATTTTTTTTATTACGCCTAAATTTTAAAAAAAATTGTAATTATTTTCTATTATAGTTGTTTTATTTAATTATTTTATATTTTTATACACGACCTTAATTTACTTATTATTATATAAGGGCCACTTTTTATTAAAAAAATTGATGAAAAAGTGAAATATTTTTATTATTTTAGTATAAAATATTTATAAGTCAAATAATTTAATAATTATAAAAAAATATTAAATTTAAAATTAAATTCGATGTGAAATTAATTCTTACATAATTATGAAAATTAATGCATTATATTCAAAAAATATGACAACAAAGGGGGATTGTTTAATACAAAAATGATCATTAAAATTATTGTTAAATATTTCATATAATAATAAATTTAAAATTTCTTAAATGTTTTTAATTTTTTTTTACAAGTAAATTATTATACGTTCGTCAATTTTTTTTTAATAATAGGTATTTTACCTTAAAATAAAATGGATAAAAAAAAAAAATAATAAAATAAATAAATACAAAAATAATTATTAGAATTATTGTTAAATATTTCATATTATAATAAATTATAAAATTCTTAAATATTTTGAATTTTTTTTTTTTTACAAATAAATTATTATATGTTCATCAATTTGTTTTTTAAATAAAAGATGTTTTACCTTAAAATAAAATGGGCAAAAAAAAAAAAAAAAAAATTTTAAAAAATATTAAAAAAATAATGAAAATATCATTTATAAATAAATTTAATTATTACCAAAAATTAATAAAAAAATTAAGTATGAATCCTTAAATAAAATGGTCCCACTTTTATATGAATCCCGAATAATTAATTAATTTTATTTTATAAATACCTAAACACAAAGCTTTTCATAAAAAAAAAAAAATTAGCGAAATGGACAAAAACGCAACTCACCACGAATCTAATAGTAAAGTACCTTCCGCCGTGAAAAATCTTTTAATATATACCCACTAACTAAACAAATAAAAGCATATCTACGACCAGATAGCGGCGCGTACATTTTTCGATACACTTTTTACCAAGATTAAACAATCAACTGTTTTGGGTTTTTAGTTCAGTTTCGTTGGAAGGTATAAGGGAAATCCCCTCCGTCATTACGAACAGTCATTGGGTTACCACAATCTTCCCAGTGAGCTCGTGTTTGGCGAGCGTTTGCTCATTTGGCGAGTTCTTCAGGTGAAAGGGGTTTCCCCTTTCTTGTGTTTAGGTCTGTTAAGAATTTGAATTTTGAACTCTTGTCCTTCGAGTAGACTATACAAAGATTTTGAAGTGGTGCCAAAGCAGTTAAGATCTTGATAAATGTTTTATTGAACACGGCGTCTTAAAAATTAAATTCTAAAAGTAGTTTTGCGGCAGTTTCGGTTCCTAAAGAATTGGCTGAAACACTTCGTAAATGTATGATTAGAAAATGCATATTTATTCAGAAGATCAACGCAAACTTTAATAATTTTTTTTTGTATAAATTTATAGAATATTCAACAAATGTTAATTGGTTAAAAATGAATTATAAACAATAATTTTTAAATTCGTAGTTTTTCTGATTTGTGATTTGAATTAAAAAAAATCTTTTAAACTCAATCAAAGTGAGAAATGAAAAAATAAATAAATTATTACTTATTACTTGAAAAAATAAATTATTACAGACCATAATTAATAAATTAATTATTACTTACTTATTATTAATATTAAGAAAAATAAATTATTACTTATTACTTGAAAAAATACATTATTACTTATTATTTAAGAAATAAATTATTACAGACCATAAAAAATAAATAAATTATTACTGACTTATTACTTATATTAAGAAAAAATAAAGTATTACTCATTACTGGAAAAAATAAATAATTACTGACCATAAAAAATAAATAAATTGTTTCTTATTACTTGAAAAAATGAATTACTGCAGATTATAAAAAAATAAATAAATTATTACTTACTTATTACTTATATTAAGAAAAAATAAAATATTACTTATTACTTGAAACATTAAACTATTACAAACCATAAAAAAATAAATTAATCATTACTTACTTATTATTTATACTAAGAAAAAATAAATGATTACTTATTACTTGAAAATATAAATTATTACAGACCATAAAAAATAAATAAATTATTACTTACTTATTACTTATTTTAAGAAAAAATAAATTATTACCTATTACTTATATTAAAAAATAACTTATTAATTGAAAAAATAAATTGGTACAGACTGTATTTTTTTACATTTAAATTAAAAAGAGTTGAAAACACGAAGAAAACAATGATCATTTATGAATGTTAAAAAATGATAATAAATAATCACAAATGATCATTTATTTTCATCATCATAATTGACACTTATCTAATTTGGCTATGTCTTTAAGAAGAGATGTATATACTGCAGACCCTATCCTCATAATTCTATTTTTTTTATAAAAATAATTATAATAGTTAAAAAATAATATAATTAATATTTTTTAAAAACAATTTTAGATTTTGATGAAAAATTAAAAACTTGATTCAACTTTAGTTTGGTGAATAATTAAATATTAAAATATTAGAAAAAATATTTTATTTAGAGTGTTAAAAGAATCTAAAGTATTTGTTTTAGTATTTTGTTCGGTTTTTGCAATATAGCGAAATAATTTTTATTTATCATTTTTTTTTTAAAAAGTGTTTGTGCTCAAATTTGTATGCAACTAAACAGGCTTGCTCATTATAATACTTTAATTATAATCCACAACTACTTTATTTAGTGCCACATTTAAAATGGAAGATATTCTTTACAATAAATATATTGAAGAGGTAAAAAAAAAAAAAAAAATGCATATAAAGAACCTGCATCCAGACTATGTTAGTGACAAAAGATCTGCAATAAAATATAAAACATCGTATAAAATATTTTTTTATATTTTATATTTTATTTTGTAACATTTTATATATTATAAAATATTTTTCTTATATTTATTTGATATTTTTTATTTAATTGAAGATCTTTTGCCACTAACGTACTAGTCTGGATGCAGGTTCTTTATATCCATCTTTTTTTTTTTTACCTCTTCAATATATTTATTGTAAAGAATATCTTCCATTTTAAATGTGGCACTAAATAAAGTAGATGTGAAGATGATGGTTGTTACAAAGCAGTGTATTACAACGTGAAAGCTTGTTTAGATAGAAAGAAAATTGCATATAGAGAACCTGCATTCATACTAACATGCTAGTGACAAAATATCTGCAATAAAATTAAAAAAACATCGAATAAAATATTGGAAAAATAATTTATAATATAAAAATATAAGAAAATAAAATATAAAATATATCTAAAATATTACAAAAATATTTTATTCAATATTTTATATTTTATTGCAGATCTTCTGTCCCTAACATATTAGTATGGATGCAGGTTCTCTATATGCACAAATTTTTGTATACCTCTTTGAAATATTTATTGTAAAGAATATCTTCCATTTTAAATGTAACGCTAAAAAAAGTAGATATGGTTATTATTAAGCAATGTATTATAATGTTTAAGCCTGCTTAAATAAATACATGTTCTAGAATAAACACTTTAAAAATGATGAAATTAGGCAATGTAATATAATGCGTAAGCTTGTTTAGATGAATACATGTTTTAGAATAAACATTTTAAAAAAATGATGAAACTAAGCAGTGTATTACAATGCGCAAGCCTGTTTAAACGAATGCATGTTTTAGAATAAACATTTTAATAAAATGATGAAACCAAGCATTGTATTATATTGCGTAAGCCTGGTTAGATTAATACATGTTTTAGAACACACACTTTTAAAAAATGACGAATAAAAAAACATTTGCGCTGCACTACAAAAACTGCACAAAATATTAAAACATTTGTGAATATTAATGTATTATATATTTAAAATAATATGACAATAAAAGGGGCTATTTAGTCCAAAATTATAGTCATATTTTACAAATTATAATAAATTATAAAATTTAGTTTTAAATATTTTAATTTTTTACAAGATATTTTTACAAGTGTATTTATTAAATTTAGCAAATATCATGTCTGACTCGTGGCAACGTATGTACCAAACCAAACCTTCTTTAGCGACTCGGAATCAAGTCTGACTTCTACTATGCGTGGCTCCATCACAACAGAAGCTGCCTCTTTCCCTACACCCACGAGTAGACTACTCATGGGATGTCCGTCCCGCACTGCAGGACACCGAGGATTAGTCACAACAATAAGCTAATATCATGCTAGAAATTGTTTTTTATTGTGTCATATTTCTTTTATGTTAATATATAAAACAGTAATTTATTTATATGTATATGTGCGATCTTTAAAAGTCCATTTATTTTCATTAAAACAGGACATCTACTAATTTTAAGTAATAATTTGTGTGCTATATTAAACACACATTTCTTTGTATACCTTATTAAGTGAAGGAAAATTAATCAACAGTTAAAAATAAATAATTTATGTGGTCTTATATTTTTTCTGACGAACAAATGATCTTTAATATCCTGGTGTTGATTTCAGATAAGATTGAAATTCTTGACTGGAGTTTTTATAGTTTACTTTTGGCAATTAATGCTTTACGAATTGCGACCTTCAACTGAGTTTTTTCTTTCGTACTCAATTTATTAATCTGAGATAAAATCATTTCTATAGAAACGTTAGTGTCAGACAGACATAAAATATATTTAATAATTATACAAAAATTCATAAGATTCAAATTATTGGTATAATAGAATTTGAACAATTTCACCCAATGACTTTCGGTTGAAACATTGATTCTCTTTTTGATGTGTAATGCAGTTAGGAATAAGTGAATACTGATGAAATACTTCTGTATCTTGGTTACAATCAATAAATCCCTTTTCAATCAATACATCCATTGATTATCTTCCCACATAAGTATTTTGGTTAAATTAGCCCCTTCTAATTCTTCCAAGAATAAAGTCTGCTGCTACGAATATTCTTTGTTATTTTATAGACTTTAGCAGCTGCAGTTTTCACGCATTTCGTTGCTGAACGCTACAGTCTGAACAGCTGCTTGCAATTTAACAAGTTTGCTTCTCATCAATTTACATATTAGTGAAAGGTATTGCGCATGTGCCAGCATCGTCACAATATTAAGAGTTGCCAACGAAATTAAAAAAAAAAAATTAGCTGCTTTTATTTCAAATAAATAAATAAATGAAAAATATAAAAATTAAATAAATAAATGAATCAAAAAATATAAAAATTAAATAAATAAATGAATGAAATAAATATAAAAATAAAAATAAAATGTTGCCAAAGTTTGCTTTCTTTCAGAAAACTGGACAATTTGACGTCAAGAAGCTGAGTTTAGGGACCTAAAAACAGGACGGCTCCGTCGAAATGAGACGTCACGTGGTCACATTGAATATGCCACTTTTTGAAAGTTTTATTTAGAGTAAAATTTTTGTGTTTAAAGAATAACGCTTTGATGTGTCATGTGATAAATATTGCATGGGAAACATTTATTTTGTATTAAAATAATCTTTTTGACGTAGCTGTTTTTATGTTTTGAAAATTAACATTGTAACTTCATATTAACTTAATAAAATTAGTTAGCCATAATAGCTAACTAACATAGCTAATTATTTTGTTATGTACTAGAATTTTTTATTTTTTTTTTTTGCATTTACAGCAAATTTATGGGGGCCTAATGACCGAGTGACTAGCGCTCTGGAGCTCTGTACCACAGGTTTCCGGTTCGAATCCTGTCAGTGCCTTGAATGCCTGTAGTGGTTCGGTAGTGACACTTTAAATCGTAGTGCCACTTTAATCCTTGGCTCACAATGGGCTGTTGTGCCTTTGATGATGATGATGATGTTGATGACTAAATTTATGCATATAATATATATATCTTTTATTTGGGGCCTAATGGTGTGACTAGCGCTCTGGTGCGTCTGGTTGGAGTCCCTGTGGTCACCATGGATGCTTGTAGTGATTAGGAATCCCCCTTAAACTGTAAGTCTCTTTATAATATCATTGTAGAAAGTAGGGCCCAACCCTACCCCGTTAAAAGAAAGCATTTTCCATTTCGGTTCCCAGTAGGCAGAGCGCCATGGTCCAACATAGACTGTATTTCCTAGGAGTTAGTTATAACATTTGATTACATAATTTATGTATATTTTATATTAATATAATTTTTATTTTAATCCTATATTTTCAACTCATAAATAAAATTTAAATATATAATTATACATAAGCGAATATATATTTAATAATATTCTTTTCCTGGCTTAATCTAAATCTAACATATTTTTAACTGATAAAAAGCATTATTTGTTTAGTTTCTTTAAATGATTTTTTTGAAATATGAGCATTGTTATACTTATATAGACTGTCGCAAAATGTTAGCGTTAAATCTTGTTTCAAATCTTGCATGAATTTTGTGACTCAACAATACAGTAACAAAAATAATATTTCCTCATCAAAGGCATTTACAGTATAGAATTTCAATTTTAAACAGGGAAAAAAAATATTCCATTTCTCAAAATCAATAAAATGTAAAAAAAAAAAAAAAGGATTCTCATTTTAAAACGAAAATTTCGCGTATTTTAATACTATTGATGTATCTGAAGAAAACGTGGAATTTACGTCGAAAAAATAAAAATAACTTTTAAGCAGAAAGAGTAATGTCCAAAATAATTTTTTTTTTAAATTTTGTTTTAAAATAAAAAACAAAAAGGTGAAAACGGAAAAATTTATTTACAAGAAACAATCAGTTTCACATTAGGCAGTTATTGCAATATTAGCTTATGGTGCATTAGTCACTTTCTATTGTTTCGATAAATTTGTCTTGTGATTGGTAAAGAATAGAAATTGTAAAGAATTCTGTAGTAAAAAAAAAGAAAGCATGCAAATGAAAAAATAAATTAAGAAAATATTTTCTTATTTTATTTGAATAAGAAAGCAAATAGCATTTTGGATAAATAAAACTCCAACGTTAAACTTCCAACGTGTTAAAAAAATCGTAACTTCCTGATTAGTCAAACACTTTCAGTTTGTTTTGAAATTTTGACTCGAAATAGAAATGCTCAGCAGGTTATTTTTCATTGCACGGGAATAGCTAACTAAATACATTCATCCAAGAAATTAATTGAAAGTCATTTTGAAATAGAAATACTCAGCAGGTTATTTTTCATTGCGCGGGAAAAGCTAACTAAATACATTCTTCTAAAAAATTTACTGAAAGTCATTTTGAAATAATACTCAGCAGGTTATTTTTCATTGCGCGGGTAAAGCTAACTAAATACATTCTTCTACGAAATTTACTGAAAGTCATTTTGAAATAATACTCAGCAGGTTATTTTTCATTGCACCGGAAAAGCTAACTAAATACATTCTTCTAAGAAATTAATTGAAAGTCATTTTGAAATAGAAATTTTTTTTTTTCTAATGCAGGTGTCAAACACGTAGACAGCTGTCTTGGATGCTTTAAGGCAGGGGTCTCTAAAATTTCCAGCCTTAGGGCCGTACTGTTTACTCCAGTGAGTACCAAGGGCCAAAACCGTTTTAATTTTTTATCTATAATTTCTAGACCAGTCGCCGAGTACGCGCTCTGAGCGAGCATACGCTTGCTAATTACAAACTATTGTGAGTGAAAAATGACAATTACACAAATCTCATTAGTATTTTTTTACATGTGGATACCCCGCTGTTTCATTCGCGTTCATTTAGCTTTCCCGTTCCTGAGGGATTTTCAGGATAAAAATCATATGTTTGATTCAGGATCGATATATATACATATGCGATACTCTTTACCCCAACATAACTACCGAGGGTAACTTCGGGATGTTCACTAGTACATTTCAATTATTTGTTAGTTGTTATGCTTAAGTTAAATTTTCTGTGTATTATGCTTGCCATTGAGCTTTGTGAGCTTTGTGAGTAAGTACTGAGTAGAAAGCTCTCTTACTACACTGTACTAATAGATGAATTTACTACAAAATATGTCAATTCAATAGTAAGAAAATCATTTGCTTAGTAGTAGGAAAAACATACATAAACTTTTTAAATATTTTTTTTTTTTTATATAATTTAATTCATTTTTTAGAGAAAGGTAATATAGTTGTTTCTAAAGATCTTTACCATCGTTACCATCTTACCATCATTGGATGTATCTTTGATTTGCCAGTCATCTAGCGAGAAGAAATATCATCATGGCGAATTCCTTGATGAAGCTTTCTTTAGGATGTTATAAATAATTTCTCTTGGGTTCTTATGTGTATTTCCTTTTGGGTTTTTCTAATTTCCTAGAGTTTTAAGGATTTTCCAGAAAACATGCTTTTCTCACCCTTTTATTGTATATTTTATATGATTTTTTTTCTTATTTCTTGACCTGCCGATGCAGTTTTTGTCGTATAATCTTTCGTTTCTAAAGTATATTAAATGATTTTAATTTCGTTGTTGCAGCTCATACACAATTGAACCTTGAACAATTTCGCCCCACCCTCCTTTTTTTAAAAAGGTCTGAATATGAGGCACTTCAAGCTTTTTTGTATTACGAAGGCTATGATGGCTTTGTTATACAATTTCAGTGTAGCCTATACCGTTAATATCTTTTGACTTTCAAAATAATCGTGTCTTCAGATCTATCTAATTCTCATTTGGTTCTTGTGCTTGTGTGCTGCGTTTTTTTATATACAATAGAACCTCTGTAAGTCGAACTTCAAGGGAGGCGCCTAATAATTCGAGTTGTAGAGTTTTCGACTTACGCGGATTTTGTAAGGAAGTATTCAACTTGCAGAGGTCTAGATTCTTATTTTGAGTTAGAGAGATAAAATAAATAAAAATTCAAGTTACAGTGGTAATAAACATGTTTATTTGCAACTTAAGAGTTATATTATGTACTACAATAAAAAAATCAAAATAATTCCGAAACAACCTTAAAATTAAAAATATTATGTATTAAAAAAAGTCAGTTATTATTATTTTTTATTATTTTTTTGGCTTTAGACAATTCGATCGTTCTCTATCTATAGCATTATCTAAGCTATAAAGAGCAGAAAATTATTTTTCTTTCAAGTTGCTATTTCATAGAATTGGTTATTCTATTTACTGTATACTCATACATTGTTTTCTAAGAAACAATGACGTGCATTGTCGGCAAATCCTTAAAGTCGGTAACTTATTTTTCTTCGAGCTATAGAGGTAATTAGTTTCAAATGATAGAGTTGTAAAGGTTGGTAAATCAAACATTGCTAATGTTCGAGATACATATGTCCAATTTTTTTTCCATACCTTACAATTTATATAAAATGGCTTGTGGGGATTGAATAGTAATTTTGACATATAGAGGGTTGAAATTTCGAGTCATGGAGGTTTTGGGGCTTGAAGGGAAGGGAACAAAAATTTTTTTCTAATTGTGGAGGTTTTCGACTTATCGAGGTTCGACTTAAAGAGGTTCTACTATATATATATATATATATATTTGTACATATATTGTTCTTCTTTATTGGCTCAACAGCCTCATGTTGGACCAAGGTCATCTGAATATTGGCAGTTTTTCGAGACGTTTTCTTCTTCCGGGTCATTGATGTCAGCCTTACGCCCAACGCTCTACAGTCATATTAGACGGCACCGATGGTTTAATGTGGATACCGAACCACTACAATCATCCATGACTGAACTCCTCCTAAACGCATTGATCGATTTTGATAAAATTTTTTGTGAGTGTATGAGTGGGTCCCTGGATGGTTTAGATTCCCAATTGGACACGGTACGTGGCGCTGCAATCGGGTTCTTCTGTACCTGTGTTTGTTACTGAACTCCTCCTAAACAGAATTCATCGATTTTGATGAAATTTTTTTGTGTGTGTTTGACAAAATATAGAGAATGTTTTTATCCTATCCCCTTTGTTGTATGTCGCCACCAGAGTGTGCTCCAGTATAGCAACTTCTATACCGTTCAACCAGTTGCTATGAAAATTGATAATAACATGTATTCCAGTATGAAAAATAGGTTCAAGCTGTATTGTTACTTGCCATCAGAGGGTGCTGCAGCATTTCATCTTATATGCCGTTCAAACGATATACATGAAAATGAGTATGCACCTATATTGGAACATGGAGAATATAGTCGCGATATGTAATGTTCTACAAACGCGATATGTAATGTTCAACGTATGTCGGGTTCTGATAGTATATCTAAACACTGTACCCCACTATCTGTGCGAAAGTTGCATCTTGGTCACATTCACAATTCCTGTGATATCTCTTTTCCTTATTCAAACTGAAATGTGAAACCAATTCTGCTGTTTCAAGACATTCGGTGTTGCATAACACGAGGCACTCCCTCTCCCATAAAACAGGATACGGGGTATTCGAACGAACGTTTGAAGTTGGGCTGGGAAAGAGCATTTTAAAAAATTCTTTGGAAGGAACTCGCTGCTCGATTGCTGCAACTTTTTATACTTCCGCAAAAATTCCTCGCAACCGTCGGAACCGTTGGGAATTATTCGATAATCGCCTTCCATTGACGACATTCTTAGCGACGATTGTCAGGAAAACTCGCACATTTGTCGAAGCCTCAAAAAAAATTATATAACATATAATTATTTCATTTCGTTATGTCTTCATTTCTTTTTTAATTTTTTATTCTTAATAAGACCGATTTAAAAAAATAATAAAATAAAAAATTCGATGCTATTTTGGTCCTATTTTATATATGATAATATAAAATATTATAAATAAAATATGATATTTGATAATATAAAATATTATAAATAAAATTTTATGTTTGATAATATAAAATATTATAAATAAAATGTTATGTTTGATAATATAAAATATTATAAATAAAATGTTATGTTTGATAATATAAACTATTATAAATATTATATTTGATAATATGAACTATTATAAATAAAATATTATATTCGATAATATAAAATATTATAAATAAAATATTTTATTTGATGATATAAAATATTATAAATAAAATATTTTATTTGATAATATAAAATATTATATTTGATAATATAAAATATTATAAATAAAATATTATATTTGATAATATAAAATATTATAAATAAAATATTATATTTGATAATATAAAATATTATAAATAAAATATTATATTTGATAATATAAAATAGGACCAAATACTAAAACACATTAAATTGAAGTGTTTTAGTATTTGGTTCCATTGTTTTTTCTAACAACGAACAAAAAATGAAAGATTACATTATTTTCATCAATAGTTTTTTATATATTCACTGTTAAAAATATTTGTTCACAAATATGTGTTTATTCAAACAGGAATATGTTTTTTATGTTCATTTTTGATGTACTTTTTATTGTGCATGTTCGAAAGCTCCCAGCGAAATGAGTAGTACTATTACTGAAAATATTAAGAGAGAAATGCAGAACAATCGAAAGTCGATGTTTCAAGAATTTGTTAATATAGTTTCAATACATGAAAGCCCGGTTTTCTAATTACAGGTGCTTACATAAATGAATTCTTGCTAAAATGATGGAATCACAATAAATGTTCCAAGAGTAAATTATTATTCTCTATATTGTATTTCTTATATTGTATGTATGATCACATGATGTGATACCATGCTGAATATACCGGTTTTTAGATCACCAATCGCATCATTGGGCGCGGTCAAAATCTTTAATGGGTTGGGAACACTTGCCGTTGGCAAATTTGGGACCTGAAGGGCCGAGTGTCAGCGCTCTGGCGCTCGGTGCCCAGGTTTGGGTTCATCCCGGCGGTGCCATGGATGTTTTTGGTTCGGTATCCACAGCCGTAGGTCCCGGTCTATACGAAACATCACGGAGCAAAAGTCAGTTTGATCAGACGGGTGCTCCATCACAACAGAAGCTTTTTTCCCCTTCAATGTTTTCCACTATGGCTCGAAGGTTTCAGCCAAGTGGGATAAGAAACAACAACATGATCAGATAATAAATTTTTTCTCCAATCGCAATACTAAGAATCTTTAATGTTTTCCCTGTCTGTTACCTACCAAATTTCTTAATTATTCACGCCTGACATTTTCAGTAAAGTGTTTTCCAAACGTGAATACGAAACTTCAGTTTGATCAGATAATTTTTTCAATGCTTTTCTAGTAGAGGAAGCGAAGGTTTCTTGAAATTTCTCTCAATTTTTTCTTTCACTTTAATACCAGTTAAATCGACTTCCACCTGATCCGTGCCTTCCAAATTTCTTCACCATTTTAATTGGCTCGTTGTAAAGTGTTTTCCAAACTGAATACGAAGACATATATTTGCAATGATGTTCAACAATCAATTTGTTTTTCTCTAACGATAGCGACAGCAAAGAAGTGGCGACTTTTTTGGTGCGCATGTCAGAACTAAAATGAATGCTGCGGTTTGAAAATGTGGCACTCGATTTAAACTATAAGTCCAACTGTAATTAAAGTATGTACGATCATTTGTTAATAAAATTATTAGTAAATTCATGGATATATTTATTTTTAATTCTTACTATGAATGTCTTACAGAAATAATTAAATTCCGAAATACCAGAGATCCATCAAGCCCATCATGTGCGCAATGAAGATTTAAATGTGCCATGAAAATACCGCCTGTCGTTAGGTGAAAACCCAGAAAACTCTCACCAGACTGCCTGACAAATCAATACAAGACATTCTAAGCATCATAATCACAATCACCATTGTTTATTCTCCCTTCTGAAGCGACCTGATGCCCAACTGGCTAGCGCTCTGGTCTTTGGGGCAGATTTTTTTGGCCTTTGGCAGGGTTCAGATTCTAATCTTGGCGGTGGCATGGATGTTCGGAAACATGGTCAAAATCTAGGTCCCGGTCTGTTCAGCCTCGCGTTCACAAGATAACCGTAGAGAGACAAACCAAACCAAATCTGAAAGCAGCGACAGTAACGGACACCGCCAATGGATTCGACCTTGAACCTTCCTACGTTCTAGTGGCCTAAATTATGATTCGGCCATCAATCTTATAAAATGATTTTAAAACTATCGTTACATAATAAATATTTTAGAATATCTTTATTATTATTAAATCGTTCGTATAACATACTCAGAAAAAGTACATGAAAACAAAAATGCTCGGAATATCCATCCCATAATAACGCGGTAACCTTCACACAGTCCGTTCATCCTTGAATTGAGTCGATGTCCTTTCCCCAGATATGCTAATAACTCGTAAATCAGGTGTTTTTTATTCACCTCACATTCTGCCAGCATGGTTATCCGGCAGATTTGGCAAATATTATAACCCCCAAAACCGATCAAAAATAAAATTTAAAAAAAATTAATTTTTTTTTAAAATTACGCCAATAAAGAAAAAGTGAAAGTTCCCGGGCGATCTTCAAAGTTCAATACGTGTGATAATTCTAATCGATATAAATTATCTATCGGAGAGGTTTTTCCGTAAATTGATGTTTTTTCATGTTCTGTGTTGTTAGCGTGAATGTTTAGAGGAATAGACGGAGTTAAATTATTTACTTAATCAAGGATTAATCACGATGATCTATTAATACTATTCAGTTGGTGAATTTATTTTGTCCCATATTAAGAGTAGCAAAAGGAAATAAATATAGAACGCAACATTAATTAACCTAAAACTAAATTAAATTAAGCAATAAATTAAAAATATTTCTAATTTTTAATTTGAGTGTTCAGATAGTTTCTGGAGTTGTCAATAACTTCGTTACTGTATTTTAAAATTATTGGTAGGGTTTCTTGGTTTCGAAGCTTTGCTTACCCGCTTGTAATGTCATTGCTCCCAGCTATTTTCTTTGAAAGTGGTGTTAGTGCATTTTATTGCATGGAGATATTTAAGGATTTGTATTTGAATGGTTTGAAGAATATTGATATATACGCCCATTTTATGTTTTTTTAAATATTAAATTGATTTAAGTTTATAATGTGACCGTTTTTAAAGTATTAGTTAAAAGAAATTTATACTTTTGATGACCTCAAATTCTCTTACACCACTTTCAAAGCCATCAAAATGTGAAAAGCATACATTTATGCAATATTAGATAGGGGATTTCAATTGAATCAAACCCATTTTTTGATGAAAATGTTATTAAATGTGCCGGAAAAAAAAATGAATAAAAGGCTTTATTTCAGTATTTCTTCAGGTAATGCCATTTTTAATTACTTTAATTACAACTTTATATTAATAGGTTCCATTTTTAATTTTTAACATTATGAGAGAGTCTTTAAAAATATGATATACTGGAAGAATAAAAGGTAATAGATCCATCCAATCGTTGAATGTTTCGGATGGGCTAAAAAACAGACATGGACGTCTTGGATGCCTTAAGGCAAGCGCTGCATAGACGTTACTCACTTTGCATTACATAGGGGGCGCGTGTAACTTGAAGATAAGCCACGGACGCGGAGTAACAATGCCCCCGCAACGCTCTACGATCCTATTAGACCGGGACCTACGGTTTAAAGTGGATTCCGAACCACTAAAAAAAACATCCATGGCACCGCCGGGACTCGAACCCGAAACTTGTGGTACCAAGCGCCAGAGCGCTAGCCACTCGGCCATTCAGGCCCAAAAAAATGATGTTATAAAATTGCTCATTTTACATTTTCAAATTTTTGTGGTCGTCCTCGCCTGAGGGATAAATCTAGTGGTTTAAAATGCGCATTTCATATCGCAGTGTGCTCGTCACTCAACGCTCCACTTCTGGCAATACATTCCTATACAAAAGAGATCTATATTTTAGTAAGCTGTACCACTCCTCTAGGTTTGTCCCACGACCGTTGAGTCACCCTGTATATCAATAATTAGAAGATATTTTTGTTTACATATAAATTCATCAGATCTATCTCCGTTTTTATACACATCAAGGTTGCGGGAGATACGTTCCAAAAACTTCCTTTACAAAACGAAACAACGTTAAAAGAGGTCATCTTAGAAATTAAATAATGGGAATAAGTGAAAAGGAACGGAGAATAAAGAAATTTATCATTTTTTTCCATTTTATTTCCCGACATTTATTGTCAAACAGATGAAGACAAGTAACAAAAAAATTGTACACTTTAAACACAAAGCTGTTCTACTTGTAATACATTAAATCTTATTTTGTTCTTAATAACATAATAACTTCTAAAAGATCTTCTTTCAAGATAAATTTTTATAAATTTCAGTGCTGAGAAAAGTTTTTCAATACCTATTTCGTTTGCTGTTAAAGTAGTCATTGTTTTTGCCGGTGTTTGTACTATATTATAGAAGAATGCAACTGAATTGTATCCTTAACTTGTAATTTTAATATTAATTTCTGTAATTTTGAAAAAAATAAAAATAATTTTTATAAAAGAGTCGGGAGTATCAACTTCTTATTAATTTTAAAAAGTCCGACTACTAATTCGTTCAGAAATATCCGACTCCGACCATTGATTCTTTCAAAAAGTTTGCCTTTCGACTACGACCATTGATTCCTTCAAAAAAGTTTGCCTTTGGACTACGACCATTGATTCTTTCAATAAGTTTATCTTTCGACTACGACCATTGATTCTTTCGAAAAAGTTTGCCTTTCGACTGCGACTATTGATTCTTTCAAAAAGTTTGCCTTTCGACTACGACCATTGATTCTTTCAAAAAGCTTGCCTTTCGACTACGACCATTGATTCTTTCAAAAAAGTTTGCCTTTCGACTACGAACATTGATTCTTTCAAAAGTGTCCACCTCTCAATTCTGATTACTAATCCTTTCAAAAATATCTGCCTCCCGACACCGACTACTGTTTTTTCAAAAAATGTTTATCTGCCGATTCCGACTACTGATTTTTTAAAAATATCCGACTTCCTAATCCTACCGATTCTTTCAAAAACGTCATACTACCGATTAATTCAAGTATGTCCGAATACCGACTATTCCTATTGATTCTTTCAAAAATGTTTGCTTTCCGAGGCTACTGATTCTTTCAAAAATGTCCGGCCTGATTATTTCAAAAACATCGGACTACTGATTATTTTAAAAAATGCCTGATTCCTGACTCAGTCTATTGATTCTTTCAAAATTATTCCGATTCTGACTACTGATTCTTTCAATGTATTCAACTCTCGACTGGATTACTGATTCTGTTAAAAATATCTGACTTCCGACTCCAACTACTGATTCTTTCAAAATATCCAACTCTCGACTCCAATTATTGATTCTGTTAAAAATATCCGACTTCCAAATCCGACTATAGAATCTTTCAAAAGTGTCTTCCTCCCTATTCCGACTACTGACTCTTTTAAAAAATATCCAACTACTGACTCTTTTAAAAATATCCGACAACTGATTCTTTCAAACATGTTCGACTCCGACTCCTTGCTCTAGCGAGTGGAAGGAGAAATTCTTCATCAAAATGTCTTGCAATATATTCCATGAAAAATAATACAAGATGCATTTACTACATTGTTGAAAATAGTTAAAACCCAATACGACAGAAAATAAGAAATCCATTAATTCGTAACGGAACCTTAACTTTCAATGGCCTCAAATGTTGACATTATTTTTGTATACATATATAATATTTTACCAAAAAGTTTTTACTTACGGTTTTGCTGCCAATATGAAATGGACAAATAGTAAACAAACATAAGTCGATAATTTTCTCTATAAATAAATCCGTCCTTGGAGAGGTTAACCTTGCTGTACGAATGACTGCCGAAACACGTGACTGTAAAGGAGTTCATTTCCTTTGATGGAAGCTTTGGTTTCCTTTGGCTCCATCGCTGTTGCTCTGTACAGTTACAGTCTCTTATGTGTTATCTTGGATTCGTTTCCTCCGTTTTCGGCTTAGGATTAAAGCGAATGTGTTAGGAAAAAAAAATTATTCAGTTGACACACAAACTGAAACGATTGAAAAGAAGCTTATTATAATTGTTATTGTTATTATTATTGAAATTGTTATAATTATTGTTTTCGATACCAATCGAGATTTGACGCGAGACCCAAAATGGAATTGACCCATCCTTTTGAAATTCCAACATCAGCAGCAAGGTCTCTAATTGTAAATCGACGGTTTGCAAGCTCCAAATCTCTAATTAATACACTTTTATTAGTTTCACCTGTATGTTTGTTTGTTTGTAACTGACTCTTTGCGCTCGATTTTGCCCTACTTTAAACGATCAGATTTAATTTAAACGTTGTAGACTTATCAAGGACCGACGACACTAAACTATTTTGATAAGTTTATTATCTCATCATGATTAGGATCGCCAGGATGAGTGATTTTATTTTAACTTATGAAGAGCAATTTAACCCATATAGAATGAAAGTACCCAAGACATTCAAACCTACCTGGGACAGTGGCACAACGGAATTCCCTGTTCGAACCCAGGTTGGCTCGACATATTCGCATTTATCCTTTGTTTTACTCACAATTAAATTATTGTAAGAACTATAGTTCCAGTCCTCCGTACCGGGACCACATTTAAATATTATAGTTTAAAAACACGCTTTTAGAGTCATCAAACTAAAAAGTAAAAAAATAATTGTTAACATAAGAATAAAATTACTGACGAGAAAATGAATGTCACTGTTCTAAAAGCGTGGGGTGCTTTATATGACATTTTGAAACTAACTCTGCATTTCGGAATGAAACGAGTGAAAAATTATAACGATTGATATCGAGCACCCCACGCTTTTAAAGCAGTGACATTCATTTTCTCGTCAGTAATTTTATTCTTATGTTAACAATTATTTTTTACTTCTTAGTTCGATTAATTCTAAAAGAGTGTTTTTTATTTTTTTAACTATAATTGTTTTGGACATGAGCTTCGTCGGTTGAGGTTGGTGGTCGACCAGAGGGCTTTTCGTCTTCAACGCGTTCTCTGCTTTCTTTGAACTGTTTATACCACTTATAAGCATTTCTTTCCGATATAGGAATGCTCACCAAATGCCTTCTGCAACATTCTATACATTTACGCAAGCGAAATTTAATGCAAGTTCTTTGCTCAATGAATTCAGACATTTCAAAAATCGCCGGAATCGGTTTTAGCGTCTCACAAAGCCAAGCGTAACTCAAACACTAACGAATATTTTGACGTCAAATTTCACACAGATGCCAAGGACAGTGCCAGCAACCTAAAAAAGAAAAAAAAATTGTAATATCATAAACCGCGGGAATTTTAAATTGAAAATGGGTCTTACTTTTTGGACACAGTAGTAGAGCGGCATCTTTGGAATTCCGCGTATTTTCAAGATATTTCCCGTAGAACCGTTTCAGGTACTGCAAAGGTCAATGCTATTCTTTGTGGTTTGGGATTCGCCAAAAAGCGCCAAAAACACTCTGATAAAAAATAGAGCTTAGCAAATTTCTTTTCCCAAACCGCATAACTTTAACTGCGAAATCAGCTATTGAAGTTTCTAAGAGAACTGAAACAATGTCAATAATTACTTTTCTTCAAACTAATTTTAATTCTTCAGCTGTTTTTGGCATTTAAGCAACGGCTTGCTTTAATTGACTAATATTTTCTTTAATATCGAATAAATTTTATAGAGCGGGCAAGTTATTGTAATAATAGAGCGATTTTGCATACCGTACTTTAAAAATACGGTATTTTTGTCTCCCTAGCATGCATGCTCATAGGAAACATTATTACAGATACGCATGCGCAATTTCCTATGAGCATGTGCACTAGGGAGAAAAAAATACCGTATTTTTAAAGTACGGTATGCAAAAACTCTCTAATATTGTTGCCATAGAACCACATTTAAAATGTAAAAAAAAAAAAAAAAAAACATATAATATGTTGAATTTTTTAAAAACTACAAAATCATTTATTTTTATCTAATGATTACAGAAATTTTTTAACAGTTATTTTTAATTGAAAAACGGTTACAATTTTTGTTATGCTATAAACGTCGATACTGTAGTTTTCCAGATTTTCTTATTTATATCAAAATTCATAATTTGTATTTAATGACTTAATTTACTGATTATTGAATATTATTATTTACTGATTATTGATTATTTAATTACTGATATGTATTTAAGTTTGAGTTTTATATGAAGTTTTCTCATATTCGAATTTAATGAGCATATTTATTCGATTGCGGCCTGATGGCCGAGTGACTGGAGCTCTGGTGCTCGGTGCTACAGGTTCATAATTTGTATTCAATGATTTAATTTACTGAATATTGATTATTACTTTCTGATTATTGATTATTTAATTACTGATTTGTATTTAATTTTAATTTTTCTGATGCTTGAATTTAATTTGTTTATTTATTCGATTGGGGTCTGATAGCCGAATGACTAGAGCTCTGGTGCTCGGTGCCACAGATTTCGGGTTCGGGTCCCGGGGGTGCCATGGATGCTTGTAGTGGGTCGGAATACACTTTAAAACGTAGGTCCCGACAACGTTACCCAGTAAAAAGAAACAATCTCTTATCACGAAATCTGCGAGTAGGTAGACGACCTTGGCACACCATGAGGTCGTTGTGCCAAAGAAGAAGAAAATGTGTTTGATTTCTGAATTTTCATCTGTTTTATCTTTTACACTTGGTATTTAATATTCTTAGCATAGAATATGTTTTTACGCTTGAAAACTGATTATAAATGATATTTTAAGCTAATTATTCGCAAACTCTTTGAGGTAGTCGTCGCGCATTTAAAATCCTACAAATAATTGTAAATTTCTGACAAATAAATATTCTCTACTACCACCTCACAGTTTTATATCCAGATGATCAACTTAACGGACAACTACTTAGAGACGGCGGAGTCCCTGAGTCTACAACGGAAATATTTTTTAACATTGAAAATAACACAGACACTAACGCTCCTAGTAGCCAAACATGGAAGTTACCATTACTGGTGTCTCAGAAACAGAAAGGCTAGTTTTTTTTTTTTTTATTTATTTATTTATTTTTTTTATTTTATTTTATTTATTTATTTTTTTTTATTTATTTATTTATTTTTAATTTTTAATGGCAAGAAGAATAAAAATAGTAATAATAACAAAAATAACAAGGGAAAAAAAATACAAAAGAATAAACGTCCAAAAAAATGCAAAGATGACCGAAGTCATTGCCTTAAGAGTTCTCTCGCACGCCAGTAAAGCGCTGTCGCCGTCAAGTACCGCACATCGTTGGAGGAGGTCTCTGTTCATTGGGTCTGTTGAACCACATAGGGGGCAGCCAGGATTCGAAAAGATTTTAATGCGATGGAGATGTTCTGCTAGACAGTCATGGTCAGTCAGAAGTCGGAACTGGGCGACAGCATGCCGTCGCGGATTGCTGGGTATTGCTATAAGATCTTCAGCTCTCCAGAGCTTTGACTTAATGTCATCTTGAAAACGGGACTAAAAACCACAAGTTACAAATTTAAGATTAAAGATTCAAGGTGAAAACTATTTTGCATGGGAAAATTTACGAGAAAAAGATCGAATTATGATTAATTTTTTATAAGAGCACATATTTCTTTGAAATACCACACAGGGCACTCGGGAATCTTTGAGAACCATTGTTTTAAGCTGTTATCCTTTCTGTATACGAAAATTTTTAACGACCTTTTTTCCTTGAATTTATTTAAATACCTCCATTGTGAGTTAGAAGAATGCTAACTTGTTAATGGCAACCAAATTGCTCTTAAAAGAATAATTATAATTTATTATTTTCGTCGTACCATTTTCATTTAAAAAGTAATCAGTAAAATATATCAAAACATATTCTGTTCATTTTTATTTTTATGTATCAATTACATAAACGCTTGTGGTTTGTGGTTTTCCTTTTTTTTTTTTTTTTTTTCATTTATTAAAGCATTCCTTTTGAAAATGGACCTAATGGATATCTGTAAATGTAGATTTACCATCTTACTTAAAAATATTCAAAATGTATATCAATAATTTTGTAAAATATATATAGCACGGGAAATTCATTTCTAGAATATTTTTTATCCCTTTTGTATTATGAGAAAGAAAACAATGTTTTTAATAAAAAAAAAAAATTCTTCTTACTATTTACGTTTTATTCAACATGCTAGCTATTATCAAATGTGACTTAACAAAGTGTTTTTATTAATTTTATGAAGTTAGACGCAATAAAATCATTCCATGTTGATAGTCCTATAAGCATAATGTTATCAAGAAAATTTTTTCATGTTTTTTTATTTTAATATTAATTAAATATTGTAAAGAAAATAATTAACTTTTATAGATATAAACCGTTGGGCCTGAGAGCCTAGTGGACTAGTGCTCGGTACCACAAGATTCGTATTCGAGTTCCAGCGGAATGCCATGGATGTAGTGGTTCGGAATCTACTTTAAACCTGGTAGGTCCCTGTCTAATATGACTGTAGAGAGTAGGGCTGACAGCCCTACCTCGTGAAAAGAAAAGCATCTCATGTCTCGCGCATTCTGCCAGTACGGTCTTCGCCTACCATGGGTCTGTTGAGCCAAAGAAGAAGATTGGTTCGGTTTGGTTGTAGTTCTATGGTTATTTTGTGCAACACTGTGGGCTAATTAGATCGGGACCTACAGTTAAATGTGGATTCCGAACCACTCACAAACACACACGAACCTGAAGATTGTAGTACCAAAGACCAGAGCGCCACTCAATTGGCTGATGAACTACAAATTTCAGGAGATATATTTTAAATTTAATTAATATTTGACTCTACATTTTTTTGCATTAAACTTTGCAAGAATTCTTCGTGTACCACATATTATACGAGGTTAGAAGTAACAAACAATATGAATATACTATATGAATATAACAATACAATATAATATACTATATGAATATAACAATATGATATACAGAAGTAACAAACAAATCAATGAGATGATTTCAAATAAATGGTACATTTAAAAAGGACACATGGCATTACACAAAGAGTCACAGAGAAGGGATTTACGAAACATCAAAGTAAAAATTAACAAATTTACAAAATAATGTAAAAGCAAGCTTCTTATTAAAAAATTGACAAGAGTTTGTTATCCATTTGATTTTTTGGGGATGTTAGGAGTTTTCCAGGATTGAACATTCTGGAAAATTTAATTTGATTTGAAGGTTGAATTTTTCTAGGATATTTCAATCCTAAAGTAACTGAAAACAATGTGATCGGAATGCTATATTCCATTCTACAATGCAGCGGCAAAGATCGGTTGAACATTGTTTCAGTCTGCTTAAATCAGCTTTAAAATTGCCATGTCCAGCCATAAACTGAGTGATTCTAAAATTAGTGAAAAAAATAATGATGAGAGCTAAACCTTTGAGGAATAGAGAAAAGGGATACTTCTTTGTGATTGAGGCATTGGATGATTCTATGTATAAAATATGGGTCCTGTCTTTGGATAATGTAAATTAATGCTATATCATGTGTCAACGGCCATACCATGCTGAATATACCTATTCTCGTTAGATCACCGAAGTCAAGCATCATTGGGCGCGGTCAGTACTTGGGTAGGTGACCACCTGGGAACACCGCATGCCGTTGGCATTCACAAATTTGGGACCTGAATGGCCGAGTTAAACGAATGGCCTGAATGGCCAAGTTAATCCCGGCGTTGCTATGGATGTTTGCAGTGGTTAGGAATCCACTTTAAGCCGTAGTTCCCGGTCTCCTATGACTGTAAGAGCGTCACGGAGCCAAAGTCAGACTTCTGCCTACGGGTGCTCCATCAGAACAGAAGCTGCTTCCTTCCCCTTCAATCATGAGTACGTATGGGCTTGGCCAGCCAAGTGGGATAAGAAACAACAAAACAATGTTATATCAGAATTTTTAAAATTAGATTTTGGTATATTAACATCAATTTCAATATCCCTTTTGGTAGTTTTTTTTCCTCCAGCCAGTCTGCACTTTCATTGCCAAATATTCCTATTTAAACATAAACAAATACAAAAGAAAAAAGCGATTATATTTTGTTCAGTAAACTTATTGACAGTTTTTTTTTTAATGTTAACGATAATATTATTGTACGATGTGGACAATTATCCAGTCTAATGCAAGTATAAATTAAATTCATAAATTGTATTATAATTAAAGTAATTTTTATTTGGCAGTTCGGCAATAATTCTTTAAGAATTCTGTGTTGATGTATTTTAATTCAGGCAATTTTTATAGATGCTACCTGCCCTCTAACATGGCTGTGGAGTTTGATGATCTGAGCAGTCATCATGTTGGATGGGCGCGCAAGCCTCACTCTGTACCATTGTCAGAGGCTTTTTGACTGCTAGGAAAGATAGAGTTGAGATCGTTGAGACGTACGTTTGCCTCTTCAAGGGTGCACATGGTCCTGATTTCATTTTAATGGACGACATGCATGCCCACATCGACATTCATATGGTGGACGAATTGACTATAGGAAATGTTGCTTAAACATTTTTCAAAAGATGGGGGGGGGGGCTTCTACATATAGATGAGCCCCGATGCAGCATAACCACAGTTTTTGGACATATGTTCATATGGGGAGAATCAAGTATTCGCTACATGTGCTCTAATATACTACAGCGGAGTTAGCTACAGTGAGAGCTTGATGATCTGGACAGCCATCATGTTGAATGGGAACACAGACCTCCACGCCTTTGTCAGAGGTTCTTTGACTGCTGGGAAGGATAATGAAATCGTTGAGACATACGTTTGTCTCTTCAGGGGTGCACTTAGATTCTGCTAATTTCATTTTAATGGACGATAATGAACGTCCACATCGAGACTCATTTGGCGGACGAATTGACTACAGGAAAGGCTGTTTAACATTATTCACAGGATATTGACTTTGCACCAGAATCACTGAAGACAGTTCTACTTGATGAGCATAACCGTTGCTTTTGGACGTATGTTCATCTGAAGAGATCCAGGTACTTGCACTTGATGATCTGGGAAGGTATCAGGTTTGGAGGACACAGAAACATCTATGCCTCCTCATTGACTGCTGGGAAGGATAGAGATGAGATCGTTGAGGCATATGTTTGCCTCGTTAGGTATGTATTTGGTCTTGTTTTCATTTTAATGGACGACAATGCACGCCCACATCAATACTCATCTGATTGAAGAATCGACTATAGTAGGGGTCTCCAAATTACGGCCCGCGGGCCAAATCCGGCCCGCCAGTGTCTTCAATCCAGCCCGCGACCGCGAATAACTTATTGTTGCTGTAATAAGTTGGATAGAAAAACACAGAATGATAATAACTCAGTTTTATTGATTTGCTGGGTAAAGCTTAATGACAAGTATAATACGCAGAAAATTTAACTTAAGCATAACAACTAACACATAATTGAAATGAATCCCACTAACATTATAAACTAGTGAACATCCCACGGTTACCCTCGGTAGTTATATTCGGGTAAAGAGTATCGCATATGTATGTATATCGATGTTTGGAATGCATATATCCTGAATCAAACATATGATTTTTATCCTGAAAATCCCTCAGGAACGGAAAAGCTAAATTAATGCGAATAAAACCGCGGGGTATCCACTTGTAAAAAAATACTAATGAGATTTGTGTAATTGTGATTTTTCACTGACAATAGTTTCTAGTTAGCAAGTATATGCTCGCTCAGAGCGCGTACTCGGCGACTGGTCTAGAAATTATAGATAATGGCAGAAAAATTAAAACGGTTTTGGTCCTTGGTACTTACTGAAGTAAACAATATGGCCCTAAGGCTGGAAAGTTTGGTGACTCCTGGACTACAGTAAAGGCTGTTTAACATTATTCAGAGAATATTAATTTTGCGCCAGAATCACTGACGAACCGATGATGAGCATATCCGCTGCTGCATTCATCTGGGCAGAACCAAGTACTCATTACTTGTGGATATTGGTGTCAATATGCATTTATAAATAATTTTTTGTGTTAAAGTAAAAATTGTATGTACTTTTATTATTCTGGTGTTGTGATAGTAGTCCCTTGGAAGGGGGTCAGCAGCCCTTACCGGGTGCGAATCTGATATGTTGAAAGAGATGACCAGTTTCCGGAAGAAGCAGGTCTTTTGCAGACTGAAAGTGACATCCTTTTGCAGCGTTTAAATTGGCGGGAGTTATCTGTGTTCGCGTAATTTATTGATGGAGTGTATCTGCGAAGGGAAACAGCGTCTTGGACTGCAGATATGTTGTTTTGAAAAACTGTACAAACAGGAATTGCCACCTCTTCGTCTTGATTAAGTGTCGGAAATCACCCCCACCGATGAATACGCCTATAGGCCAGGTCATCGCTTTCAACATATCGGATTCGCACTATCACAACACCAGGATAATACAAAAATTACATACAATTTTACTTTAATACAAGAAAAAAATATTTATAAATGTATATCAACACGACACCTGTCCTCTAATAAACCAGTGGAGGTTTGGTAATCAGGGAAATCATCATGTTGGATGGGCATATAGACTTGTATGTCTTTGTCAGAGGCTCTTTGACTGTTGGGAAGTATAGAGATGAGATAGCTGAGACATACCTTTTGCCTCATCAGAGGTGTGTTTGGTATTGATTTCACTTTAATGGATGACAACGTACGTGCACTTGAGACTCATCTGTTCGATGAATTTTAATAAACGAGGACATTGGCCGAATGGATTTGCCAATCAGATCTTTAGACTTTAATTTACAGAATATTTTGAGAAGCTCTAGTGTGGGAATTACAACTCAGTATCAACATGCCAAATTGTTTGTCTCCTTGTTTTTGAAAGCAATGTCTGTAGCAAATACCACCAGAGGATTAGAACCTTGTATGTATTGTTTACGTTTTTCAATAGTCTTATGGCATAGACAACTGGTCCCTAATTGTACCGAATTTAAACTTAACTTTTAATTCTTTTATATTGTATCTTACTTTAATTTTTTTTTATTAACTTTTTTTTCTAATGCAGCTGGCAAACACTTAGACAGCTTGGTCTTGGATGCCTTAAGGCAAGCGCTGCACAGACGTTACTCACATTGCATTGGCAAGGGGGCGCGTGTAACTTGAAGATACGGACGCGGAGAAACAATGCCCCCGCAACGCTCTACGATCCTATTAGGACCGGGACCCGCGGTGTAAAGTGGATTCCGAACCACTACACACATCCATGGCACCGCCGGGACTCGAACCCGAAACCTGTGGTACCGAGCGCCAGAGCTCTAGCCACTCGGCCATTCAGGCCCCTTCATGTAAAACTTAGTAATAAGATTTGTTAGAATGTTTGGGTCTTACTGCCACATGGAGCATTAACTTCCTGATTTCCAGTATAAATTTGCATTATGAAAACTGTACGATTGTTAAGAAGGTACCCTACACCCTATTGATGAATCTTTTGAATGATATTTTAAGTTGTTATAGACCTTCAATTGCTAATGAAACTTAGACACTATCATGTGTTTGTGCTATAAATATTCTGTAGCTCGTTTTGGTATTATATCAACCGATGTTCAATCTGTTTAGTATTTATGTTCTGTAAGTGAAATTTTTTAAAATTTTGTTCACCAGTGTATCATCCTCAGTGGCGCAACAGCCCCATGGTGGGCCAAGGTCGTCTGCGTGCTGGCAGATTTCGAGACATGAGATGTTTTCTTTTTACGAGGTAGGGTTGTCAGCTCTACGCCCAACGATCATATTAGACCAGGACCTCCTGTTTAAAGTGGATTCCGAACCACTAAAAACATCCATGGCACCGCCGGGACTCGAATCCGAAACCTGTGACACGCCAGAGCACTAATCACTCGACCATCAGTGTATATATGCAACAAATTGAAGACTTGCCAAACAATCTAGAATTGTAATTTATTATAAAATAAATATTATTAAAATGATTATTAGCAATAAAATGGATTTCTTTTTTATTAGTTAAAATTCATATTAAATGTTTAATTATTCAAATATTTATTCTATTTTTCAATGAATTAGGCTTTATTTATTATAAGACATTATTTAAATGAAACCGCAAAGAATTTTATCTAGTTTAATTGTAACAATTTTGATTTGAAATACGTTGTATTTGTAGAACCTTTTCTAATCAGCAAATAAAATATTTTTTAAAAAGCATTCAATATAATTAAAATGATTTAATTTATTTTCAATATTTTATCGCTTTAATTTTTTATATTATGTTAGACTTAATTATGACCAGCATATATAAACTATTTTAATTCCACGCAACAATGAAAATTAAATTTTTTTTTATTTTAGAAATCTGGAGCATATTTGCGCAACAGAATTTTTCGTACAATAAGCATTCATTTTAAATCTTATACTTATTTGAATATCTAATTGCGCGTCTCTCAGACTTGAAGTAGAAAAGCTTCAAAATTATCTTGATGCCTCGTATTCCTAAACTAAAATGCTGATAAGATCTAATAAATCCTTAACCTATGGCATTCAAATGTCTGTCTTTATCATGCAAAAATAAATAAACTCTTTTGCTGATAGAATTTCTTTTCCCTTTTTTTTGTTGGCAACCCTGCACAACGCCAAGCACGATTCCGACAAGCAGAAACGGGAAAATTTCCTGATTCATGTACAAAAATCAATATAACTGATATTAGCATGTTACAGATAATAAAATAACTTTACAGATGTAAAATAACTTTTTGAGGAGAAATAAACGTTAAAAAGTTTTAAAATAACTTTTAATTTTTTTTAATTTTCATTAAATGAAATAAAAAGAAAGAGAGAGAGTATTGTATTTTTATAGTATTCAGTTTATTACCCATAAAATTATGGATCTCATTTTCAAGAGAGGAAGGTTTCGTTTCATTGGTTAATTTTTTATTCTTGATCGCTTTCAACGTTTCTTATTGGTTAAAAGTTTAAAAAAATGTTCTTTTACGAACTATTCTTATTGGTTTGTTTAAATTTCCTTCCCGGGTTAATAATTATATAATTAAATAATAAACCAATGTAAAATTTTCTGAAAGATCGTCTGGTGAAAGCAAAGATGATTTTATTTCAAAGCGAAAACGAGATTTTTCAAGAAAAGAAAATCGTTTGGAATATTAGTTTTTTTTTTTTTTTTTTTTAATTTTTAAGATTGCTGTTATGCATTTTGTTCTTACATTCAATTCTAATTTTTATGGTTAACCTGTATAAAATTTGTTTAATATTAGAGTAATTATTAAAAAAAAAAAATTAATTCAGAAAAAAATTAATTAATTGTTCTAAAAGATCGTCTGATGAAAGCAAAGAACATTTTCTTTTCAAAGTGAAAATGAGATTTTTTCCTAGAAAAGAAAATCGTTTGGAATTCTATAGTTTTTTTATTTTTCATTTTTTAAGATTGTTGTTATGCGTTTTGTTCTTACATTAAATTCTAAATTTTATGGGTAACCTGTATATCGGTACAGGAGATTACGATCATTTTAATAATAAAGTTATTATTAAAGAATTTATTTAAAAATTAATTAATTGTTCTAAAAGATCGTCTGATGAAAGCAAAGAACATTTTCTTCTCAAAGTGAAAATGAGAGTTTTCCCAGAAAAGAAAATCGTTTGGAATTCTATAGTTTTTTTATTTTTCATTTTTTAAGATTGTTGTTATGCGTTTTGTTCTTACATTAAATTCTAAATTTTATGGGTAACCTGTATATCGGTACAGGAGATTACAATCATTTTAATAATAGAGTTATTATTAAAGAATTTATTTAAAAATTAATTAATTGTTCTAAAAGATCGTCTGATGAAAGCAAAGAACATTTTCTTCTCAAAGTGAAAATGAGAGTTTTCCCAGAAAAGAAAATCGTTTGGAATTCTATAGATTTTTTATTTTTCATTTTTTAAGATTGTTGTTATGCGTTTTGTTCTTACATTAAATTCTAAATTTTATGGGTAACCTGTATATCGGTACAGGAGATTACAATCATTTTAATAATAGAGTTATTATTAAAGAATTTATTTAAAAATTAATTAATTGTTCTAAAAGATCGTCTGATGAAAGCAAAGAACATTTTCTTCTCAAAGTGAAAATGAGAGTTTTCCCAGAAAAGAAAATCGTTTGGAATTTATAGTTTTTTTATTTTTCATTTTTTAAGATTGTTGTTATGCGTTTTGTTCTTACATTAAATTCTAAATTTTATGGGTAACCTGTATATCGGTACAGGAGATTACAATCATTTTAATAATAGAGTTATTATTAAAGAATTTATTTAAAAATTAATTAATTGTTCTAAAAGATCGTCTGATGAAAGTAAAGAACATTTTCTTCTCAAAGTGAAAATGAGAGTTTTCCCAGAAAAGAAAATCGTTTGGAATTTATAGTTTTTTATTTTTCATTTTTTAAGATTGTTGTTATGCGTTTTGTTCTTACATTAAATTCTAAATTTTATGGGTAACCTGTATATCGGTACAGGAGATTACAATCATTTTAATAATAGAGTAATTATTAAAGAATTTATTTAAAAATTAATTAATTGTTCTAAAAGATCGTCTGATGAAAGCAAAGAACATTTTCTTCTCAAAGTGAAAATGAGAGTTTTCCCAGAAAAGAAAATCGTTTGGAATTCTATATTTTTTTTATTTTTCATTTTTTAAGATTGTTGTTATGCGTTTTGTTCTTACATTAAATTCTAAATTTTATGGGTAACCTGTATATCGGTACAGGAGATTACAATCATTTTAATAATAGAGTTATTATTAATTTATTTAAAAATTAATTAATTGTTCTAAAAGATCGTCTGATGAAAGCAAAGAACATTTTCTTCTCAAAGTGAAAATGAGAGTTTTCCCAGAAAAGAAAATCGTTTGGAATTCTATAGATTTTTTTATTTTTCATTTTTTAAGATTGTTGTTATGCGTTTTGTTCTTACATTAAATTCTAAATTTTATGGGTAACCTGTATATCGGTACAGGAGATTACAATCATTTTAATAATAGTTATTATTAAAAATTTATTTAAAAATTAATTAATTGTTCTAAAAGATCGTCTGATGAAAGCAAAAACATTTTCTTCTCAAAGTGAAAATGAGAGTTTTCCCAGAAAAGAAAATCGTTTGGAATTCTATAGTTTTTTTATTTTTCATTTTTTAAGATTGTTGTTATGCGTTTTGTTCTTACATTAAATTTTAAATTTTATGGGTAACCTGTATATCGGTACAGGAGATTACAATCATTTTAATAATAGAGTAATTATTAAAGAATTTATTTAAAAATTAATTAATTGTTCTAAAAGATCGTCTGATGAAAGCAAAAGAACATTTTCTTCTCAAAGTGAAAATGAGAGTTTTCCCAGAAAAGAAAATCGTTTGGAATTCTATAGTTTTTTTATTTTTCATTTTTTAAGATTGTTGTTATGCGTTTTGTTCTTACATTAAATTCTAAATTTTATGGGTAACCTGTATATCGGTACAGGAGATTACAATCATTTTAATAATAGAGTAATTATTAAAGAATTTATTTAAAAATTAATTAATTGTTCTAAAAGATCGTCTGATGAAAGCAAAGAACATTTTCTTCTCAAAGTGAAAATGAGAGTTTTCCTAGAAGAGAAAATCGTTCGGAATTCTATAGTTTTTTTATATTTCATTTTTTAAGATTGTTGTTATTTTTTCTTACATTAAATTCAAAATTTTATGGGTAACCTGTATATCGGTACAGGAGATTACAATTATTTTAATAATAGAGCAATTACTAAAGAATTTATTTAAAAAATAATTCGGAAAAACATTAATAAATTGTTTTAAAAGATCGGCTGGTGAAAGCAAAGAAAATTTTTTTTTCAAAGTGAAATTGAGATTTTTCCAAGAAAGAAAATTGTTTGAATACTATAGTTTTTAATTTTTTTAAGATTGATGTTATGTGGTTTGTTGTTACATTCTATTCTAAATTTTACGGGTAACCTGAATATTGGACCAGCCATTTATTAGTTTTGTTTTGTTTTTATTTTTTAAAATTAATATTCGTGAAGAGATACAAAGGTTTTCGTATTTTTATTTATTTATTATAATTTTTATATATACTAAGTACAAAAGTTTTTTACAAGTTTAAATATAAAAGAAATGGAACTATTAAAAAGCGATTCTTTTTTTCTGCATTTGATTTCTTAATTCAAAATTTCAAACTTTTATTTAACTTAAAAATAATTTTAATTGCAAGTTAATTTCATCCAAGCACAAATTATTTTTTCGTAAAGCATTAATTATTATTAATTATTTATTTACAATTATTTTAGATTTTAAAAATATTCAAATTTAACTGATGACATTCATTTGGGAGTCCTTTTTTCTAACAGTTGACATATTTATTTTAAAAAATTGCTGGAAAAAAACATAAAAACCAAATACTAATTTTTTTTATTTTTATTTTTATTTCTTTTAATTAAAAATCTTCAATATGTACAAAGGAAAGTCTTTCGTATTTTTATTTATTTATTAGAGAGTTTTTGCATAACGTTTTTTTATCGTCCGATATTTTTCTACCCAGCGCGCATGCTTATAGGAAACATTGTACCTACTGCGCATGCTTATTTGTAATACTTCACTAATAAGCTATTCCTATGAGCATGCGCGCTAAGACGAAAAAAATATCGGACGATAAAAAAACGTTATGCAAAAACTCTCTATTATAATTTAAAAATACGCTAAGTACAAAAATTTTTTTCTTGTTTAAATATAAAAAATGATTCTTTTTGCATTTGATTTCCCAGTTCAAAATTTAAAACATTTATTTAACTTTAAAAATCGTTTTAATCGATTTTAATTTCGGCCAAAAATAAGAGCAATTATTATTCTAATTGTAATATTATTCTAATAGTGCAATTATTATTCTAATTATTCTAATATAATACTTTGTAATTATTTTAGATTTTAAGAAACATTCAAATTTAACTGATTTCATTCATTTGTCCGTGCATTTTTTTAATCAATATTATAATAAATATTTTTTTATCAATTTTTAAAATAAATATTGCCATATTTTTAAAAATCGCTGAAAAAAAAACAAAAAACAAATGTGAAATCGAAAATCGATCCAAAGATTAAATAATCTAAATCAAACAAAATAAATACACGGAAACATATTTTCAACATGTATGAAAAATATAATAAAAGGCAACTACGCCTACCAAATCGGTAAAATTCCCTATGTAGCCAACTTTCACAATCCTTCCCCTATTCATACTTTTCGAATGCATGTTTCCGGATACGAAAGTGATTCCAGATGTTTATGGGAAATTGCTCGTGTTTCGGGTGAAATAAAATAATTCAGATGATATTTATGTAACAACCACAGTCCCCGTATAGCAGAATTATTAATACATTCGATATTAATAATGCCACAGTTAATTTTTATAGAATGTGCACTTTTAAATTCAGCACAAATGATGTAATAAAGCTTTCACTATATATATGAATCAACAATATGAATTAAAAAGTTGTAAAATTGCTAGTTATATTTTTCCCGCTTTTTTTACTGGAATTAAAGTGTTCTTATGTTGGCTATTTAGTTATAGATGTTACTTTTAAACAATGTATAAACCAGTTATTTAATATATATATATAACAGATAAATTAGAAATAACAAATAAAGTATGCAAAAAATTATAATTCTGCAATAATTAGAATGATAATAATGATAATTCTATGAAATAATTAGTTATTTGATGAGTAAATATGATAAGTTCATAATTATTCTTAGTTGTGAAATAAAAATAAAATTAAATAAAAGCACATTTGAACATCCAAAATTTTATTCACAAAGCATGCAAAAACAAAAAAGAAAGAAAGAAAATCATTTGTTATAACAATTTAATAAAAACAGAATTCAGTATTCAAAATTGTGTTCAATAAAGCATACAAAAACATAAGAAAATCATTTGTTATAACAATTAAGTTTTCAAAATTTTGTTCATAAAGTATACAAAAACAAAAAGAAATCATTTGTTACAATAACGTAATAAATGTACATTTGAACAATCAAACTTTTGTTCATAAATCGTGCAAAAACAAAAAGAGATTATTTGTAACAACAACAATAAAAAATACAGTTGGACATTCAAACTTCTGTTCATAAAGTAAGCAAAAAAAAATCATTTGTTATATCAATTTAATATTCAAACTTTTATGCATAAAGCATGCAAAAAAAAAAAAAAAAATCATTTGTTTTAACAATTTAGTATTCAAAATTGTGTTCGTAAACAAAGGGAAGGCATGCAAAACAAAGGAAATAATTTGTTAAAACAATTTAATAAAAACACAATTTAATATTCAAACTTCTATTCGTAAAGCGTACTAAAACAAAAGAAAAACATTTGTTATAACAATTTAGTATTCAAAATGCTGTTCATAAAGCATGCAAAAATAAAAAGAAATCATTTGTTACAATAATATAAAAATAAATACTTATTAGAGGGTTCCATTGTTCATAAAAAGCAGTCTGTCGAAAAGAAAATCATTTGTTATAACAATAAAAAGAAATCATTTGTTACAATAACATAAAAATAAATACTTATTAGAACATTCAAACTTTTGTTCATAAAGTACTCAAAAAAAGGAAAAGAAAATCATTTGTTATAACAATTTAATAAAAACACAATTTAGTATTCAAAATTTTGTTCGTAAAGCATGCAAAAACCAAAGAAAATCATTTAAAATAATTTAATAAAACTACATTTGACAAAAAACACATAAACACAAAATTTTATTCAGAAAACATGTACGTACTAAAACCACACTGAAAACATTTGCTACAACCAGAATTATGAAAATGGTAGTTGGAATTGCATAGAAAAATATTTCCAAAAGAAGTTCATTCATCATTTGTTGCCACACTGTTCTTGCATGAATAACTTTTGGAATCTTTATTCCGGTACTAAAGCTGGGACAGCTGACCGCAAGGAATTTTCTATATTTAGAACACCTTTAATCATAATTTATTTTTGTTTAAAAAGACTGAACGATATTATAACTGTTTCTTGCGATTAATTTTTTGTTCTGACTTGAAAAAAATTCTTGTTTGTATTTTATCTTGACAATAGATAAAATAGTTCTGGTATTCCTCTTACTGACATGCAAACTAGATAACATTAAAAATTAGATTTATCAATTAATTTCTTAGTGATTTACTAAATATATTTTTTAATTTTCCCTTTTTCCTTTGGAAATTTCTATTCACTGAAATACATTCTACAGATCATCTGTACCAAAACATAATCTTCTGAGATTTGTCTAAATGGATTTTCAAATAATCCATATGTAATTGCGTAATTAACTGCAAAATAATACAACATTAATAAAGCTGGACAAAATTATATAAATAATCGAAAGTATTTCAAATGGAATGTTTTAATTGCAAATTTTCCTTTTTTTTTTTTTTTTAAGGATGCTTGGATACATTTGGCCAGAAATTTTCTACTTAGCCATTTCTTTGTCTTAAAGCAAGATTTGTAATTTTGTGACAGAATTTCCAGTGTTCTCTGAAATGGCTCTAAACATATTTCTATTATTCTGTACAGGTGGTTATCAAAATAATGGAAACATCCTACAGTTATAAGGAATCCTTTACTAATATGGTGACCTTTGGCATGTAATACAGCTTGAATTCGTTTGGGAATCGAATCATACAAGTGCTGAACAGTGTTTAAACAATTCCTCATAAAGATATTCTGAAAGTGTCGGGAGAGATGCCGGTAGAGGATATAGATTCCGAATGGATCGCTCTAAAATAGACCATAACGATTCGATGATATAGAGGTCAGGATATTGTGGGGGCCAAGGTAGATGTTTCACTACATCTTCGTGTTCATCAAACCATAACTGGACAGTTCGCGCTGCATGAATAGGAGCATTATCATCCTGAAAATCAGTCTTATCATGCATATCATGACAGATCCACCTCCATGCTTGACAGTTGGAAGGAGACAATCACGATCATGCGCTTGTGCAAGTGTTCTCCAAACATTCACTCGCCCTGTTGTGGGGGAAAAAGTGTGAAAGACGATTCGTCAGACCATATTACTTTCTTCCACTTACCAATCGACCAGGTTTTGTGGTTGTTGCACCACTGTAGACGACTTTTTTCATTAACAGATGTGACAAGTGGCTTGGGAATTGCGGCTCTGGCGTAAATGCCCTATTTCAGAAGGTGCCATTCTAACTGTAATGATTGTCACTGGAGAACCCAGATGCTGATTGAGTTCTGCGGTCACTTTGACTGCAGCTGTTTACTTTTTAGACATTACAATCCGCTTCAATGCCCTTCGGTCTCTTTCACTCATCTACTCTTTCCTTCCACTATTTTGCTTTGCCGAGTCCTGTCTATGCTGTATGTAAGCTGTCATGATTTTAAACGTCGTACCTCTAGAAGCACCCAAAAGCTGGAATGATTCGGACACAGTTGCTCCAACTACAATTTGGCTTCTTTGAAAGTCTGTGAGGTCTAATATTTTACGTTTTTGACACAAATGTTAATATTTGACTTTTTTGTTTTATAGATAACATTATATTCATGTACTATATACCAAAGAATTGTTTTCGAATAAGTTTTCTTTACGATTTATTATCAACAAATATTTTAATCTTTATTTTTTTGCTTTATATACACCTTTACCCAAAGTAGTGAAAATAGTTACTCGGATAAAAAGGACCGGCAAATGGAATCGTTTGAGAAGCTCTAGTATAAATCAAATTTTTATTTTACGCTTTACAGGGTTATAGTTCATTAATCAATGAAATAATTACGGGCTGTTGTGAAATGGGCTGACAAACTCTAAAACAAAATAGCAAGCAAATTATGGTAGTTATTGAAATTATTCTTGCAGAAGTGATGCAGAATTTGTGTTTGTATAGTATGCTATCTAATGTTGGAACCAAATGCCACAATTGATATCATTCCAATTTCAAAACTGCCGATCATTGGAAAATTGTTGCAAAACAATCATTGTAAGATTGTAGTTCATTATTCAATTAAATAATTATAATGTGTCTTAATGGGTTGATATTGAATTATTTTGCATTTTTATATTACATTTTCAAAATAATAACTGAAAAAAGAAATACAATACAGCAAAGCAGACATCATTGGGAATCAATTTTAAGCCATGGGCACGTTAATTAAGAATGTTACCATCAGACGACGAGTCAAACTTTTCTTATGAAATTTTCAATGCAATCCAGTGTCAAAATGTCATCGAAAATGTCCAAATTGTTATCCAAAATGTCATTGAAAAACAACTTATGGAATGTACTGTAATAAATGTCAGCTCAGTTTGAAATACAATAAAAAATGAAGAAAAAAAAATACCACTTTTTCTTTAAATTCAATAAGTCTTCTATTCGATAATTTTTCAACAGATAAATTAATGAAGTTAAAAGAAAGACATTTATTATTTTAAAGTCTCCTATTATTCTAAAGTCTCTCCCTCCTTTTAAAGTCTAGACATTTATTATTTTAAAGTCTATTCTAAACCTCCAATGTTTTGATGCAATTCAATTGTTGCTTTGTTCTGTGTAAACACTCGAACTCTTCTATGTTAACATTTGATTCTTTGAACTAAAATAATATCGCTTTGTGTGAATAACAAATCGTCATTCACATAAATTGTTATTGTTATTCATTTATAACATAACATCTCCAGTTCGATTTATTTTTGGAAATGCATAAGGTTCAACAGTTTTATGCTGTGATTGTTATTCGTTAATTCTTCCCCCTTGTTTACGAATCAATTCCGAATTAAAGTAGTTAAAGTATGCATCATAAAATAGCGGCGAATCAACATTAATGCGTCTTTTCATTTTCCCATTTCAATGAAAACTGATTTCAAAAGACGGTGTAGAAGTTGACTAAATTATGCAATTCTTCGAAATATATTTACGTAGCTGTGGGTATTATGCAAGTTATTGCTCAGTTAAAGCTCAGCTGTTAATAAAGTACTTCAGAATAGTTTGGTATCGCTTTAGAAAAGGAATTTATATAATGCAACTCTCTCTGTAGTTGAATATAATTTAAATCAGGGGTGGCCAACCCTCGGCCCGCCTTGAATATTTTTCCGACCCGTGATATTTATCACACTTTTACAAAATATATTTATTTTATAATGGCCAAAGTATATGGAAACCAATTTATTAAAAAAATACATTATTAAATACATCCCTATATTCAAAAATTAACTGCCGGGAGTTATCAGAAAAAATTAACTTTGGTTTTAAAATAATATTCTTGCGAATATAGGACAGATATTGCATGTTTTATTTATGAGTTCGCAGAATAATTAAATTAGATTCTGCGAACTCATGATGTGCGCGCTCATCTTGGAAGATTTAATATAACAGGTTTTATGTTTCACTTTAAGTGACCTCAGTGACACAGTGACCATCCTTAGATACGCACAGATGATTGCTGATAGCAGAGCAAACCAGACTCTCTTTAAATTGTTAGCGCTTTTAGTTCAATTTACAACTGCGAATCGTTTTTTTTTTAATGAAGTTGACCAAACACAAAACACGCTCAAACATAACGGAAGCAACACTCATTACGATGTACAAATAACTAAATTGAGATCGATTTGCAAAAGCTAAGTGAAAGAGTGGAGAAACAAATATCGCACCAGTAAAATAAATATTTTATAATGATTTCATTTTTTTATTTCTTTTATATTTATCCATTTTTTATATTTCATTTTTAGTGTTATATATTTCTTTACAATGTGCGTTTAGTATCATTATTATTACATTATCTATGTTTACATGCAAGAATAATAGTAAACATGAAAATAACAACTCGTTATGTTTAAATTTTTCACTCCAAAAAATGTCTATACTGGGTCTAAATCTAATATGGGGATATATAATTTTATATGCGGCCCGCGGAGTTAGGATGCATTTCCAACGAGGAGTTAGGATGCATTTTCATTTGAGTTGGCTACCTCTGGTTTAAATCGATAAATTTCATATTATACAAATGATTTTCAATGATTTAAAATTCCACATTTATTATTTAAAATATCCCTGATATCCTGCAGCAATTTCCTTTTTTTTTCGCAGCATCACTAAAACTGCTTTCGTTTCTTAAGAGCTTGCGATATCTCTCCATAAATTAAACTGATAATTTCGAAAACAACTTGTTTTAGCTGAATGCTGTAGATTTTAGAAAGGGTATTTTCCCTCTCCCTCTTTCGTGATTGGTCGGCTGAAATCAAGTTTCGTTTATCTCGACAATTTGAAAAACCATGTTTATTTTTATAATGCTATTCGAGCGTTTTTTATGAAACTAGTCCCTGCTTAAAGTGATATTTTAAAAAAATATGATAAAATATAAAATGGACAAATATTTTGTACTTTATTTAAATTTATTGCAGTATTCTCAATTAAATAAAAATATTGCACACTGTTTCTCACTGAATTTTCGAAGAATTTTGAACCCTTTTTTTAAAAATAAAAATGTTGTTACAAAAAATAACTTTAGGGGAAACATTTTTTTAAAAAACTGTGATATCAACATGCTCTTATTTATGTAAGATTTGTTTGTGTGGAAATCAGCAGGCGGCGACACATACGGTTACTTGTCTTTGACAGAGCCTGTTTACAATGTGGGAGAGTATTCAACTTTGAACTCTGACGCCACGAGAAGGGGACAGGTCTCCGTGGATGAGAAAAGAAAGCCCCGCAGATGGGTGCGGAAGAGAATGCTGACAAGAGTGATTGGAGAGGCTGCGTCAAGCAGCGAGAGAATATGTTTATCCCTCCCTTTAATTAATTGTTAATGCAAATATCGCTGTACATATAACCGTGCTTAATTAAATGTTGTTGTTGAGAGAAAAGCAACGTTTTGTTAATGTGTTTTGAAATACACCCCTAGACACCCACTTCAAAAGTTCAGCTTTTGTTAGACTGGTAGAGAAGTCTAACAAAACTGTAGGTTCGACCGGGATGAATCTTTTGCAAGCGGCTAAATCTACATTTATAATATAATATTATGCATTCATACCATCCAGAATGCAACACTAAAAGATATCAAAGCCAAATTTATTAGATAAATACATACAAAAATAAAATGATTGAAAATACAGCACAATTTGAATTGAGGAATATAAAGAAATCCATTGTTTGTGTAGCGGCCATGACTGGCAATAATTTCTTGACCTCGGCATTGAATGAAGGAGATGCACTCTTGGGGTTATGTCCCTCTATGCTGCTTTCACGCGTTGCCAAAATTGGCATGGCGTAGCAGAGGATGGTATATAATGGGCAGGTAGTTTTCCAATCATCTTTCAGAAGTGTTCGATGGGCGATCGATCGGCAAGCAATATAGCAGCAATGCAATGCAGCAGCAAAGCAATCTGGTAGGCAAAGAATCTACGACAGCAACGGAATACAGCAGCAAACCAATCTGGTGGGCAATGAATCTACTAAAGTAAAGCAATCTAGAGAGAAAACAATTTACAGCTGCAATGGAATATGGTGGACAAAGAAGAATTATTGAACACTGTTCAACAACTCTTCCAGATATTCAGTACTATACCTGAGAATCTTTGGGCTTGTATTGGATTATCTTCTACACACTACTACTTGGAGGACTGGACTATTGTAAGGATTGAATTTTATTCCAACAACCCTCAATGCGTATTGGAAGTGTGCATATGGAATGTATGTGAAATCCAATCCCACACAAACATTAATATTAAGTGAAGGTCCAGTTTACAAGATTTGCAGTTTATAGTGAATGAATTATGTCGCCTCTTTCCACGGTGTCACCAGAAATAGGATAATATCATCGTGGTGTTGGTAGGCAGAATGGTGATTCATCTGAAAAGACAACGTTGCACCATTTGTCTGTACATGTCCGGCGTTCATCTGGCAGCTGACATCTGTGGTCTGGAGTCAAAGGTCATAGCATCAATGGACACCTTGCTGAAATTCACCTATGCTACAATCGTCATCGAATGAATTGACACAATTTGTAGTGAAACAGGTACATTTCTTGAACTATGCTTCCTAATATTGCAGTGCGATTCCTATTCCATGCGCGCAATATGCTTGTCCTCGTGTGTTGTGGTGCTATGAGATTGTTACAAGCGTTCTCGTCAGTCAGTCAGTCTCTTCTGCATCCATTGATTGCATATCCCTTCACTCTGGTTTGATTACGTCAAATACTAGGACCAATTTCTCTGAAGGATAAACCGCAATCTCTATAAGTCATAATTCTTTTCTCTATCAAATTTATAAACGTGCTTCATTGGTGTTCGTATTCATCTACGAGGCCCATTGAAGCTTTCCACTTAAGCAAACCGCAAGTAAAAACAATTACATTATTTAAAAACAGACTACAATTCTCCTTTTATATAACGCTTATAGGTGGCAATACAGACATCCATAATGTGCATCTATGCTTCTGAAATGCTAATCATTTACATGTGCTATGGTGTATGCATTTCACGCTTTTTGGATGGTTCTTTCATTGAATGACCGGCTATATAATATACAATGGAGTACAAAAATAAACCATAGGATGTTATAGAATTAGTAAAAAATTATTAAATGAATGGTAAAAAAAAAAAAAAAAAAAAAATTGGACAACTGCAGAAAAAATAGATAATCCATCTATTTCTTCTGTTATTGTCCAATTTTTGTGAATCGGTACGATTCATCGGAGTTCCTTGGTCGCGAAGCGACCAAACCTCCTATTAGCAAGAAATAATTAAACAGTGGTAGTCGGTCACTGCCCATTGATAACGAAAAACAATTTGCACAATATATAGAAAAAGTAAAAATATAAAAGAAAACATATACAAGAAAATACAAAGCACAACTATTAAAAAAAAGAGAAAAAGACCGGAGAGAACCTAAAGCCGAAGCACAACATAGCAGCCACGCAGGAGTATTTAAAAGAACAAACAAAAATATACGCGGAGCGCGAACTTAACCTGAAGTTACCAGGAACATAGAAAAATGCAGGAGACGAAATGCAGTCTACTGATTGATGTTTATAACACATCTAGGTCTTTTACGAGACGAGTGCAGAGAAATATCATATTCAAATTGATTTAATGCTTGGATGACAGAGTTACTAGATCTATTGAGTGATGAATAAAAGTTTTTTGCAATTTTAGCCACATATTCCCTAAAGCTAGGCATGGAAAGTGCATATTTAATTTCGGCGTTTCTAAAATACCATGGGGCATCAACAATCATGCGGATAACCTTGTTTTCAAGCCGTTCTAAAATAATAAAATTGCTTTTGGCTGTAGAGCCCCAGACTGGACTCGCATATGCTATTATCGGACGAAGATAAGCTAAATAGATTAGTGTTTTTAGTTCAATTGTTAGTTTAGAATGTCTGCCCATGACAGAGTAAAATTTACGCAAAACATTATTAAATTTATCGCGCAAGTAGTTAATATGAGCCTTAAATGTTAGTCTTCTATCAAAAATTACACCTAAATACTTAGCTTCTTTAGACCAGGAAATGTTAGTATTAAAAATAGTTATGTTAGGAGGATTATAGACTTTTTTCCTGGTAAATAGCACTGCTTCAGTTTTCGCGACATTGAGTTTAATTTTCCATTTTTCTAGCCATGATTCAAGAATGTTGATGTAGTTTTGTAAGTTTTTCTGGATGATGTGTAAATACCTTCCCTGTGTAATAATTGCTGTATCATCAGCGTAGAGTGTCAATTTAATTCTGTGGTCTTGTGGAATGTCATTAGTGAAAATATTGTACAGGAAGGGCCCCAAGATCGATCCCTGAGGAACACCCGCGAGAATCTTGCAGTTTTTAGAATCAGTATTGTTAACAGAAACGATAAAACTTCGATCAGAAAGATAGTTGTAGATAATTTTGATAATGTATGGAGAGTAATTATAGTTAATCATCTTATAAATTAGCCCCTTTATCCAAACCCGATCAAAGGCTTTCGCCACATCGAGGAAAATTACTGCAGTGTCCTGCTTCCATGAAAATCCTTCATTGATGGTTTCAGAGAGGTTGTACAGTTGGTGCGTGGTAGAAAGATCCTGCATAAAACCAAATTGTTGAGATATTAGAATGTTCAGAGCCTTAGATTCATGATTAAGCAGATCAGCAATCACCCGTTCAATAATTTTACTAAAAGTAGAAAGTAAAGAAATCGGTCTATAGCTATGAGGTGAAGTAGGATCTTTGCCCGGTTTTAAAATAGGAAGTATTCTAGCAGTTTTCCATGTTTTTGGAAAGTAATTAAGAGTTAAAATAGCATCTGTTATGTTGCAGATTTGGAGAATGCATTTGAAGGGAATATTTTTAAGCATCTTGTTAGTAATGCAGTCAATACCAGGCGTCTTGCTAATTTTAAGGTTAGAAATAATGTTAGTCACTGAAGAGGCTTTAGTGGAAGGAAAGTTACTGTTAGTACTATTATGCCGAGTTAGAAAAGACGCGATGGTGCTTTCAACATCATTATCCACCTGAATATTGTTGGATGGGTTTTCTTGAAATTGATCCTGCAGCGAAGTTGCTAGAATTTCAGCTTTTCGGATGTCAGTAGTAACTTCTTCATTGCTATCCTGTAGTGAATGTATTTTAGACCTTTTCTTACGAAGGTTGCTGCAGAGTTTCCAGATCGAACCATTCTCAACATTTGCTGTTTCAAGGCGCCGATCCCAACAATCATTCCGGTATTTTGCAATTGCCCTTTTAAGAATATTCTGGTGATGATTATAAACATTTTTGCTGCGAGGATCACGATAAATTTGCCATAGTTTACGCGCGTTGTTCCTATTAATTATCAGAGTTTTAATAGAAGGGGGTATCCAATTTTTTTTACACTTCATTTAATCATTAAATTAATAAGGGATTGCCAACTTTCAAAATACAACAAAAGTGAAATTAAAAAAAAAAAAAAAAAAAAACTAGACTAACATTTTTAACAGATTTTATTAATTACACATAAAAAAAAATTCCTTGATACTCAAAAAGTAAAAACAACTATACCAATTTAATATATTTTTTACAAAAATAGAAAAGGAATAGGATTCAACACATTATTTTTCTTACAAATTGTGACCTGCATTTTATGTAACAGAAAATTGTTTGCTATTGTATTTATTGCTCTAATAACAATAATCCTGATGTAAGTGAAAACATGAAATAAAAATAATTAATGCAATTTACTAATAAATTAACTAAATTAATGTATTGAGTTTACAAGCGTCCTGATGACCAAGTAGTCTTTGGCATCACAGATTTCAAATTTGTAACCTCGCGATGGCATTGATGTGTGTTAGTGATTCGGAATGTACTTTGGTACTTACGTATTAACGGTACCTTGGCGGTTTGTAAGTGTCGCCAAACTAACAGCTACAGATTTGGCGGTTTTTAAGTGGCGCCAATATAACAGCTGCAGATTTGCTGAGTTTTAACCCCATTTTGTAGTGCTACGAAAATGCGTATTTGGGATTTGCCAGAAACAGAACAAGATGCAATTTTATTTTTTCAGGAGCGAAATATTTTACCAAAACAGCGAAAATGTCCCAATTTATTATCCCCAAATTTATTCTTTGGAACAAAAATTTTAAGTGTAGATTGGCGCCACTTAAAAACCGCCAAATCTGTAGCTGCGGTTGGTGCGTGTGCTCTTTATTGGCGCAACTGTCGCCAAGGTACCGTTAATACGTAAGTACCTGTACTTTAAACTATAGGTCCCGACCTATTTAGCCATTGTATTAAAAAAAAAAAAAAAAAAAAAAAGCTGGCGTTTTCGAAAGAACATTTTCGTTGCAAAATAAGGTTCTTTTTCCTGGCGTTTACAAATCACTTCCTTTTCAAGATGAATGATTTGTAAATTAAGTGCGAATAATGAAACGGATGTCGTCCCTAGTACAACCAGCCGGTTCCAGTTTTCGGTTTCAGTTCTCTCTCATTCGGTCTTAAAGTGAAACTAAATTTTGTTTCCAAATAATAGCACTATACGAACACGCAGTTTTATATAAAAGAGGCCCAAAGGAATATAAAAACACGGAAGTTTCTGTTTTGAAAGAAATATACTGGAGTAAGTATGTTAAACATTAAAACAAAAAAAGGGAAAAAATTAAAACGGAAACAAATTTTTTGTGAAAATGAAACAAATCTTTATTGATCAAACCAATTATTCTCAAATTTAAGGACTTCATGATTTGAGGAAACAGGCATGTTTCGTAAAGATGAAAATGAAATTAAAGATACAAAAAAATCAAGAAAGAAATTAAAATTTACAGGAAAATTATTATAAGTGAATACATAAAAGGAAATATTAACAAAAATATGTATTAGCACAACGCAAACTAACAAATAAACAAATAAAAGAAAAAAAATCTGAAATCTGTACGGCAAATTTCAACTTATCATGTGTGAACATTCGAGAACGGATGAATAAACTCAGGAATATGCCAATGTTTAATAATGCACGAGATAAATGAAGCAATGGATTGGAACACTGCAAGAATGGGCAAATTCAAATAGCCACATGAATATAGCAATGTTGAATAGATCAAGAACTTCATGAAGAATGAATTGTTCAAGAAGCTTTAAAAGAATTTACAAAAATAAGATAAATGTAGTCTTAAATGAAGAATGAAGTATTCCAAATTCTACAAGAAGCACTATAAGATTCAATAGCCAAAAGAATATATCAAAGTTTGAAAATTCTAGACATAAATGAAGAATGAAGTATTTCAAATACAATAAGAAGCACTACACAGCTCAATAGGCATGGCAAAATGCCAAAAGCGATAAATATGAAACTTCAAGAAGAAGAAATTGATCAATGCACTACGAGTACTTATAGCCATTGGATATACAAATGTTTAAAATCCCAACCCAAAACGTGAAAAGTGCTTCAAAACCACACTACAAAACACTTCAAGTAAAAGCCAAATTCTCCAGAAAATTTCTGAGGATTAATGTTATTCATGAATCATTTCAAGAGTTAAGGATCCCAAACTACCACTTTTCTGCCAAAATTTCCAAATTTGGAATATCCCTTTATTTGCTTGCTGCACTTTTTAGATTGCGCCACGAACTTCTAACCAGGGCAACATCATGTCACACATGATAATACAAAAATCAAGGGCCTGAATGGCCGAGTGTCTAGCGCTCAGGCGCCACAAGGTTTTGGCTTCGAACCCCGGTGGTGCCACGGATGTTTGTAGTGGTTCGGAATCCACTTTAAGCCGTAGGTCCCGGTCTCATATGACTGTAAGAGCATCACGGAGCAAAAGTCAGGCGCCTACGGGTGCTCCATCACAAGAGAAGCTGCCGCTTTCCCTCCATCCATGACTAGATCACTCATGGAATGCCCGTCCCGCACTGCAGGACACGGAGGATAAGACAACAACAACAAAAATCAAGAAGAAAACAAAAATTAAAAAAAACCTATTACATAAAATGAATATATAAAAGGAAATATTAAAATATATATATATATTAGCACAATGCAAACAAACAAAAACTTCAGGACAGAATATTATTAAAAATAAATACAGACGTAACAAAAATCACGAAACAGACCAAATGTTTCAATTCACTTGACAAGGTCAGACGAAAAGGGAGCCCAAAAAGTAGGTTGTCTTTTTTAGCTTTAGCAAGGTTCTTTGCAACTGAAGTTTCGTATAATAAAGAAGTAGAAGTTCAGGATGGTGTTCACCTTGGCTACAGCTGCAGAAGTTAATGAACTCTAGTTTTAAATGGTTGCATTGAATCCCGCGTAAAATAGTTGCAGGAAAACTCTCGGTCCAATAACCTTTAGTTGATGAGAGGTATTTAGAATACTAGACATTGAATTTTTTTTTCTAATGCAGCCGGTAAGAGAGACCGTGATCTTTTATACCATAAGGGCTGCACCGACGTTATTCACTTTGCACTACACTGGGGGCGCGTGTAAGTTGAAGATAGGCCACGCACGCGGAGTAACAAAAGGATCGGTATATTCCATTTTAAAAGATGTTTTGGGCCTGAAACGCGTCAAATCTCGATTGGTACCGAAAGCACTGAATTTTTTGGAAAGACATAGTCGCGTTGAAGTGTGGGAAACATTGCTTTCTGACTATAAGGACAAGTTGAAATGCATCATAACTGGAGATGAGATTTGGATTTATGCTTAAGACCCGGAAACAACCGCTCAATCGAGCGAATATCGTGACCACTGTGAAGCAAGACCGAAAAGAGGACGTCAAAGTCGCTCAAAAATCAAGGTGATGTTGACTTTTTTTTTCGATTACCATGGTGTGGTGCAATACGAATTTCTTCCGTCGAGCCAAACTATCAACAAGGAATATTATTTGAATGTCATGCGTCGTTTGCGTGAAGCTATTCGCAAAAAGAGGCCACATTTATTGAAAGGCAACCCTTGGTTTTTACATCACGATAAGGCGCCAGCTCACGCTGCATTGATTCTTCGTGACTTTTTCGCCAAAAATGAAACCCATATCGTTCCACAACCACCGTATTCACACCTTTGGATTTCTGGCTATTCCCTAAACTCAAAAGACCACTCCGGGGACACCGTTCTGTGTCTATTGAAGAGATTCAACGTGAATCGGCGCGCGCTTTGAAGGTCATCCCTGCCGATGACTTTTTAGCATGCATTGAGGATTGGAAAAAACGTTGGCATAAGTGCATTGTGTCCGGAGAGGATTACTGTGAAGGCGATGAAATAAATTTGGAAGAATAAGTAAAGAGTTTTTGAAAAAAATAAAAATAGGTCTTACATTTTGGGTACATTAGTAAGTTTATTTATTCTCCTGTTTATAGGAAACATGAACCCGGTGTGCCCTATCGATTTCTTCAATGTTTGAGCATATATTTGAAAGGCAAACTCTCATTTCCTCGCCAATACAATGAAGATTATCTTTTTACACTTAATTGTGGTAAAGATTAAAAAATTCTAATTCACATAATTATGTCATTGAAAATTGCAATAAAATGTTTCAAAGCTTTTTTTATATATTATCAGGCATTCTCTTTTTGTAGGAATTCAAAAATTTTCAAGAGGCAATTCCTTATGTTTAATCCTGAATCCACGGCGGCCAGATGGCCAGTTGGCTATCGCTCTGGCCTTTGATACCACAGGCTTTTCAGATTCGAATTCTGGCGGTGGCATGCATGTTCGTTGGAGGTTCGGAAACAACATTAAATTGTAGAACCTCGTCTAATTAGAATAAAGTGTGCACAAAATGACTGTAGAGTGACAAACCTACCTTAGATCCATGTTCAGTGGACAGAACTATTAGTTAACTATAACCTAGTCTCATAAACTGCAATGGCAATATTTTTAGCATTGAAAATCCCATAGACGCTAACGCTTCTAGTAGCAAACCGTGAAAGTTACCGTTCTTAATTTCTCGGAAACATTCTTTGGCGCATTATCGCTGTTTGGCGACTTTTTATGGGAATAAAAGAAGAAAAGAAAAGCAATCAAAAACGTTATAAAAAAAGTTGTTTTTAAACGAGAAAGCTGACAATATTTATTTTTATATCGCACATATTTCTCCGAAATATCACCAGACGCATCCTTTGGGAACCACTGTGCTAATTGAAAATCAAATCTTAAATAATTTATTCTTTAAAATCAACAACTTATCCCAAAAATTGTATTCTAAGGCAGGGGTCTCCAAACTTTCCAGCTTTAGGGCCATACTGTTTACTCCAGTAAGTACCAGGGGCCAAAACCGTTTTAATTTTTCTGCCATTATCTATAATTTCTAGAACAGTCGCCGAGTACGCACTCTGAGCGAGCATACGCTTGCTAAATTCATTCTTGGCATGGATTTTCATGAAATTTTTTGTTTGTGTTGGGCAAAACATGGAAAATGCTTTTATGCTATCCCCTTCGTTGTAAGTCGCTACCAAATGATGCTGAAGTATATCGATTTCTATCAACCAATCGCTATGAAAATTGGTATTAATATGCATTTGAGTATGGAAAATAGGTTCGCGCTATCCACTCTATTGTTACTTGCCACCAGATGTGCTACAACATTTCATCTTATCATTATATACCGTTCAAACGATATCCATGAAAATGAGTATGCACATATATTGGAAGACGGAGAATATATTTGCGATATGTAATTCTCTACGATGCATTTTTTTTGACAGGACAACTTATGCTGCTAGTTGTATATAATAATCGAATGCAGTTGAATATAATAATGAATGACTAGCGCTCGGTGCCACAGGTTTCGGATTCGCGTTCCGGCGGTGCCGTGGATGTTTGTAGTGATTCCAAATCCACTTTAAACCGCATGTCCCTGTCTAATATGTCTGTTAGACTTAGGGCTACTACTACTACTACTACTTACCACACCACATCACTGTGCCTAGAGCTGAGTGTGACTGGGCTCTGTGACGATCTACGAGCATATGAGACCGGGACCTACAGTTGAAAGTGGATTCCGAACCACTACAAACTTCTATGGCACCGCCGGGACACGCATCCGAAACCCGTGGTACGGAACGCTAGAGTGCTAGACACTCGGCCAACAGGCACCTGTCTAATATGACTGTGGGTGTAGGGCTGACAACTATACCGTGAAAAAGAAAACAACATTTCATGTTTCGGAATTTGCCTATAGCAGAAGGCCTTGTCCCACTTTGGGACTGTCGCATCATTGAAGAATAATAATAGTAATATTAAATTGTAGATTACTAAAAAATAAAAGGGGGAATATTAAATAACAATAGCATTTTTAAATTTATCTACGGACACTTTTTAAATTGATAAGTTAATCAGCTATATTTTCTGTTTCTTATTTGATACGATAAGATTTATAGGGAGCCGTTGTAAATGCAATAAAGAAATCGATTCTTCGGGGTTTTTCCCTGCAAATTTTGTCCTCCCTCACAACAAAGGGAAAAACCGTGTTCTATCTTCTTCTGTGATTGCAGGACTCTTGTTTATTTAACACCTCCGTTTTTAGACGGCAGGGAGAGATTAAGGTTTTTAGGAGCGCCATGTTTTCTTGCCACCACGCCTCACCTATATGCTAACGGATATTGCAAAAAAATGCCTCTGTCATGTAACGTTGACTTCACATGATGAACAGGTTTTTCCAACATAAACATTAGTGTTTTGGTTGTAAAACGTATTTATTTATTTTTGTATTTCCTTTTTTTTCCAAACTGACTAACACAGATAAAAAAATAAAAAAAAATTTAAAAAAAAAAGGAAACAAGTACACGTAAAAAAGTGAATTAAAAAAAAGACAGTGAAAAACGAATTAAAAATGTAAAATTGAGCACTTTTCAGATAAATAATGAAATTTAAAATGTTTTATTTAATATATAAAGCGCAAAACAAACAAATAAATAAATTTAAAATAATTATCAATAAATATTTTTCCTACAGAATAATTTCAAAATTTACACGAAAAATATTTTTAAAATTAGACAAATAATGTTCACGCCATTAGAAAGACTGTCGTTCGATGATGTCTCCCTTCATTATATGTCCGCGGCCAGATGGCCAATTGTACAGAAGAAGAATTGGTACCAAAGGCTGAATCCTGGCGGTGGCATGGATGTTTGTGAGAGGTTCGGAATCCTAAATGTGCACAGTTAGCCTAAAATGTGCACAAAATGACCCGTAAACCAAACCAAACTTCATTATATGCCCAAATAATTTTTTTATGAAAAGTTCTCCGACTTTGATGAAAGTCTAAAAAACAGAGAATATGAACAATCTTTAGATTAATAGGAAAGAAAATATTAAAATATTAGAAATTTTTTTTTATTCAATGTTTTCTAATTCATTGCGAACTTGAAAATCAGATATTTTTTTCAATTATGTGCTAATCTGGATCCCATCATCTTCAATGGACCCGTAGGTAGAAGTCTGAGTTGGCTCCGTGTCGCTGAAGAAGTAGGGCAGTGGCACCGGGAGAACTACCTTGCATTAGCGTGTCGTATGGGAGAAAATCCAGATATTCTGACTCACGAGGCAAGATGCTAAACATCACAAAAGCCATTAAGCCTCCTCTTTTTTTGAAACAGCGTCTGTAAGAAACCCGCTAAAAATGGTAATTCACACATACGTTTTTTTTCCTGCATACGTTTCTTTGTATTATTTAGCAAGAAACACTACTATTTCATTTTGAGGAATTTTAAAATGGAACATATTTTTGGTAAAAAATACCGTAAAAAAAATATGTAAGTAAAGATCTTTAATGATAAAGAATCTGGTCCTCCGCTCTATACTAAAATCGAAAATATTGAGCGAAATATTTTTCTTATATCAATATATTTTTACTACATTAAAGCAGCTTCATGTTCTCTTTTTAAATATTTAATGAAAATCCGAAAATCCTTTAAAAAAAGCAACTAATTATATTTTTAAGCAGAATGGAGATATAATGAAGCGATATGCTATCTGTGATTCCTTATTTTAATTTTTGCAAGCACGTATAAATAATAATAACCCAAGGAATCATAAGCAAAGTTATTCTTTTTTTTTTAAATCATTTTTACATAAAATACTGAAACAAGTTTGTCAATATTTTGTGAATGAATTGCCTGTAAAAATCCGGCGGTGTCGTTACATATCAGCAATGGTTCACTCCCAGGAAAATAGGAAATAACTGTGTCAACCCATTAGCAGGATTTCATGTACATAGTGCAAGTGCCTCTACATTAGAAGAGAGAGAGGGAGAGAACTTCTCCGTAAAATACAACAAAGGGATTTTGTTAAATAAGAAAAACTAATTAAAAACTAAATTATATTTCACCGTTGTTTAACAACAACAAAAGAAAATTCCTTGTAATGGTAATTTATACATATGCATTCTTTCAAACAGACTTGCATTTTTCAATGCATTATTTAGCAACAAACACAACTACTTTCTTTTGCGTAGTTTTAAAATAAGACATATTTGGCAACAAACGTAGTAGAAAAAATAATTTCCGCGATTATGTGGTTAAACTTGCTCAACATTTTTATAATTCTCTCAATAGCTCTCAAAATTCTGTTATTAATAACATAAATAAAATTGACTACGACATCTCTTTGCATTGTTTTCGTAAAAGACCAAAACACGTATTAAACATTAATAAGTAGACCGGTTTTTCTTTTTTATTCATCAGTCTCTGGTCCTGGTTGTTCTTGGTTAGGTTCGCGTTTCGCGTATGATTGTTTATGAAACTGCTACTGCGTGGCTGCTCTGCTGTGCTATGGCTCTAGGTTTACTTTTGGTATTTTTTAATGATTGTATCTTTTTTGTTTTTTCTCTTATTCTATATTATCTGATTATTATGCAATATGTTTATAATTTCAATGGGCTGTGACCGACTGCCACTGTTTTTATATGCTGCTACTAGGAGGTCTGGTCGCTTCGCGACCAAGGTACTCCATTTAATACAAGGATTCTAAAAAATAATTATTATTAATTATTAATAATAATAATTAAAATAAAAATAACTAATAATAATTTGGAAAGCTAAATTATGTAACTTTTCCATATAATATTAAAAATTCTTAAAACCATTTCATCATCATCATCAATGGCGCAATAGCCTCATGGCCGTCTGCCTACTGGCAGATTTCGAAACATGAGTTGTTTTCTTTTTACGGGATAGGGCTTTCAGCCCTACGCCCAAGGCTTCATTATTAAATTAGACCGGGACCTACGATGTAAAGTCGATACCGAACTTCTATAAACATCTATGTCACCGTCGGGACTAGAACCCGAAATCTGTGGCCCCGAGCGCCAGAAACCATTTGGTTAACTAAAATATAATTTCTTTTCTAGTATTCATAGGAACACATACTTTTTCTCAATAACCGTATATTTCCGTGTATAAGCCGAACAAATTTAGAACCTTTTGTAAAGCATAAGTACGGCTTATGTACGGTTAACTTTTCGCGCAAAAAAAAGTACGTACTTTTCCGTAAACCGGGCTCAAGTGATAAATCGATAAATATCGTTATATAAAGCACATTTTTATTTCTTTAGTTTTATATTTATTAAGTTTAATGAAAAAATAATGTTTTATAAAAATGAATTGTTGTATTTTCGAAATTATTTACATTACTTTTTTTATTGCAAAATCGAAAAATGTGATAATGGCGAAATTTTCCGTCCGGCTAAAAGAAAAATACCAAAACCTATACCAGAAATAATAATAGATTTCTTTAAATAATGAATATCATAGAAATGTTTTCCATTTAGGCTTATATACGAGTTTTGAACCTTGGTACATTATTTGGAGAAAAAACACAAAAAATGAAATGTTTTATTTTCGAAATTATTTACATCGTTTTTTTACTGCCTCGTCACCAAAACAAAAATCTTATGTAGTCGAAATTTTGTTCTCGGCTATCAGAAAAATGCCAAAACGTACACCAGAAATAATAATAGAATATTGTAAATAATGAACATTAAAGACATTTTTTTTTCATTTAGACTTATATACAGGTTTTAAATCTTGGTAAAGATTTAAAACCTGTAAAAACCACACATCTGTATACACCACACATCTAAGATACTCCCACAACTCGCCTGAAAAACTATCATTAAGAATGTCTGGTATTACGATATAATTTAAATTTTATTTCACATTTAGTCTTATAATTTTTCTTTATGAAACTGAAAGATATTGGCACCCATATGAACAAACCGAATTTAAACCCTTTAAATATAAAATAAAAAGCAAAATTCTTTTACTAAACTTTTTACCAAAACTATATTGAAATATTTTCGAAAATTATTATTTTTTAAATTATAATATATTTGCTGAAAAATTGACGGCTTATCAATGATGTAAGAATTATAGTATTTTTTTTTTATGAAACTGAAAGATATTGGCACCTATATGAACAAACCGAATTTAAACCATTTAAATATAAAACAAAAAGCCAAATTCTTTTACTAAACTTTTTACCAAAACTATATTGAAATATTTTCGAAAATTATTTTTATAGTATTTTTTTTTTAAATTATATTATATTTGCTTAAAATTGACAGCTTATCAATGATATAAGAATTATAGTAATTTTTTTATATTGCACTTTAATAAAAAAATTTTTTATGGGTAGTGATGTTTTGTTCATTTTTCACAGCTACTTTGAAAGATATTATCCATTTATTTGCATTCTTTTTATTTTCTTCTTATATATTAATAAAAATTATTGTTATTATTATTATTATTATTATTTTCTTTTTTTGTCGCATTGGTTAACAAGCTTTGTAACTATATCGTCCAAGACAAAAAAAAAAAAAAAAAAAAAAAAAACTACCTGAGCGATATAAACCCCTACCTGGCGCCATCTGGGGGTGTCATTAGTTATTAAAAAATAAAACCGTTTTACTGTATTAATTGTTGATTTACTTAACTTATATTTAAAAAATTGCTATTTTAGTTGCACTACTGTGACCAAAAAGTAAGACCAATTTAAAAAAAAAAAAAAACTCTTTATTTATTCTTCCAAATTTATTTCATCGCCTTCAAAGTAATCCCCTCCGGACACAATACACTTATGCCAACGTTTTTTAAATCCTCAATGCATGCTAAAAAGTCATCGGCAGGGATTGTCTTCAAAGCGCGCGGCGATTCATGTTGAATCTCTTCAATCGACTAAAAACTGTGTCTCCGGAGTTGTCTTTTGAGTTTAGGGAATAGCCAGAAGTCGCACGGTGTGAATACAGTGGTTGTGGAACGATATGGGTTTCATTTTTGGCGAAAAAGTCACAAAGAATCAATAAAATGCGAGCTGGCACATTCAGTGTTTTCGGTATCAATCGAGATTTGACGCGTTTGAGACCCAAAATGGAATTAACCGATCCTTTTGAAATTCCAACATCATTAGCAAGGTCTCTAATTGTAAATCGACGGTTTGCAAGCACCAGATCTTTAATTTTTTGGACGTGAGCTTCGTCGGTTGAGGTTGAGGGTCGACCAGAGGGCTATTCGTTTTCAGCGCGTTCTCTGTCTTCTTTGAACTGTTTGTACCACTTCTAAACATTTCTTTCCGATATAGGAATGCTCCCCAAATGCCTTCTCTAACATCCTATACGTTTCCGCAAACAAAATTGAATGCAAGTTCTTTGCTCAATCATTTCTAAGTTTGCAAAAATTGCCGGAATCTGTTTTATCGTCTCACAAAGTCAAGCGAAACTAACATAACGTAAGTATAACACTAATGAATATTTTGACGTAAAAATTCACACAGATTGCAAGGACAGTGCCAGCAATCTAAAAAAGAAAAAAATTGAAACTCCATAAGTCCCTGGAATTTTAAATTGAAAATTGGTCTTTCTTTTTGGTCACAGTGGTAAATAAAACAAATAAAAAATATATTGTGAATTCTTGGATAACAATGAATGTTTAGTTGATCAAAATAATGTTATTTAAGGTGAGTCGTTTAAAATCTGAAACTTTTAATTCTTTATTTTTCCTACTAGAATTTAGCAAAACTAATCTATTTTTTTTATTTACTGTAGCCGGGCAAAGGTGAGACACATCTGTTAGTGAATGTAAAAATATGCAATAAACATCTCTACTATCTTCAAACTCACATTTAAATAAATCATCATAAAATAGGACGACTACATCGCGATAAAAATCTAATATGCATGCTTACGGGTCGTTAAACAGAGAGGGGATTTTCCCTTAATGTTAGAGTAAAACAGAGTCGCAATTCAACGGTCACCAACCTTTTGGACTTCAGGGTCCGCTAAATTCTTAACTTTAAACACCGCGTGACCATCAGTAAAGAAAAAAAGAAAAAAAAAGAGATAAATTTTTTGAAGAGATATATAATATTTTTTTAAGGAGATAAATGAATGTGTAAAATAATAATCAATAATCCTTCCATTTTATTAATATAAAATGCACTAACTTAATACAACAAAATCATAAATATTTATTTAACTATAACAAAATTATAACTTCTTATTTAGTATAAATACCTTTTTAATTATGAAAAAATTATGTTGTTGTTTCTTATCCCACTTGGTAAATAGCAACATCTAGACCAGGGATGGCCAGCCCAAATGATTTCGCGGACCACTTTGAAAATGCATCCTAACTCCGCGGCCAGCATATAAAATCATATATCCCCTATTAGATTTAGACCCACTACAGACATTTTTTTGGAGTGAAAAATTGAAACGTAAGGAGTTATTTTTGTTGTGTTTACTATTATTCTTACATGTAAACATAGATAATATAATAACAATATTAACAAACGCAGATGGTAAAAAAATATATAACATTAAAAATGAAATATAAAAATACACAAATGTAAACGAAATAAAAAATGAAATCATTAAAAAATATTTAATTTACTAGTGCGATATTTGTTTCTCCACTCTTTCACTGAGCTGTTGCAAATCGATCTCAATTTGGGTATTTGCACATCGTAATGGGTGATGCGTAAGTTATGTTTGAGCGTGTTTTGTATTAGGTCAATTTTATTTTCGGGGGAAAAAAAAAGAAACCGATTCGCGGGTGTAAGCCAAAAGCGCTAACAACTTGAACTAAGAGTCTGGTTTGCTCTGCTATCAGCAATCAACTATGCGTATCTACGGATGGTCGCCGCGTCACTTAAAGTGAAACATAGAACTTGCTATATTAAATGTTCCAAGATGCGCCCGCAGCATGAGTTTGCTGAACATTATTTAATTATTCTGCGAATTGGCCGTTATAAAATAAATATAGTTTGTAAAAGTCTGATAAACCTCACGGCCCGGAAAAATGTTCAAGGTGTGGCGCATGCTGTCCGCGGGTTGGCCACCTCTGATCTAAACCAAGTCCATCTGTTCTCATGGACGGAGATAAGGGGCAGTGAACTTCTGTTGTGATGGAGCTCCCATAGGTAGAAGTCTGACTAGGCTCCGTGACGCTGAAGGAGGGCAGCGCTTCCCAGGAGGTCTTTTAAGAACAACCTCGAATTTGCGTATCGTATGGGAGAAACCCGGAAAACTCCGACCAGGTAGGCCTACTCACGAGGCAAGATACTGAACATCCCAAGCCACCACCGAATCTCATTTTCTGAAATAGTGTCTACAACAAAGCCGCCAGTAGATTGAACGTCAGCTCTAATGCTCACCAGCAGCGCACGTTGCCACTGAGCCACGAGTTGGACAACAAAATTATAACTTCTTATTTGATCAAAATGAATATTTAAATGTTGCTTAATTTGTAGCTAAAACATTAACGGTTATTTAGCTATAACAAAACCATCAAAGATTATTTAATTATAACAATGATTTTAATGTTAGTTTAGTTATTACAAAATAACTGACGCTTATTTAAAAGATTTCATGTGATATTTGCTCTTCTTTATTCTAAAGAAGTCAATGAATATTCGTCAGCAATGCGCAAAATGCTTGAAAAGTTGTCAGACAATCGAAGAATGAAATTTAACGATATCAATATCTATGGTATAAATTTCATCTTAAAATTTACATTATTATAAAAATTAAATTCGATATCGATTATCGAGTTTCGATTTCTTCTTGAATTTTAAGTGATTATTTACTGCAAAACTGATGCTTATTTAGGTACTTTTTGTGTGATGTTTTTTACTGTTTGAAAGAAGTTTTTGGATTTTGATCTCCCATACTGCACCTTTGCAATAGTGCATGATAAATTGTATAGCTAAGTGTGCAAGCAGGTTCAGATTAGAATCCACTGATGCCGTCCATTGGAGACCTTCATCATCATCATCAGCGGCGCAACAGCCCCATATTGGGCCAAGGCCGTCTACCGACTGGCAGATTTCGAGACAGAAGATGTAATTTTTTTAAGGGGTAGTGCTATCAGCCCCACGCCCAATGCTTTACAGTCATATTAGACCGGGACCTACTGTTTAATATGGATTCCTAACCACTCACAAACATCCATGCCACCGCCACATTTCGAACTTGAAGCCTGTGGTACCAAAGGCCAGAGCGCTAGCCAATTGGTCATCAGGCCGCTTCTCAAAAGGGGAAACTCTACGGCGATTGTCAGAATGATTGTAACACTTTTCACATACAGCTGCTTGGTGAGAATTTTCCAGGTTTTCTACCATACGACTCACAAATCCGTAGCAATTATCGTTAAATATCCCCACCCCAATGTAAATCTCCCATCGTCCGTCTGTGGGTTGTAAGTGATTAAAAAAAAATTGAAGTTAATGCAAAATGGAGAGTTATTTATTTCAAGGTAATAGTCAAAGGTAATAACGTGTAATTGCCACGCAAAAGGCAAAATGCATTTGTTGTACAAATATGATGTTGAAAATTGAATCAAAAATTGTCATTGCTTTTCCGTCAGGAATCTGTATTCATTATTTATAAAGAGTCAAAAATGAAAATAATTGGATGTTTGCTTTGAGACTGTCGTCGAATGATAAATCGATGTATCTTTCTTTTTCCTTCAATTGCTTAAATCGCTATCTGCAATGTTTCCTGCAAATGGTTCTACTAATTATGCAAACATTGCCTGTGCGGAATCTCCTTTCTTTAACTAATAAGCGTCAAAAGATTCTGTGAGTGATTGCATGCACTGTTTAACGAAGGTCATCACCTGGCAGTTGACATCCTTCTGTCCTATACGTTCAGTAAATTTTGAAAACATTTGCAGATCTTTAGTTATTGGCATTAGCATCCATTTTTCCCTGTGTTGTCATTCGCCCATCCGACATCTCCACTAGGAACACATGACTTGACAAGGAGTCATTATTTCCTTTTAACACTTGGAATCCTATCTACCACTTTTCAATTTCTTTTTTTTTGCATGAATAAACAGTGTAAAAATATCAAATCAGTTTTTTTTAAGTTTGAAATCATAGATTTTCTGACTTATTATTTTTTTTTTTTTAGTAATATTTGGCTGAGAAAAAAACCACAACTATATTATTTAAAGAAATTGTGTTAAAATGTTTTTAAAGCTTATTTAAACTGACAAATAAATAAATAGATTTCAATTAATGACAATTAAAGAAAATTTACATTCATAAAAAAAGTGAATTTTTACTATTTACTTTATTGAATTAAATTAAATTTTATTTCATTTAAAGAGAATTACGTATTCTAGTAAATGAAAGATTAAAAATTTTATTATATCGAAATTCTTTTAAATATATTTAAAAGTAATTAAAATATGAATGGGAAATTACAAATTGATATAATTAGAAATTGTCATAAGAAGGTATAAAATACACTTTTTAAAATAACATTCAATTTGCATATTAAAAAAATATTTGGATGAATATTTTATATTTACATTCTTGCATTACACATTAAAAAATTTTTGGATGGATATTTTTAATAGATTTTATATCTGCATTCCTGCATTACATATTCCGCATTAAAATTTTTTTGCTGAATATTTTGAATATATTTTATATTTACATTCTTATATTACACATTAAAAAACTTTCTATGAATATTTTGAATATATTTTACATTTACATTCTTTTACATTTACATTAAAATTTTTTGATGAATATTTTGAATATATTTTATATATACATTTCTGCACACATTAAAAAATGTTTTAAAATTAGTCTTGATATTTATAAATTCAGGGGAAAATGCTTGCATTTAATTAAGCATTGAAATATTTGTTAATGTTGTAGAAACTGAATTGAAATTAGAATAAACATTTTATATAAATAACATTTATTTGTAATTTAAACAAAAACACACCTTAACATATGAAATATTCAATAGATCTCGAAAATGTATAACAATGTACACTTATGTAATAATTAAATGACTAGCAATTTATATTGCAATTTTAGTTCACAAAAAACATTCAAATAACTCAATTGTTAAAGACAGTAAAAGTAAACATAAAAAATATTTTTTTTACACAAACATTTTTACAAATGTTTGAATATAATGATGCCAAACATATCTTACTAATTTAATACAGTTTAAAACATGAAAATCAAAATGCGGGTAGTTATTGCTTTTAATAAAAATAAAAAAGAAAGACAACAATACAGTAAGTTCTCTTTAATCAGACATTCGATAGTTCAGCACATTCTACAATCCACACTGATTGAGTCTTTAATTTCGTATTTTTTTTCCTATCTATCTATATATGGTAACACAATGCTCCTTGCATTTTTGAGTTGCTAGAATGACAACATATTATGCCTTTGGGCTGTGTTAAATATTTTTATCATTCTGCCTGAGCAATCATTGTTGATTTTCAGCTTTTACACTACTCCTTTTGGTATTCTTTTATTTAGTTTCTATTTAACCTCTTTTTGGACATTTATCATCTGACTTACTGTGTTATTGTACTGCAAATGTTGACCTACTTAAGTTGCTTATTTGTACTACATTTTAAACTTCCTGTCATGTTTTAAAGTCTTTCAAGACATGAGTGGATATTCTGAACAATCCCAGGAACAACCAATGACGACATATTTTATAAAATATGTATATCATCTACATGGGTTGAGAATGGGCATGAACACATTAAATATGTACATGTTGTAAATGTTTATCTAAAGTCATTTATCTTTGACATCTTCCTTAAAGCAATGTTGAATTCCTTAAAGCAAGCTTACAAGAATTCCTTGTTCCTTAAAGCAATGTTGGCAAGTCTGTGAGCATGAATGTGCCAGATTAAATAGATGTTACTGTACTAAAAAACATTTTTCATGAAAAAAACTTAAGTTCAAAAATACATAATCGTAACAACAAATTTAAGCAGTCATGCCTTACATTTTAGTCAAAATAAATCCTATATGATATCAAATGAATATGATTTTCTTATTTCAAATGAAATTTATTTATTTATGCAAAATAATAGATTAAGATTGTTTTTATTTTCTCCTTCAACACATTAGAAAATAATTAAATAAAAGAAATTATAATACAATAACATGAAACAAACATTCATCTTAACAAGTATAAAATTTTCATTTCATTCAGGAATGAAAATGTATGTTTTTCTTAACTGAAAATCTAACTTTGTTCCTAATAATAAGCTAAACAAGCAGTATAAGTTTATAAAAATATCTTTCTAAATCAAACAAAATTAATTAAAATATTTTACATGCTAAACATACTACTGTTTGACAAGCCTGATATAAAAATAAATATTTCATAAATATGTTTTTTTTTTTAAAACAAAAGTTTTGAAATTACAGTAGAAGCTACAAATATGCACTTGGATGTGAAGAGTACAATGCATTTATATGTTAGCAATAAAATGTCATAAATAAATATTTAATAGCATTATAAAATATCTTTTTTAATAGTCCAGCTTAGTATTAAAAAAGCTCATTTAAATTTAAATATTCATGTTTTTTAATATTGATATATACAGTAACTTTTTATAATTGCAAGTAGACTTTTATTTCTTATGTCTCAAAATGGACGGATTTCGAAAATATTGTTCTTCATGCAAGATATGTTATAATTTATTGAATATTAAATTCACTATTTTTAAAAATAATAGTCATTAACTACTAAAAAGAGGATATTTTATATATAGAAATTGTAAATTTAGTAAAATTACAATTCATTAATTTCAAATCAATAACTCATATATATTAGTTACATACCCTTATATATATACACATACATACATATATATATATATTGAAAGTTTATAAAAGAATTCATAAACTAAATTTTTTTTCTATTTATAATTTCACTTAAAAATCATATTTAATTATTGTGCTTATATATACATTGAATAAAATGAATTTTATACAAATATCTTATGCAAAATATATTATTTGAAACCAAGAAAATTTTTTGGGAGATTTGGCAAAATAAAGTAAAGGAAATATATTTGAAATGTTTGACTAGAAAAATGAAAATTTGATATACAAGTACTTGCAATGCAGGCATTATTTTTTTATTATACAAAAGAAAGATCCAACACTTATAATAGAAGATAATTGTTTCAGTAAATATTTAAAAAAAAACAATTATAATATTTATGAAAACAATAAAATACCAACTATGTATGAAACTAATGTAACTAATAATACCAATGTTATGAAAAACATAAACTAATAAATGAAAGAAAACTTCTAAAATGAAAGAAAATTGTTACGAAATTATTCAGAAAATTGTTGTGAAATTGTTGAGTGTTGGTGGATTGTTGATGGCTCTTTGCAAATTTCCCCTTTCTTTCAGTTTTGCTTGCAAGAGTGTGTGGGATGCAACTCCAATTCGCACATCCATTTGGCTCAATTCGACCTTTAGTTTTGATAAAGCTTTTCTTATATTTACAAGTGGTTCTGGAATTTTTTATTTTTATTTATATTACTATAGAGCAGACATTAAATTGAAAATACTACTAATTATAATATAATACTTGAAAGAGTATACAAAAAAAATATGAAAATAGTTACAGGGAAACACTTGAAATATTTTTATACAAGAATTATTTATATTTCATATAAATTTGCATTTTATTTCAAGAAAATTTTGATCTATTTATCATGCAATTTATAAATTATAAAAAATATTTTTATTTATAGTATGACACAAAAATAATAAAATTCAGAATAATATTTTAAATATTACATTAAATACAAACTGTGGCAATCAAGGTATATATAAATATATAGGTAAATAATTTATATTTAGTTATACACTTAACTTTTCAAGTGAAATTTACTTAAATAATCTTTATAGTTTTATTAAAATTAGTTCATTAAACATTTATTTACTTTAGATGTTTATAAAAAAAAAATTAAAAAACAATACATGTTTATAATTTTTTTTAATATACTTTATTATTGATTTTAATTATATAAATTATTTTATCATTTTAATTGAAATAAAATAAACAAGGTAAATTATTTTAAGATAAAAGATATTTCTTTTACTTACTCCCATCTGTCATATTCGATCCTCTCTCATCCATTTCTTGCTTTACTTGATCCAGCTCTTCAGTTATCTAATCAATTATGAAAACGAAAATATATTATATATATAAAAATGTGTTTGAAAATGAAATCACATAAAAAGTATAAAAAAATTTACAACTGAAATTTTAAGAATTTTATAAAAGCCTCAAAAAAAATGCACAATAAAATCCATCTATTTTTATTATATTCTCTTAAATTTTTTCCTAAAGTACAATTAGCTTTGAAACATAAATCTGAAGAATATAATATTATATGCTCATTAATATATTTTTCATTTATTATTAACAAGTTTTGTTAATATATTTGCCCTACTAAAATTGTTATTTAAAATTATCCCTTTACTTCATTAATTGTTATTTTATTATTACTTATTAATGGTTCAAAGTAAATCTTTAATGAAGCAATTTCAACAATAAAGATATAAAAGAAAAGGAACACTTTTAGAAATATCTTTAAGAAACTAGCATAGTACTTGTATACTTATAAAAAAGTAAAGTAACTACTATGACTTGTACTTAAAAAAATGATTGCAATAAGTTAAAATAAAATTAGGCTTGCAAAAAATATTTGCTTTTATTTTGTTATTTTATGAATAGTAGAAAGAGAAGTTACAAAATGTTAACTTATTTACTTCTGAATTGCATGTTAATAAGTTTGATTCATTAAAATAACAGGAAAAAAATGTCATAAAATTCATGCCAGCAATAAATATTATTTATTCATGAAGCTAAATATTTATTTTCATGTATAAAATTATCATTTTTTTAAAATTTCAAGCATATTTACGACAATTGAGTAAGGAAATTAAGACAACATTAATTGAATTCAGCATGAAGAATAGAAAATATGAACCTGAGATAAGGTACGTGATCTCTCAGTAACTCCACCACTGACTGATTTATATTGTTCTCTAACTTGAGAAAGTTGATCTTGAGCTGTTCGATATTCTAAAACAAGTTGCTCCAGTTGATTGTTCAGATATTTTTCACGACTACCAATTTTTTCCAAAGATCGACTAATATCAGTGTACAATTTATCTAATTGTGATTTTGTGGTTGACATGGTTTCATCAATGTTTTTCCTGTGTTGGCGTATTTGATCCAAATGACTGCGCCAATCCTATTAAATCAATGAAATTAACAAAAATAAAGTTTCAGAAAATTACATAACATAATACCATTTTTAGATATCTTGCATGGTTAATATGGATAAATATTCATGATTGATTATTAATATGCTATTCATAAATTATACATTAAAATTGAAGTATCAGTTTTTAAAATTCAAGTTTCATTCAAGTTTTTTCAATTCAATTCAATAATATCATGGAAATTCAGATGCAAATTTTTATTTGAATATTTATACAAATTCAGAGTTACAAGCTAATAATGTAAGTAAATAAAAAATTATTTTTAGCTCATAACTGAAACTTTTAAAAAATTTAAGTTTATTTGAAAGACAGACGTATTTAGGAATTAAGACATTTACAGATATATCAGAGAAAACTTTTTTTTTTTATTTATCGTCTTAAAAGAAGAAACATTTCAAGCTATTGCCATGTTTGAAAATATAAAGTTTCTATATTAATTGAACATAAATGTTAAAAAAGTTTATATTTACTTTTGTTTAATGAGATTTTTTAAACATTAAATTAATAATGTAAATTGGGCAAGGTATTTTAGTGACAAAAAAAAATTAACAAATATTTGATAGTTTAAAAAGAGGTTTTAATGTTCATATAATCACTAACATAATGTATTTTTTTTTTGTTTGAATAGCAAAGATAAATTAAAGGATTCTGCTTACCCTGGAATCATTTCTTACAGTCACTTTTAACTGATGCATAACTCTTTCTACTTCTAATTTCCATTCCATTGCATCCATGTTGGATTCCATAACTTCATCAGGTTTACTTTTTTCTCCTTTGTCCTGCAGAAAAAGTTTTGACATTGTTATTGATCTCATCATAATATATTATTTTAAGAAGTCTCTGAGAAATTAAAATGTATGAAATTATAAGTTGTTGTATGGAACTAGAAACAATGTAATGATCTAACATCAAATTGTATACAAAATAAACCCTCCTAGATTGACTTCAAACAAAAGTTAAATTTTAAGGCATATATGTATATAGATATATACACTCAAGGGCCAAAACATTATGACCACCCCCCGTTAATACCACTTCCACCTGATCACGTGCATTCCACGTCATCCAGGCGAGTTCATTGCAAAATGTAGGGGTGGTCATAATGTTTTGGCTCTTGAGTGTATATCATATAATAAACATTCACAAATGAAAGAGATTAATATTGATATAGATTGTGATGTAAGTTAATGCATATAAATAAAATAAAATAAAGATTAAATTAATATATTATAATATAATAACACTACATTAAGATGTCAATGTAATAATAGAACAACACAAAATGGAACAAACGAATAGCATCATAATCAATGCAGATAATTAAGTTGATGCACATAAATAAAACAAAAGAATGATTAAAAAATTGTAATCGGCTGAGATGATATACATGTTACGCAAAAAGTTCAGAGTTTAATGTAAGAACAAAATGCATAACAGCAATTTTAAAAAATAAAAAAATTACTAGAATTCCAAGCAATTTTCTTTTCTTGAGAATTCTCATTTTCACTTTGAAATAAAATTGTTTTCACTTTCACAAGATGATCTTTTAAAATAATTTTAAATTAATTTTCCTTCTGAATTAATTTTTTACTAAATTATTTAATAAGTACTCAATTATTGTAAACAAATATTATGTATAGAAAAACTTGCAAAATAATTAAAAAAAAAAAAAAAAAATTAAAAAGTGGTGAAGGACACAAAAAATGAGCACCTGCAAACAATACCCATATATTTTATGGGCAACTAATATCATAGCATGAATATAATTATGTTGCATTAAGATGCTAATATAATAATAGAAATACACAGAATAGAAACAAATAAAAAACATAATAATCAATACAAATAATTAATCAACAATAAGAAAACATATCACTACACGAACTTTAATATCACATCTAAATTTACATCCATTTATAAAACGAACATATTTTTAATTTTAAGTGCACATGATTAATCTAATATTTCAGAATTTTATACTATGTAATGAAAATATAAGCACAAATTCCTACTTGATTAGCAATTGACAAATTTCTCAGTGCTTCTAAATCTAATATTTCACCTTCATCTTCTGAATCTTCTTCTTCGTATGCTTCCTGATTAAAAAACAAATAATATATGCATATTGACAAGCGAATAATCCATAAATTGTAGAAAAAAAATATTGCAGTGAATATTTAACTAACAAAACATAAAACTTAAATAATATAGTTTTTTAAAAAAAATAGTACATAAGTATCAGCCCTTTTTATGGAAAATAATTTTTATGATGTACATTTTTATTACAGAAATAAAATATAATTAAATGCATTTTATTTATTATTTTTACTTAAAATATTTAATTTTTTTATCAAAATCTAATTACAGTCAAAATAGAATTTTAAATAATTGATAAAATAAAGCTGCATTATTTTGTTACTATTGTAAAAAATAAAACTTGTACATACAGCAATCATTTCTTCTTCTATCTTTTCTAAAGTAACTTCCGAATCATCTGTATCTAAAACGGTGTCATTTCCATCATCATCTTCAGGTAAAATAATTGGCCTGAAAGTTTAAATTATAGATTTAATTGCTATAAATTAAAATAAAACCAAGATATATTTTTATTTTACCTATTTATATTTAAATCAAGGAAACAAACAATTTTTTAAAATTATAATATTATTCCTTTGAATATCCGATTACAAATTAAGTTTTAAGATAAATGTTCATAATATTTGATTTTTGAATTAAAAAAATTTTCTAAAAAAAAATTAACATATTCATCAGAAGCAAGAAAAATTCCAACAAAAAACATTAATGAACAAACTCACTGCTTTAAATGCTTAGTTACATAATTAATCAAATAATTATTAGATATATATTTTTATTAAATGTTTCAATTATTCCTTTATTTTAATAAAAGATAGAATTTATAATTTCTTTGAATTGCATTGTTATTTAACATAGAAAAATAGTAGTTTTTCTTTAATATAGAAGAAATTTGCAAGAAAAAATATTATAAATGAAATAGTTAAAACACATTTTTGGAAGGCAAATCCTTCAGAGAAAATATTTATAATAGAATCCTGAAAGTGCTTATTATTTACCTTTTCCAATTAAATGCTTGTTTCTTAAGAGCATGGTCAGCTAAACGTGATAAGACAAAAATTACTTGTTCTCCCCATCCTTGCTTAAGCTTACTAGGTGGAAAGTCAACTGACACACCCTATATTTAAAATTACGAAAATAAAAATATTGCTAATATAAAATATGATCAAAGTAAAATATGATTTTTAAAAATACTTTCCATCTGTTTAACTTGCTCCAAAATACTTGCTACAGTTCCATTGGGATCATCAAACTATGGAAGAAAGGGGGAAAATATTTTATTGATCATAATATTTTTTAATTTTAAAAATGTAAAAGCTGTTTTAAAAAAAATCTTTAAAAAAATCATTTTAATCAAAATTTTTTTCATTTACAATTGCACCTTTATCTAAAATTAAAATGAAATTTACTTGATTTAAAATACAAAAATTATTTGTATATTTAAAAAATCATAAACTCAGTAATATAAATGTAAAATCATTACTGTGATTTTGAAATACAACATTTACCTTGCATTTATCATATATAGATTTATTCTATTCCAGAAGTTCTTTAAAAAAAACCCGATGAGAAGTTTAAATAATATTTTAAAAAAATAAATTATATTATTGCAGTAATGTTTTTATAATCTAAATTATTAAATGTTTAATTATACACGATCCTTATGAAAATTTTGTGAAATATGCTATTGTTTGCTATATTAATTATTAAAACTATCTAGGAATTATTTTAAAATTCTAAAAAAGAATATTTAAATTCAAATTAAAAATTGAATTAGAATCCAAAAATATAATTTTTTTATATGGATAAAGAATTTCATAGTTCATATAATTAATGCAATTGAAACAATTAGATTAATTTCAATATTCAATTTAATTTTTCAACTTTTTTTTTTTATGTTCATAAAAAAAAAGTTTAAAAATGCTTGAAGAACAAAGTAAACTACAAGATTAAATTTGCATATCAATATAAAATTCATATATTTTATTCTATAGATTTGTTTAACATTACTTGCCTCTTGTGGTGTTTCAAATTTTATTCCACATTTTCGTATTAACCAGGCTGCCAAAGAGGAAAACATGAAAAATTGCTCACCAGGATTTGTTTGAAGGGCAAAATAATGTCTAAAAAAAATGAAGCACAATTAAACATTATTATTATTATTATTATTATTTTGTAAATTTTGTTGCTGCATCTTTTTTGGAAGAAAAATAATGTCAACTGTTTACCTCAATTTTATATTTAAAATACATGATAAAATAGTGAATGAGAGTTTTCCATAGTTGATATGAAGCTTTATCAAATTTTGAACATTAATTTTAACAATAATAAAGTTCTTAAATGTGTTTTTAATGTATATTTGTATCGATATTAAATTTCATATTACACATGTTTCTAAAATTGAGATTTTAAAATAATCCATGCATGAATTGGGTAGATGGATTATCAAAGTATTTCCCTAATTTCTCTAAATTACAAAATCACAGAATGTACCAATAGTTAAAATATATGTTTATCCTACATCTTCCAATTATATACAATACAAAATAAAAATAATGAGCAAAAATAAATAAATAAAAAATAAAATAAATATAAATAATAATAATAATCATTATATTTTGAGTTTAAAACATTACATTAAGATATATTTGATTGAAAAGAATGGGAAAAAAATCTTATGTTTTAAAAGTATTTCAAAAAATTGGTTTGATATTTGTAAAAATATTTGTAATAAGCACAATACATTGATGATTTTTACAAACCATTAAATTTTTTTTCACTAATTTTTATTTATTCTTAACAGTGATTAAAACAATTATTTTATTGTATTAATAATATATAAGTAATAAAACTATAGCAAAACATGTAATTATAATAAAAGAAGTTACATAGTTATAAAATTTTTTTTTTTATTAAATGCAGAATTTAAATGTATTTATTGCAGTAAAGGTCGACAGTGCCAAAGAAAAAAAAATTAAAATGAAAGATGATATTTATTAGAATACAATAAAAAATTTGTATTCTGGAAAACGAATTTAAGTTGAGAAGATTATGATGTCTTTATATTTTCATTAAGTATAAATTATAATAACCAAATAAAAAATCTAATTTTTTGAGTCACTGAAAGTAATGTGTTAAATATATTTTATTCTAACTAATTCTAAAGTGAAATTGTTGTGGCCAATGCATTTTGTGCCTCAATATAGTTAAATTTAATTTCATATCATTATTAATAAAATTAAAGTACTTTACATATTATAATTAATTGCTGTCAATTTTTTTTTACCACAATATCATAATCAAAATATATTAAATTGATAAAGGGTTTTATTAAATGCCATTACTTATAAATTAAAAAAAAAAAAAAGATAGCAAAAACATATTTCTAAGAGTGATTTTTGGGGTACCATTAGAATTTTTTTAACTATACGTCGAAAATAAGGAAACTGATTTTTTGAATTTGATTTTCCCCACTCTCAATTTTTTTAGGTAAATTACAATATAAAATTTGAAACAAAATGTTATATGTTTAGCTAAATATATTGCCTTTTATAATTAACAACAAAAATAACATGAATTTTTAAGTAGTCAACACTTTTGTAAAATACATATATATTTTCAATAGAATATGAAACTTATAAATGGGTAACAGGAAATTTTCAGGACTGGCAGTAACATATTTTTGGAGCATAATCATCTCTGCACATTACTTTTGCATATTTTTTACAATAAAACAATTTGAAGAGTTAATATTCTGAAAATTTAATTTTTTAATTAATCTATAAACAGAAAAATGCAATTTGCAAACCTGTTAATGTTTTTCATCTTGAATTCTTGTGAAAATTCTGTATCATAATTTAAGAGTTTTAGCTTATCTAATAAGCTTTCCATTAAAACATATATCATATAGGCATATCCAGGGCCAGCATCAACAACATCACCTCTGCTTTGTCTTCGTTCATCCATTCTAAAATAAAAAATATTAAATTGAATATAGTTTCATTTATGTTTGTAAAATCTAAATTTAAAAATAATCTATTAAATCTTTAAACAGTATTAATACATGAAAAACTGAAACAGGAAATATAAGGATTTCATTTATACTAAGCATTGTAAAATAAGTAAATGTATCTTACTTTTATAAGAAAAAATTCAGTGATAATAGAGATTTGTGTAATATTATTCAAGTGTAAAATTCATTTATTTTTGTAAAATTCATTTATTTCTTAAGTCCCATTTATTTATTTAAAAGAATTTTACTTCATTTAATGTTTAAGGACATATTATAAAGCTTTTTAATAAAAAAGCAAAATAACGAATTTAAAAAGGATCTTCTTTTTCTTAGCTACATTTTCTAGTCGTAAGAACTCAGAATAATATACACCATATAAATCACATGATAGTATTTTGAACCTTTAAAACTAAATTTCAAGAATATTTTTGGTTGTAAATGAATTTAAATATATATTTAATTTCGCATCCAATTTGTAACTGCGAAATAAACATTGTTGCCATGACAACTGCAATCTGGTTTGGTTGATGATTTTTAAAGTTACAGCTAAAACAGAAAAGTTGAGAATATTTTCAAGCTGAATATATATATATATATTTCAGATTAATAATAATTTTAAAACAAATTTCAGTACGAATTATAGTTTATCCAAATTTATTTATAGTAGACATAATCACATATGGCAACTAATAAATAATAATGAAAAAAAAAATTATTTGTACAAATTTTCTCTAACTTCTAAATCGGTGCAGTGGTAACGCGAGCATAAATCTCAAAGTCACGTAAGGTCAAGTCAAGTCAAATCTGTGCAGTGATTTTACATACAATTTTTTTATAAGTTATATATTTTATAAGCTTTTTTTAATAAAAGATAAATTTTTTATGGATTTTATAGTTGCAGTGTTTTTTAATTATTCAATAAAATTTAAATGAAGAGCGGCAGACCTAACGAAACTACACATTTAAAAATAATTTCATTTAATTAGAAATAAAAATAATAATAAAATTAACAATAAATGGACGCGAGCAATTATGCTAACAGGAGAGAAGTACAAAATGAGGAATCACAATGCAAATAAGAGCGTATAAAGCGGTATGATGTTATTTCTTATTAGTAAAAAGAATATTTCAAAGAAACAATAAATATTAAAAACGTTGGCACCATTTAGTAGTTTGATATTTATTTATTTACTAACTGTTTTAAATTTTTGGCTATGCTTCAGATAAAAAAAAAAAAAATAAAAATAAAAAACTGGACTTTGAAATGTCATAATTTTTATGCTTTAAGTGATACATACAAATAAATTTTTTTCTTTATATATGGAGAGGTTAAATCAGATTATATCATTCTTACTGTAAATATTTTGTAATGCTTTGAAGTAAATAACTATGTTTTTACCAGTTTCTTTAAATGAATATTTGTTCTTTTGATTTGTTTTTATTAATTTAAACTTGACAAAAAATATGTTATAAAGTTTTGATATTCATATAAAAAAAATGACTTTAATATCAGAATCCATAAAAGTTCTATAACTTTTAGAAAAATCTATAAATATATAATTAAAAAAAAATTTTTTTTTTTGTCCTTTTGATAAAGGTTATAAATCTCCCTTTTATAAACTTTATCAAAAGGAAAAAATAGAAACTTTATGAAATGAGACGATGAAACTTATGATTCAAGATTATGAAATGAGAATTTATATACAATAGGAATGAAATATTGGAATGCTAAAAGTAAATCTGTGTGAAATGTAGGAAATCCCTTGTTTAAAAAAGATGTAGTAATGTACATAAATTTTCAGAATATATTCTTGTTTCTTTGATTTTGGGAGGTATGATTTAATTGCACATAACTAAACTTTTGCTATATCGTTCATGCACCTATTTTGGAAAAATTAAAATAAACACCTTAATTCGATTGAAAATGTTTATCACTGTAAACATCATTTAACATGTTTCTGAAATTGTTTTATTTATCTAATAACATCTAGCTGAATTATCCGGTATTTCCTGAACTGATCTGAAAAGACATACAATGATGATAAAAGAATTCTTTCATAAGATAAAAAAATATATCGGTGCCCCTTCCCTTCCCTCCCCCGATTTTAAGGGTTAGTATATTTAATAACATTTGTACACTTAAATAGCATATATTGAAGACTTAGGCGTAAATAATACAAAACATATGGCATATTGGAATTTTTAACCTCCAAACTTTAATCTCCCTTTTATAACCTTTATACTGAAAACTGAAAATTTTCTTAAATTCTAAGCGTTAGGATCTATAAATCAGGAGTAATCTCCAAGTTAAGCCTATGATCTTATATAGGCCATAGCCTATGTACATGCAACATTTGAAAGATCCAGATTGAAAATTGTGGACTTGTATAAAGGACAAACAGATTTCAAATTTATATATAGATTAAAAAGATTACTTCTTATGTTATGCCATATCCTATGCACGTGCCAAATATGAAAATTCCAGATAGAAAACTGTGAATTTGTAACAAAGACAAATATGCAGATTTTAAAGTTTTTATAGAGATAAAAACAATTACGTTTTACGTAGGCCATAGCTTATGTACGTGCCAAATTTGTAAGCTGTGAATTTGTATCAAAGACTAACAAACCGATTTTAATATTTATATATAGATAAAAACAATTACGTCTTACGTAGGCCATTGCCTATGTACGTACCAAATTTGAAAGTTATAGTCTGAAAACTGTGATTTTGTATAAAAGACAAACAAACAGATTTTAAAATTTATATAAAAATATAACATTGACTATTTGATATTCTACATCGAATGTGAGATTATTATGTGTATGTACATAACGCATTATATGCATGTAATAAAACATGTACAAAATTTTCATGAATTTTTGGATTTTATAAATTTTTATAATACTCGTTTATATATATATATTTCAAAATGAAATTTCTTCAAATATAATTAATTGTGTCAAAAATGAAGAGATGAGAAATATATCATTACATGTCAAATAACAATGCAAAACAATAACATTGTTGGTGGGTTTTATTTAATGATTTTCTAAAATTGTACTCCTTTTGGAAATTTAAAAATCCTAATTAATGATGAAAATTAAAAAAATCTCTTTTATGTATGAAAATTATTACAGTGATATGATTAAAATATTAAATTACGTTAAATATATCAAATTTACATATCAAAGTGTAAAAAAGATTGTTAATACTAAGTCCCTCATTTAAATTTCTATCGTTTTTTTTTTTTTTTTTTTTTTCTTGTCGATAAAAAAATAAATTTTGTTTTTATTTTGTTGAAAAGAAACCTGAACTACCACAAGATATTTTTCAATTTTTTTTATTCCAAAATCGAATGATTGACATTTCACAGTGATTTGCAGTGATTCTTCGGTCATTGTAGAAAGGGAAAAATCATGAGATTTAGAATACTTTTTTTTACCATTTTTTCATTCTTTACAAACAATGTGTGACATATTGACGAATTTGTTATTCGCGTAGTGCTTGATATTTACTGCCTTAGATGTCATTGAATGACAATGCGGCAATACAAGTAAATGATTTGAGGGTACTTACGTATTAACGCCACCGCATCAGAAGTTGCGCTAATGCGCCAATAAAGAGCTGCCAATGCGCCAAAATAGAGACTGTTTTGAATCTATGTTAAACTCTATATCGGCCCATTTTCCACCGAAATCCGATTGACTACTTTGTTTTTAAATAATGTATTTTGAATTTTGAAAGTGTTTTGGTTTTAAATAAAGTGTTTTATATATTTTATGATTTGTCACAAAAATTTGAAGTGTAGATCGGCGCCACTTAAAAAACTCCAAATCTGTAGCTGCGGTGGCGTTAATACGTAAGTACCGATTTGAGTAATGATTGATACAAGTAATGAGTTCCTGAATTCTATTCCAAGACTGAACTGTCAAGGGTATATCTTTAAAGAATATCTAATTTAGAATAGTAATATAATGTAGCGTACACCAGGGCTGCCAGTTTGGGCATAGTCCCACATGATCACGTGATTTTTACTTTGTAGTTTAACATATGCGATGATAGCTTGGCGATTTCTGGCGACAATCTTTACTGTTGGCCATTACTACTGTATGCTGTATCATACTACTATCATACAATTTTTTAAAGAATAATTTTCAAAAGAAATAGTTCATTTCTTTGTAGTTGTAAATAAATATAAATTTAATTTTTGGTTAAATATTTGGAATTCATATCCTATTAATAAATTTCTTGTGTAATGTTTTCCTTCCAAAATGATTAAAAAAATTCATTTATATGAACTTTTTGTAATTTATATCCTATTAATAATTTTTTAAATTTTTAATAAATAAAATAAATAAATCCTATTAATAAATTTATATCCTGTGTAACATTTTCCCTCCAAAACAATTAAAGAATAAAATATTCCTTTATATGAATTTTTGTAATATTTTATTATGTTTCACACAAAATGTTCAGTTTTGTAAACAAATCTCTTGTATTTATTTATCTTTAGTAAACACGCAGTTAAATGAATGTATGACGTGAGAAAAAGAATTTCTGGCATTTCTTGAGAATTTTCAGAATCGCTTCGTAACATGCTTACGTTTTCTAAATAAATGCACCCAGGAAAAAGAAGCCAAACGGCGATATAGCGCCTATTCTGATACGAAAAGAATGGAAGCTTTGGTTCCAACTTTTTGGTCGTTTAGAATAGGGCTCTGTTTTATTACTATTAGCCATCTATCTCATAGCGACGCCCTTGCCCAAACGCTCTACTTCGGTGCCCGCAGTACCATGAAATGTATTTCAGAGTAGGTTTTTTAAAAGCAGTAAATATATTTAATAAAGCTTTATTTTTTTAATTTCATAGATTGTTTATTGGAAGCTTAGTACAACTAACGAAAAGTATATGTACAATGAAATTTTTTGTTTGTTGTTGTTTGTGACCGGGAATGGCCGAGTGTCTAGCGCTCTGGCACTCGGTGCCACAGGTTTCGGGTTCGAATCCCGGCGGTGCCATGGATGTTTGTAGTGGTTCGGAATCCACTTTAAGCCGTAGGTCCCGGTCTTCTATGACTGTAAGAGCATCACGGAGCAAAAGTCAGGCTTCTACCTACGGGTGCTCCATCACAACAGAAGCTGCTTCCTTCCCCTTCAATCATGAGTCCATATGGGCTCGTGGGCTTGGCCAGCCAAGTGGGATAAGAAACAACAACAAAACAAACATTTTTTGTCGCCAAATTTTAACCTTTTTAAATCATTTTTTGTCGTCAAACTTTAACCTTTTTAAATCATTTTTTGTCACCAAACTTTAACCTTTTAAACTCATTTTTTCGCCAAACTTTAACGTTTTTAATTCATTTTTATCACCAAACTTTAACCTTTTTAAATCATTTTTTGTCACCAAACTTTAACCTTTTAAAATCATTTTTTCACCAAACTTTAACGTTTTCAATTCATTTTTATCACCAAACTTTAACTTTTTAAATCATTTTTTGTCGCCAAACTTTAATCTTTTTAATTCATTTTTTGTCGCCAAACTTTAACCTTTTTAAATCATTTTTTGTCACCAAACTTTAACCTTTTAAAATCTTTTATACTAATCGGTGCAGAAAATGAAGTACCATTGGACTCCGGACCATAGGAACTATAAAAGTCGCTTATAAAGATGCATCCGAACCATAGAATAGTAATAAAATAGAGCACGTCCGTCTATTCTGAAGGAGTAATTGGGGTAAAATCGTCCTTTTCGTACTACAGTTGATGCTGTATCGCATCTTGGCTTCTTTTCATATTTCTTAATATTAATATAACATTATTATAACATTAATTTGCAAAAGGAAAAAAAATTGTAATTTTAAGGTTATCGCTGCTCAAAATGAAAATTTAAAGAAATGTCCTTTTATTTTTTACTATTTTTTAAAAAACTTCTTCGCTAAATATGATTTTTATGCGATATGAAATTTAGATTAATAAAACAAAATGGTCTAATATATTTTTTTATTTCTTAATAGTAAAAAAATGTTAAAAGATAATTTCAATTTTTTTTTATTTGCTTCTAGAAAAATTGTAAAACATTCCACGAACACATTTATATGCGTGCACGTGTTCATGAGATAATTGGATTCTAAAAGAATTGCAAATTGATCTTAAAGAATTTCTAAAGAACACAGAAATAATATACAGCGATTTATCCAATTGGCTATTCACTTGTTGAATAGAAATAGCGGAAACACATTGTTTTGATGTAAATTGTTTCGTGCGCTTTAAAATTGGTCTCAAACTTAGATGGTCCTTCATTGTCTTGACTGTATGGTATGATAGTAATGCTTGTTCATAATAATGATAATAACTTCATAACGATGCTTGATAATGATGATAATAATCTTCATTATGATGCTCGCTCATAATGATAGAACATGATACTTTTGAATAGTTAATTATTATATAAAACTAATTTTAGTTTTAAGTTAAGTCAAACAATTAAATAGTAGATAAGATTAGTAATATTACAAATTTCTCTAAATAGTGGGGACTGATGGCCAAGTGACTAGTGATCAGAGTCACAGGCTTCGGGTTCCAGAAGTTACTATGGAAGTTTGCAGTGGTTCGGAATCCACTCCAAACCTTAGGCCCCGGTCCAATATGACTGTAGGGCGTAGAGCTGACAAAAAAAAAAAAAAAGGATATGTCTTCTGCCTCGAAATCTGCCAGCAAGCAGATGCCTCAGCCTATCGCGAGGCTGTCACACCAATGAAGAAGGAGCGATAAAATATGAATAGGCCATAGAAATGTTTTTAAAATATTTGTTCTGTAAAACTGTTTCACAGAATTATTTATATTGCTTCCAACGTTTAATTAGTTTTATAAATATCTGTACTGTAAAATTGTTTTGTTTATCATCATCATCATCATTGGCACCACAGCCCCAGTGGTCCAATGCCGTCTGTTTAGTGCAGTATTTTATTTACACATTTATTTATTGAGCTATTTATATGGTTTAATTAGTTTTATAAATATTTGTACTGCAAAACTGTTTTATTTATACATTTATGTATAGAAGGATTTATGTAGTTTACATTGTTGAATTAGTTTTATAAAGTTCTTAAATGTGATTTGTAGTATGATTTTTCCATATTCACATCACTATAGTTATACAAACTCAACTATGCTAATACTTATCTCCTAGTGTAAATAAAAACAATAATTTACACAAAAAGTTGCAAAACAATTAAATTCATTAAAGTAACACAGATTTTTATTATTTTAATGATGAATAGTTTCTCCACATCTGAATAGTGTGAAGAACACAGAAATATTTTGATCATTATAACTTATTATCATTGCATATAGTAAAATGTGAAAAAATTTTATTCAGTTTCAAATTTTTTATACTGAATAATTAGGCAAACAGTAGTAATTCTCATACTAGAACTCCAAACTTATAATTCAATATTTATTTCTAAGCATATACAAATTCAGAGAATTATCCGAAAAAACAATACTTTTAACAAATAATCGGTGATAATAATAATAACAATAGCAAATAATATCTGAAAGCTTGGACGTAAATGTGTTAATGCCTATGAGGGGATGATCACCTAGATTCATTTTGTGTTATTAAAGTTTCACGTGGACGACGTGAGAATAATTCATTCTGATAATTGGAGTTTTTAAAAAGTTATTATTCCTTATTATGATCACGCAAATAAATTCAGGGTATTATATACAGGGGGTTATCAAAATAATGGAAACACCTGTGAATAAAAGGGACATTTTTCACTGCGCTTCGTAAGCATTAAAATATGATAATAGATACCATTTTTTTTTTAAATAGAAATGTATACTCGTATATTCTGGCAGTATGTGATAGCTTTGTGGAAGTTCTGTAAGTCTTGGATTTATTTCAAACTCGTCAAATGTCGGAACTTTCAGATTTTCAAAGAAGCCAAATTGTAGGAGCTCGTCTAGCAGGAACAAATGTAACCAAAACATCCCTATCCCGAAACTTTTAGGCGTTTTTTGAGGTACTGTGTCTAAAGTCCTGACAGCATACACACATCGTGACAAGAGAAGCTCGGCAAAGCAAAAGAGTGGACGGAAAGAGAAGCTTAGTGAAAGAGACTGACGGGTATTGAAGCGGTTGTGATGTCTTAAAAGCGAACAACTGCAGCAAAAGTGACTGCGGAGCTCAAGCAGCATCTGGATTCTCTAGTGTCAATCATTACAGTTAGAAGACACCTACATAAACAGGAGATTTACGCCAGAGCAGCAATTCCCAAGCCACTTGTAACAGATGTTAATCCCAAACGTTGTCACTCACAAATATATATGTATTCTATATTGGATATATATTATATATTGGAAGAAAATATTACTTTCTTCCACTTTCCACACTTCGCGATGACGTTGTTAATAAGCAATGTTTTCTACCTTATTATTTTTTGTGTTGTTGCCTCAAAGCATCACTTCCTACCCTGCATTGACCTGACCTTCCTATCACCTAAGAAAAAAAAAATTATGTTTTAGTAAGCTGTACTATCCTCGAAATTAGTCCCATGAAGGTTGAATCACCCAGTATGTACATACATGTCAGATAGATAGGTACACATACACATTCTCTCTCATTCCTTTAGCACACAATGATGTAAGATGCATGTCACATTTTGTCAACAACCACATTTTTTTTTTTATAAAAGTCCAGTTTCTTTCCATTGTCCACAATTGTTATGCTTCTTTTTTATGTTTAGAAGACTGATTAATTTTCTCAAAGTCAACTTTTTAAATCGAGAAGCAATTTTCAGGTAGCTGTTTTACAGAATCAATTATATAAAGCTTGCTTAGAAGGTGTCCACAGATCATTCGGAGTGGTCTAGTAAATGCAAGTCGAATTTCTGAGATTTTTTTTTAAACATATAAACCACGGAATATACGCAGAAACTTACGGAAGTTAAAGTAATTCCAAGGTAACAAAGATGCGTACCTATATTTTGCATATTCACATTCTTTTAAATTCTTTGAAAGATAACAAGGGAAAGAACAGTTCTTTTGCTGTTCTTGTAATTATTGCTAACTTGAAATGACTAACTGACCAAAATTTCACAATTTGTCCCATAAAGTGGCGATAATATTTTCTGTCTATTCTATTTATCATAAGCTTTCGTCTTCACTCTGTCTGTTTTATTATCATCTGCCTTCTTTTTCACTCTGTCTGTTTTATTATCATCAGTCTTCTTTTTCACTCTGTCTATTGTATTATCATCAGCCTTCTTTTTCCCTCTGTCTGTTGTATTATTATCAGCCTTCTTTTTCACTGTCTGTTTTATTATCATCAGCCTTCTTTTTCACTCTGCCTATTCTATTATCATCAGCCTTCTTTTCCCCTCTGCCTATTTTATTATCATCAGCCTTCTTTTTCACTCTGCCTATTGTATTATCATCGGCCTTCTTTTTCACTCTGTCTATTTTATTATCACCAGCCAATGAATCTTCTTAATCCTCGAGTCACGTTGAAGACGAAACAGATTTTTAAGTCTGCAGATATGATGCAGTACCTTCAATATAAAAGAAATAATATCGAATTAGTCGCATATAGAAATTTAAGCCAATTAAAAAAATAAATATGACATTAAAAGAACTTCATATAATCTAATCACAGATTGTATGGAATGGTAACGATTGAAATGGAAGAATCTATTATTTGTTAGGTGTTCTAGTCAGATATATGCTACTCAAAACTGCTTCGAAAGACAAAAGTACAGCAGTTAGTGTGCAATGTTTTCATCTAGTCTTTCTTTTACTATAGTGCAATTTAAAATTTTAATTTATTAAAAAATAAAATTCTTTCTATTGCAATTAAAATCCTTCCTAAATGATATTTCCACCCTTATGTAGCTACTTTGTTTTTGGATCCGTCAAAATTGACAGCTTGCCAATTTTCCTCGTGGTCGGATTATACCAAAGTTAGTATTGGCGATATCATTTACAATGTTGTAATGAAACATTTGCAGACAAAAAAATGGCGCCAATGAAATATTTTATCTTTGGCGATGCATATGTTTGATTTGGAATATGCCATTGTAATAACAATAATTTTCATATGCAGCAAACAAAAAGCATGGGAATTTAATATATGTAAAAAAGAAAAACATTATATATAAAATATTTAGATATGAGTAGAATAAATAAAAATAATTAAAAAATATTCGAATAAATTTATTTAGAAAATATTATCAACGCTATGGATAATTGTTGTATTAAAAAACCAGTGTAAATAGTTTTCTGTAAAATTATAAATTATTATTATTATTATTAATTATTTAACTATTATATTTAATTTTAGTTAAATAAAAAATTTTAGATATTCGAAATTGGGGATCAAGCTATTAATCTTTTCACTAAAACCAGAAAGTAAATTGAAGAATTAATCACAGGGTAATTAATTAATCAGTGGGGAAAAAATGGTCGTCATTGTTCTTTCTGCTTAGAATAATTAATTATTCGAAGAATTATTTGTTAATTATACTTTTATTATAGTTTCTAGTTTTATTTTCTCTATCGCAATTAACGTTTTATTTTCTCTATCTCGGAAATCGTTTTATTTTTCTCTATTGCAATTATTGTTTTTTTTTCTCTATCGCAATTAACGTTTTATTTTCTCTATCTCAGTAATAGTTTTATTTTCTCTATCTCAGTAATTGTTTTATTTTCTCTATTGCAATTACAGTTTTATTTTCTCCATCGCAATAATCGTTTTATTTTCTCCATCGCAATTAACGTTTTGTTTTCTCTATTGCAATTATCGTTTTATTTCTCTATAGCAATTGCTTTACTTCTCTATCGTAATTATTGTTTTTTCTCTATCGTAATTTATCGTTTTATTTTCTCTATTGCAACTATGATTTTATTTTCTCTATCACAATTATCATTTTATTTTCTCTATCGCAATTATCATTTTATTTTCTCTATCGCAATTATCATTTTATTTTCTCTATCGCAATTATCATTTATTTTCTCTATCGCAATTACCGTTTTATTTTCTCTATCACAATTATCATTTTATTTTCTCTATCGCAATTATCATTTTATTTTCTCTATTGCAAATTAACGTTTTGTTTTCTCTATCACAATTATCGTTCTATAAATAAACCAAAAGATTATTTTATATTCTTACTTAAAAAACTGTAATAATTAGAAGTCCATTTTTTTCTTTTGAATTCATTCTTTTTTATCTGATGTGCAGCCAAAAATTATGGAAACTTCTTATTAATTATTTTTAATTTAATGAAAACCTTATTTCTGGTCTTTCAAAGAGATGATTATTTAAAAAAAAAAAAACAATTTATGAATGAGTAACGAATAGTTGCCTTTTATATTTTTATATATTATCGAAAAAATATTTTAATTTTCTAACACTAATCATAAAAATTTTTCTTACTAGGCTTTATTTGAACTGGTGCTTTTCTTTCCTAGTAAGCTTCGAATGATCGCATAAGCTCCAAAAATAACTCCGTATACCAAACAAATACAACCTAACAATTGGAAAGCCTTTCTTCCTCCAAAGTTGCTCATGGTATAACCGCCAACTGTAGCTGACAAGATCCTACCTGTAAATATATATAAAAATATAAAAATTTAAAAATTTCATTGGTGAATTTCCTGATACTGTGAGACGAATGAAAATTTCATCGGAGTTTTTACTTAATACATTATCATATTTAATTTAATTATTATATTTACTATTAATATTCAATCATTACTATTATTATTAATATTAATATTAATTTGAAGTATAATTAAAAAGTAAATTTATTTTATGTTAAATTTTAATTATTATATTTACTATTAATATTTAATTATTATTGTGATTAATAATATTTAATTAATATTAATTTAAATTTGATGAAATATTAAATGTAACGTAAATTTATTTGTTAATAACTAATTTTAATATTAATAATTATTAAAATTTAATAGTCAATATAATTTTATATAATAATATTTATTAAAATCTAATAATAAATATAACTTTATAATGATAAGTAAATAAATTAAATTTAATTAAAATTATAATTATTTAAATAAATAAATAAAATAAAATAAGATATATTCATTTACTTAAATTTAAACTTAGTAATATAAAATTTTATAACTAGTTTAGTAATAATAATTTAATTTTAATTATTATATTTAATTTTTGTGGTGCATTGTGGGCACGAGTTTACTAATGTTATGAACTGAATAGTCCATCGATATTACATGCTTTCCAGAAGGCTTATTTAAGGCTGACTGATTCACATTTACATACGGTATAAGAGAAAACCAGGGAAATTCCCACACTAAACACTCCATTGTTGATTGTACTCCTAATTGTGTTCGACGCCAACAAACATTTACTCCACTGTTGAAATGTGACATTTTGCCCTCGTTATCACAATCAATATCTGGGCTTTCTGTTTCTAAAGGCAATGCCTGCATTAGACATCATCATTGGTTTCTAAATCGAACATTACCAGTAGGCCATACTGGGAGTAAAAAAAAATGTCTGTGATTTTAAGAAGTATCTTTTTTGAAGAATGGAAAATTTTAAGAAGGATCTTTCTTGAACAATGGATCTTTCTTAATGGAAGATTTTAAGAAGGATCTTTTTTAATGGAATCGGAATATTTTAAGAAGGATCTTTATTAATGGAAGATTTTAAGAAGGATCTCTCTTAACGAAATATTTTAAGGAGGATCTTTATTAATGGAAGATTTTAAGAAGGATCTTTCTTGAAGAATGAGCGATTTTAAGAGAGATCTCTCTTCGAGATGAAAGGTTTTTTATCTTCAAGGAAAATCTTTCTTGAAGAATGGAAGATTTTAAGAAGGGTCTTACTTGAAGAATAAAGATTTTAAGAAGAATCAACTGCTGAAGGGAAATTGTAAATCTTTAACGGATATTGCATAAAACAGTTCATAATTTCCAACAATGCAACTCTACTACGACTGCAATGTTGCCACATAAAAATTTCATCATGTTTTTTAGTCATTATTTTTATTCGAAAAGTAAGAGCTAGGAAGATCTTGATAACAGCTTACATAAAGACTATGTTTCTAATAGTACAAAAGTTATACTGACCTATGTTAAAATGCAGAGTTCCAGCTAATACCTTCAGCGTCGATTGCAAGCCTTCTGGAGCTATTTCATCTGCATACTGAATCACAGTTACCCAAAACAAATGGTAGCTGAAGACATTCGTCAATTCGATAATCAGAGCAAACCAAGGATTGCGTAAAACCGAATAAGAGAACGTGTATATAGCGTATGCAAACAAGGAAAGGACAAAAATATTGCGTTCCTTAATTTTACCAATCCACCATTTGGACGTGTACAGAAACGGCAGTGCATAGAGGCCACCCATTCCTTGAGAAAGTCCAATCAAAAGGTCTGAAGCTCCAACATCTTGCAAGAACCAACCTCCGTAAGTGACACGAAAGCCGAACAGGCACCCCATTACCAAAAGGGTAATTAAAAACAGAAAAATATCTAAATTTTTCACCAACTGCAATGACTTTTTCCACATTTTGGTTGCAGGTTTGCGCATTTTTGCTTCCACTCTCCATATAAAAAAGACCGATATGATTACCAAGAAGATTGAACAAAGAAAAGCTCTGCTGTAGTGTTTTTCGGTCTTGTGGTCAACTGAAGCATTCAGAATAACACCAGCTACCGGTGGACCAATCAAACCACCTAAAACAGACCACACCCTTTGCCTCCCGAAGTCCGAGTTGTGGTCATTGGTTAAATCTGACACAAGTACGTCAAAGAACCTGTAAGTGTTGGTGTAAGCCGTACTGTACAAAATAAATAAAAGTCCATAAATAACTATCCACATTTTTCTGTTTGGATTGCAGTTTGAGGTATCATCGTCAATACAATCCATTTCAAACGAACTGCTGCTATCTGTGTTACATACCAAAACAGAAGTCTTTGAAAGATCTTCTACATTTACAGCGTACTGGCAGAATTCTGATGTATTGGGTTCCATGGGATTTTTTTCAATAGTAATATTCCAGTTTTCGAAGAAATCATCGAAATGTGTGCTGTTTCTCCTATCGCTCCCGTGCATAATGTCTATCGGATTGCTTATATGGCATGATAAGGTTAGATTGAGGTTAGTTAAGTTTGATAAGGTTTGATTTTGATTTCTAAAACCTTCACATGATGCATTAGCTGTCGACCATGACATTTCGTCCTCAAAACAACTCAAGTCCATCTTTTCTGTGATGCATTCTTTTGCATGAGGTATTAGCATGAAACACACGCACACGAACAAGTATATCGCTATGTGGAACATGAGGACTGGTTTTGCTCGTCCAATTTTGTCTGTGAAAACCCCTGATGTGACGCCATCGAGAAACTGCAAAAGTGCACTGACTCCAGTAAATATTGACAAGTGGGCAATTGAAATGCCTTGATGCTTGAGGTGGACAGGGACAAAAACTGTGGTTATGTACGCTCCTGCAATACAAAAATACTTTTATATCTTTCAATCCGGTAATAATTAAATTTAAAATAGTTAAAGCACATAATTTTTTCTTCATTAGAATTTTAGACGCTTTGTTAAGTAGCAATAAGTAAAAAAACAAATAAGAATTTTTAGCTTCATTTTAAATCACAATGTTATTTATAATAAAATGGGAAAAATATAATATAGTAATTTCAAAAAGCCAGTAGGTGGACCATTAGCTACATGAATGGTAGATAAGTAGCAGTTACAGCAGATCTTAATGGATCCTGATTTCCTACTTTGGCATAGATTTTGGTGCTCAACAATTTTTATTGCTTTGTCTCTCCATCGAAGCCAAGATCTTTTCTATCCGCCTCGGCTTGAGCCAAAATGTGTTAAAAGCGGAAGATAATGATAAAGTTTTGCAATCAGTGGCATAAGTAACTATAGATATTCTTTACCTCATCTCAAATTGGCTCAGAGTTTATACGGATGGCTCTAGAACAAGTGATTGTGTGAAAGTTGGAGCTGGTGTTTATTGTGAGTTGTTCTGGTTTTATTCCTCTGTTGATGCTCTCGTGCCAGCTTCGACGGTGAAATCTTTGTTATCCATTTGGCTCTTATTCAACTAGAGGAAATCAGAGTATTTCTCTAAAGTAGTGTTTCTATTAGATTCGAGAGTAGCTCTCCAGACTATAGATTTCCCATTTTCTTATCAAACCATAGATATTTATGGCTATATTAATCTTCTGGCATGATTGTCGGATCGAAATAAAACAATCGTCTTGAAGTGGATCTCGGCCTACGCGGAATAGAGGGAAACGAGGCCGCCGATTCACTAGTGGAAAAGCTAAATAACCAGGAGTTGGACTATCATTCAGTTACGACAATAATTAAAAAGACTCTTAGGTGTTCCTTCTTTGAGGATACCAGGATTGTACCAGGACATGTGACCGTAGCTGCTGCTACGGTCACAAGTCCTGGTACAATCCTATTCATGATATCCCTGTATGTCTTACAGAAAAAGGGCTTTTCTGCTGTCCCGATTTCACGGTCAGCACCTTCACAGAATTAAATTGGCTCCTGTCTGATAACCAGGAAGAAATGAATATGCCTCACCAGGCTTCCTGTTCTGCCCTGCCTCCTGTTTCTTTTTGGAAGAGTTATTGGATTGCCAGACTCAAGTGGATGGATTAACTGATGTCATTTGTTCCTATCCTGTTCTTTGTATATTTGTTGATATTGATATTTGATATTTGTTGATATTGATATTTGATATTTGTTGATATTGATATTTGACATTTGTTGATATTGATATTTGATATTTGTTGATATCTATATTTGATATTGTTATTTGATATTTGTTGATATTGATATTTGTTGATATTGATATTTATTGATATTGATATTTATTGTCCTGTAAACTTTCCATTGGGAAAAAAATTTAAGCAAATGAAGTTGCTTATAAAACATTGTTATAATTGTTTTATTTATTTATAATTTAACAATTTTTTTGTTTGAAGTGTGCCTTATAGTTTAACAATAGTATTATCAATTTAAAAATTTTCAATCTACCTGCAAACCAGCAAAAGAGAGACACCTTCACGGGAATAAAGGACTTATTGATGCTCACTCCGTATCCTTTGCAAAGTTTGATGGTGAAATTCTCATTTTTCTGAACAAAAAAAATTATAGAGTTTAGTAAACAAATAAAGATAAGCTTTTTAAATAGTAATAGTACTTAGTTTATTTTACTTAGTTAATTTTTTTTTTCGGCAATTAAAAGAGAGACAAGATTTCTGTGCTTTTGTGCTTAGTGGAATGTTTTTATTTCTTATTGCAAAAAGGCTAATTGCGAGACAAATAGTTATATGATCACATATTTGATTAATTAAATATTAAAGTTTAGATATAGTAATTATTAATAATAATTAGCGACATGTCCGTTGCTCATCACTCCCTCTACACATTTTTTTTGGTAGATGTGGTCAAAATTTGCCCTTGTGCATAAAATTAAATAGTGCCTGATAGCCGAGTGACTAGCGCTCTGGCACCAGGTACCACAGGGTTTGAGTCCCGGTGGGGCCATGGATGTTTGTAGTGGTTCTGAATCCACTTTAAACCGTATGCTCCTGTCTAATATGACTTTTGGGCGTAAGGTGACAATCCTACCCCATAAAAAGAAAAACATCTGCTATCTCGGAATCTGTCTGTAGGCAGACGGCCATGGTCCAACATGGACTGTAGTGCCAGGAAGTTAGTTAGTTAGCATAAAATAAATCGTAACTAATTTTCCTCTCATTTTTTTTCTCACACACGCATGAGTGGATTCTTTACTATAATTTAAATAACATATTATTGATGATCCCATAAATTTTTTACCCATGTCTGAACTTAACTGTTTGTCATGGTAACAGTCTCGTCTCCTCGTTTAAGCAGTGACTGATACGGACGACACCAACAGATTTGAATCTCTGCTCTGCTGCAGACTAACTACGTATGCTACCACTTGAATAGGACAGGGATTCCGGTTTAAGTTTATAATTTTATTAAGTTGCTTTTACATTAAATGTGCCCAACTCATAGCTCAGTGATAACGTGCGTCGCTGGTGATGATTAAGGCTGGAGGTTCAATCCGCTTGCGGCATTGTTATAGACACTGTTTCAAAAGCGAAGAGCCTCGATGGCTTTCAGGATGTTCAGCATCTTGCCTCGTCCAACGGACTATCTGATGGCAGCCTTCCAGATTTTCTCCCATACGGTAGGCAAATGAGGGGGAGTTCCCCCTAAAAGTTCTCCCGGAAAGCACTGCCCTCCTTCTTCAGCGACTCGGAGCCAAGTCAGACTTCTACCTACGAGTGCTCCCTCAGAACAGAAGTTGCCCTCTTTCCATCTATCAATGAGAAGACTTTTCAGGGTGTTCGTCCCGTGCTGCTGACACTGAGGATTAGTCAGAATAACAACATTAAATGTATGTTACTATTGCAATGTGTAATTTTAATTTGACATTTAAGTCAGCATCATTTTAGATGCTTTAGTATTTTTGAAAGTAAATCAATGACACTATTAATACAAATTATTTGCTATTTTACCTTTTGCTGCGGTGAAGAATAATTAAGCAGCTATAAACAATTTATTTATATTATAAAAAAAATTATATGAACATAAACAATACCTTTTTACCATTAAAAAGGAATATTCTTTATTAAATTAAGAAACATATATGAAATACACTCAAGAGCCAAAACATTATGACCACCTGTCAATAACGAGTTGGCCCACCTTTGGCGCGCAACACAGCTTCAACCCGCCTTGGCATGGATTAATACCACCACTTAATACTAGTTAAATACCACTTCCACCTGATCACGTGCCTTCCACGTCATCCAGGCAAGTTCATTGAAAAATGTAGGGATGGTCATAATGTGTTTGGCTCTTGAGTGTAGAATATGGGATAAGTTATAGAATAGAACAGTAAATAATGAATGTGTTACTGACAGTGTATAAAGAGCTGGCGTTGTATATATAATACCTAGCATTTTCAGGCAAAGTTATAAAATATCCGAATATTTTATATGTTTTCCCAACCTGACATTTTATAGAATCGTAAATAATATTTAAGTATCGTATTAAGAGAGTATAATAAAAAAGCTTTTAAAAGACACATATGAAATAGAAAAAAAACTCAGAATAAAATTAGAGATTTCGTATTAAGAAAAGCAGAAGAAATTAGATAGAGATCATTATTGTACCACTATTGAAGAAATTGTTTTTATTTCAAATTTCACTTAATTGACTTTCTCACCTCCCCCCCAAAAAAAAAAAAGAAATTTACTTTGAAAAGAGGATCATCAAAAGACCTTCATTAAAAATACATAAAGGAAACGAAAAAAAAAAAAATAAATAAATAAAAAATAAAGTACATAAAAAAAGTAAAGTTGATATTTCTTACATAAGTAATCGAATAGGTCAATTTATGAAATTAATTAATCTTCATCAACTGGGTTAATTTAGAATGCAACAAGAAAGCCTAAATGTTATTTTGGATTACGTCTCATAGCGTTTTTCATACAAACCACTACTTGATTTTACATTAAGTCACACACATAAGCTTGACGGATTCTTGGCCCCTTTTTTAAATTGAAAAATATCAGTTAATCGAAGAGGTATTTCGATGCATGCTTATTTTGGGGCATTACCATTGACGAATGCATTTTATCAGAAAGTTTAGTCCACTCACCTTTGACTTTTCTTGTGTACAGCTGCCATTTTCAAAAGATTCCATTGTATCCATGTAAGAATCTTCAGGCCTACATTCTATACTGCATGATACTGATTTCTTTCCGATAAAACAATAAAAACAGGAAAGTCTTAAGAATATAGTAATTTAACGAATTCTTAAAGAAAATAGTATTTTTTTTAAAAAACTATATTAAGAACTGGAAAATATTTTCTGAATAGAAAATAATACAATATTTTTAATGCCCATTGTAATTTGGTACAATAATTTTTGGCATTTACGTATTAACGTTACCTTGGCTACAGATTTGGCAGTTTTTAAGTGTCGCTAATCTAACAGCTACAGATTTGGTGGTTTTTTAGTGGCGCCAATCTAACAGCTACAGATTTGCTGAGTTTTGATGCCATTTTTTAGTGCTACAAAAATGCGTATTTGGGATCTGCCAGAAACAGACAAGATGCAATTTTATTTTTTCAGGAGCGAAATATGTTACCAAAACAACGAAAATGTCCCAATTCTCATGAAATGAAACTTTATTTTGGTAAATGTAAGTTTTGGAAATGCAATTTCAGTCAGTGTGCTTATCATGTGGGACATAGAAAAGACAATTGGTTTGAGGGAAGCAGAATTCCATTTTGTACAGCTTTGAGATTCATATACTGCTGGGAGGAGATTCATATACTGCAATATGCTACGAGGAGTTGACGTCGAATTTTGAAAGCATTTTGATTTTAAATGAAGTGTTTTATATATTTCATTATTTGGAACAAAAATTTTAAGTGTAGATTGGCGCCAATTAAAAACCACCAAATCTGTAACTGCGGTTGGCGTTAAAAAGATAACTGCGTGTGCGTGCGAACAACAAGATTGCTCTTTATTGGCGCAACTGTAGCCAAGGTAGCGTTAATACGTAAGTACCGAATTTTTTAATAAATTTATGGTAGAAAACTTATAAATGTAAATATTTAGGAATGAAGAGTAAGGTTACACGTTTCTGTATAATTAGGCAATATAATATTTTGGAATTATTGTACAAATGCATTATTATTAACACAATTGAAGATATATTTCATTATTCAAAAGAAAGGATCTCTAAATATTATTCAAAAAAGAATAAAGTTGAATTAAATATGAAGAGGTCTAAAGTTAAAAATTATTCAAAGTAGTCTAAAATGTATTTAAAGAAGAAAGGCTGGTTCGTAAAGACTGTTTCTTTTAAAACTTAACATATTTAAATGAGCTAAAATTGACAAGTATTAAACATTTTTTATTTTATTTTTCCAATAATTGATTAGAAATTATGATACTTACGTATTAACGGTACCTTGGCGACAGTTGCTCCAATAAAGAGCACACGCGCCAACCGCAGCTACAGATTTGGCGGTTTTTAAGTGGCGCCAATCTACACTTCAAATTTTTGTTCCAAATAATAAAATATCTATGAAACACTTCATTTAAAACCAAAACGCTTTCAAAATATTCTTATTCCAAATAATAAAATATATTCAAGTTGCTTTTCACAAAATTTAATCGACGTCAACTCCTCGCACCAGCAGTATATGAATCTCAAAGCTGTACGAAATGGAATTCTGCTTCCCTCAAACCAGTTGTCTTTTCTAAGTCCCACACGATAAGCACACTGACTGAAATTTCATTTCCAAAATAAAGTTTCATGTCATGGGAATTGGGACATTTTCGTTGTTTTGGTAAAATATTTCGCTCCTGAAAAAATAAAATTGCATCTTGTTCTCTTTCTGGCAAGTCCCAAATACGCATTTTCGTAGCACTACAAAATGGCGTCAAAACTCAGCAAATCTGCAGCTGTTATATTGGCGCCACTTAAAAACCGCCAAATATGTAGCTGTTAGATTGGCGAAACTTTAAAACGGCCAAGTCTGTCGCCAAGGTACCGTTAATACGTAAGTACCGAAATTATAGTTCAATTTATCAATATTAACAGTAAAAAAATGAATATAATTTATTTGTAATTAAATTTGTGTATTATAAAAAATTTTTTCTTTGAGACATTTTTAAATGCAATTCAAATTGTTAAAAAGTTAAAGTTTTCATATAATCAGATCAAACCAAGATCGTGCTACCACATATATCATTGAAATGAGTCGCTGTTTCTTTGTATTTAAATAATTTCATAATTAGTTGCTTGACATGAAAAAGCACAAAATGAGACACATTATCAGAGTAAAACAACAGTGATAATAAATTAATAGTTTTAAAAACACGCTTTTAGGGTTAATCAAACTAAAATGTAAAAAATAATTGTTAACACAAAAATAAAATGACTGACGAGAAAATGAATGTCACTGTTCTAAAAGCGTGGGGTGCTTTGTATGACATTTTTAAACTAACTCTGCATTTCGGAATGAAACTAGTGAAAAATTATAACGATGGATATCGAGCACCCCACGCTTTTAGAACAGTGACATTCATTTTCTCGTCAGTCATTTTATTCTTATGTTAACAATTATTTTTTACATTTTAGTTTGATTAACCCTAAAAGCGTGGTTTTTAGAAGTTTTAGTGTAGTTTTTAGTGTTTTTAAACTATTAATTTATTTTTTACTTTTTAGTTTGATCTCTAAAAGCATGTTTTTTATTGTTTTAAAACTATAATATTTAAATGAGATCCCGGTACGGAGGACTGGTTCTTACAACAATTTAATTGTGAGTAAAACAAAGGCTAAATGCGAATATGTCAAGAAATCCAGGATTCGAATGGGGAATCTGCTAATCAGGCGCGTTATCCGTTGTGCCGCTGTCCCAGGTAGGTTTGAATGTCTGAAAGATGCCTGTAAATGTTTCTTTGCAGCTTAAATAGTGTGTGTTAGGAGAAACAGATCTCCAGGGGAAAAATGATCGCCGATCAAGATGACTTTTCAAAGGCTGTGTGTTTTAATCACTAATCCTGGCGATCCTAATCATGATGAGATAATAAACTTATCAAAATATTTTAGTGTTGTCGGTCCTTCTTAAGTCTACAACATTTAAATTAAATCGGATCGCTTAAAGTATGGCAAAATCGAGCCCAAAGAGTCAGTTACATACATACAAACATAAACATACATACATACATACATACATACATACATACAGGTGAAGCTAATAAAAGCGTATTAAAAACAAACTAGTTTATGAATTTCAATTTATCTTGTGTGAACATATTTTATCCCCTATTTCATCAACGGAAATTGAATATATAATGTCAAGTGGGGAGTTCTGCACTTTTGTGTTCCGCTTGTTTACTTGGTGATTTTTCCTCTTGCGGTTTTCGCCAAGTTCCCTCCTAAACAATCAAGAGGGCCGTGGCCGTATTTTTTTCACTGCCCTTTCACGATTCCATTTCGCTCCGAAAAGACGGTGAAATCGGACACTTAAAGTGCAGATTCCTCAAATTTTATCTGAACATCGCCCTAAAGTTTTTGGGGAATGAAAATATAAGATATATTTCAAGCAAAAAAAAAAAAAAGAGCAGTTGTTTACATAAAAAATATTTCATTAAAAGATCTATAAATGTACATACCTTCATAATTTTCTCATCTAGTTATTAGCTTCTAAGTAGTTTTGATAGTGTAAGACAAGGTTTTTTATAAAGAAAACACTCGAGGTTTTAGCCGTCCAAATACTGATGATTTCATAAAATTAACCATAACGTTTCATTGATATCAAAACATTGACACAGGTAAAAGAATGGTGAAAGGTAAAGATTCAGGTAAAAGAAAACGTAGTAGTCACTTGTTGTAAGTTTGGAGTTGTAAATAAACTGATCAAGCAATACTCATCGGATATTTTAAATCGACTTTATAGTATGGATAGCTGTACAGTTGCAGTTTTTTTCTTTCACAGATTATTGTAAGACTACAAAGGCAAGACTACAGTTTTTCTTTCACATGTAAGTTTAAATCCAGCTGATTATTTTAATCACTATGCATAGTTTTCCATATGTGAAAGTAAGCCATTATTGTATCATTCATATGTTGCACAATTATCTGGTTTTTTTTTGCTAAAGTCTAAATAAGAATTAAAAAGATACTTGGAAAAGAACTTTCTCAGTCATGTTTAACGAAAGAGGAAAACTCAACTGGCTATCGGAATGAATCTATTAATACAAAGTTAACCCAGATCAATACTCTGATCAAATCAATTAACACAATTCTATTTGTGTAAATTGACGAAGATGTAAAGATCTTCATTGACGAAGATCTCAAGAAATGCCTGATTCCAAGAAACGTTTGATTGATAGATTGGACACTCGTACTCTTAAATCAATCAAACGATTCGTATCGGATGATCGGATGATTTGTTTCAATATGTAATAAGTAAGTTGTCAATGATTAATAAATCGGATTCCAAGTTACTTATTACATATTGAAACATTACCGATAAATTGCGATTTCTCCCGAATGAAAAAACAAGTTACCGGGTTATCGATTTAGTAAGAACTAAATTTACAAGAAAGGATCAATTAATAATTCTAATACTTAGGTAACTAATTAAATACTCTATTAATTACTGAGCGAATATTAACCTTCAATCTTTGTAATAGCAAATGTCATAAATGGAGCTTGGGTAAAAAACAAATTGCAGTAGAGAAGGATTTATGAGCCGTTTTCTTAGAAAGGGGTGCAAGTCCATTTTTGACTAAAAATAGTGAATGATAACAATGAATGCAACCTGCTACAAGTTTTCCTCTTTAAATAATTCTCCCCCCAAAAAAATCCTTCCAAATTCTCGTTATTTTGTTCATATATGTATATTTCAATTCCTTCTATTAGCTCACACTGTCGCTTTATATATCTTGTTCAAATTTTCAATCGTTCATAAAATACTTTTTATTCAACCACTCAAGTTCAAATGCATTTTTTTGAACTTGTAATGGATGACACTGGATGTTAATGCAGTTTTTTCAAATATTAATTCAGTAATTAAATTTAGTTAATTAATTTTTTTTTAGATTTAAGTTGCATGTATCTACCCATAGATGGCACCAGATAAGCTTAAAAAAATGAATGAAACTTATTTATAAAAGACTTTCTATAATAGAGTGAAAAAAAGTAGGAATTGACTTCAAAAAAAATTTTTTTTTACTTGTTTAGTTAATAAAATTTCAAATATTATTTTGAAAGTGGTGCAAGTCCACTTTTTGCAAAATCATAATATTTAGTTAAAAAAATAAATTATACTACATAATTTCTCTACTTTCTTTTTCAATGTGTGGCAACACTATTGATGACATAAAAATTTCATTCATTCATTGGCATTGTGTTGTTTTCTTGTGAATCATCGTCAGAGGAGGACTCCGTTGATAGAGTTGAAATCGCTATGAGTAGTTTGTTCACCCTATACAATGCTGTATCAAACTTCATTGGATGAAAATGTAGTGTTTAAAAACATTAGATTTATCTTCCGGGCGAGGAATACCATGAAAATTTGAAAATATAGTACTAGCGCCTTTATATCATCATGCCGAGGCCTGAATGGCCGAGTGGCTAGCGCCCTGGCGCTCGGTGCCACAGGTTTCGGGTTCGAGTCCCGGCGATGCCATGGATGTTTGTAGTAGTTCGGAATCCACTTTAAACCGTAGGTTCCGGTCTAATAGGATCGTAGAGCGTTGCGGGGGCATTGTTACTCCGCGTCCGTGGCTTATCTTCAAGCAGCGTATCAAGTAACGTCTGTTATCTTCAAGCAGCGTCAAGTAACGTATCAAGCAGGGTATCAAGTAACGTCTGTGCAGCGCTTGCCTTAAGGCTGTCTAAGCGTTTGCCAGCTGCATTAGAAAGAAAAAAAAATATCGTCATGCCAGGCCCATCCCATTCTAAACATTCAACGGTAGGATAGATCTATTATTACCTTTTATTCAATATATCACGATAATTTTCTAAAACTCTCTCATAATGATAAAAATTAAAAATGGCACTATTAATATAAAACTGAAAATAAAGTAGTGAAAAGGGCATTAACTGAAAAAATATTAAAATAAAGCCTTTTTATATTGTTTTTTTTTACATTTTTAATAAAATTTCATGAAAAATTGATTTGATTCCATTGAAATTTCCTACTTAATATTTCATAATTGTATGATTTTTCACATTTTGTTAACTTTGAAAGTGGTATAAGTCCATTTCAGATCATCAAAAGTATAAGTTTCTTTTAAAAAATACTTTAAAAATTATTACATTATAAACTAAAATCAATTTAATATTTAAAAAAACATAAAATGAGAGTATTAATATACACCAATATTTTTCAAACCATTCCATTACTAACCCTTAAATATCTCCATATAATATAAAACGGACTTACACCACTTTCAAAGAAAATCGCTGATGAATTTATATCAAGAGTAAAATCTTATAGATAAAGCAAACATAGTTAAAAATCCTAAAGAAAACTAACAAGAAGCTGTTAAGAAACTTAATCAAATTGCATTACACAGCCAAAACTTTCTTCTTCTTACATTGGCATTGATAGTGAAATTTTTTTCTCTATAACAGAATCATCTTCTTCGTCTTCATCATTGTCACCAAAGCTCTTGGATGGCCAAGGATGTCTGTCTACTAACAGATTTCGAGACAAGAGATGTTTCCTTTTTACTGGGTAGAGTTGTTAGCACTACGCCCAATGCTGTACTGTTACAATAAACCGGTGACTACTGTTTAAGGGAGGAACAACTACAAGCATCTACTACAACTACTACTAACATCTACTACAACTACTATGGAACAACTACAAGCATCCAAGGCACCACAGGGACTCAAAGCTAAAACCTATGGTACTGAACGCCAGAGATCTAGTGTTTAGCAATCAGGCCGCGTAACAATATTTACTGTCTATAATTTTTTATGGACTTATAGAAGCACAATCAGTTTTATTGAATAAGTCCATAATGGTATTTTTTATGTATAAATCGTAAAGCTTTAGTTGCCTCAAAATAGTGCATAGATGCATATATATATATATATATGTATATATGATACGTTTCTTTACCTTTTATTTATAATAATTAATATTTGAAGTAATAATATGCACTTCTTTAAATTCTTAATTCTTCATCTTTATGTCAATATTAAATATTATATAAGATAGCAGTCGCTTATTTAGATGTCTGCAAAAAGACTTGAAAAGAACGAAAAAAATGAAATAGATGCACATAAATCTCTTTTTCGCGAGTTCTTTTTATCGCTTCTTTAGGAAAATTAAATTACATTTCAATTAATTAATTAATTAAATTTTTAATAAGTGTTAATTAAAAGGAAAATTAATTAAATTTTAATTTACACGCAAAAAGAATTTGCGAAATTCGTCTGCATTATAATCTTCGATAAATGAGATAAAAGATTTAAATTGCATAAATTACCATTTATTATATCTTTGCTAGTTGATATGTTGTTCCTACAAACATCGTTGCATATCGTTGAATTTATATATATATATATATATATATTATTAATATATATTTATATTTTTATTAATGAATTTATACATATCCTTGAATCTATTTTTTCATATTTTAAATTTTATATAGGTTGCTTAAAAGTGAATAAAAATTGGATACAATTGAGTAAACTTTTTAAATAAAATAATAAAACGACACATAAATTAAGGAAATGTAAATTATTGGTTCTGTTTCTTTTAATTACCAAAAAAATAAAATTATAAAACAGATATATAATGAAAAATATCTACTTACTTTATTGTGTGAAATTATTATTTTTCTATTACGAAAATTTCTGATGCTCACAAAAAAATTATGGCAAATATAAAGAGATAAGTTTTTTATTATTAAAAACTTCAATTATTTATTTTGTTCACCTTACAAATAAACGAAGTTTACAGCAAAAAGTTTTAGATGGTTAAATGTTAACATATGGGAATGTGATATTAAATGATGCCAGTACAACCATGCCAGTCCGCAAAAAAGCGTGTATGACGAAAGAAAAAAAATTGTCTGACGTACATTTTACTAACTTTGAATCAGTCAATAAATTTTTGTTCAAATGGGTTTTTTACAATAATCGCCAGACTAGAAGAAAGGATATAGGAGTTTAAGAAACTCGTGCTGTTAACATTTACAAAATTTTTTTTAAATAATACATTTACAAACATTTACAATACGTTTTCATAACTCATTCATATATGTATTTATCTCATTTGAATTCTTCATGGCGAATTCACAGAAACAATATGCAACCCAAAAATTCTTTGTTTCATTTTACAATGACTTTTAGCGTGACGTGTGTACAGGAAATGAGTTTTGGATGTCATGAATTTAAATTTTACGAATAAAATCTTGAATTACTCATTATATATCAGCAGATATGACGGAAATAATTCATTTTTAGATTTAAAAAATTGTATTAAAAAAGAAAAATATCTACGCAAAAGAATTTTCATATTTTAAATAACACATCCATCATAAATGGTTAGATAAAACAAGCGTTTCTATCTAAGAATAATAATAGATTTTTTTTACATTTAATCTTTCAGTATACGTTTAAAATGAAGAGTTTTCAGATTTTAAATAACACAACTAAATAAAACAATCGTTTTTATGCAAGTATAATAATCTATTTTTTTACATTTAATCTTATAGCCCAGGGCCTGAATGGCCGTGTGGCTAAATTTTTTTGTATTAAAGCACAATTATATGTAATTTTTATATTATTCTGGTGTTGTGATAGTATATTTTATATTTGTTGGGACCTGATGGCTGAATGGCTAGCGTTCTGGCGCTCGGTACCACAGGTTTCGAGCTCGAGTCCCGGCGGCTCCATGGATGTTTGTAGTGGTTCGGAATCCACTTTAAACCGTAGGTCCCGGTCTAATAGGACCGTAGAGCGTTGCGGGGGTATTGTTGCTCCGCGTCCGTGGTTTATCTTCAAGTTACACGCGCCCCCTGGGTAATGCAAAGTGAGTAACGTCTGTGCAGCGCTTGCCTTAAGGCATCCAAGACCAAGATGTTTAAGTGTTTGCCAGCTGCATTAGAAAGGAAAAAAAAATCTTTTAGCCCTGATCTTTAATCTTTTAGTAAGCATTTAAAACGAAGAGTTTTTAGATTTTAAATAACACATAAATAACTACTAATATGTAATAAGCTAACTAAATAAGTGTTACTCGCCTCCTGTAGCATACCTTTAAGTTAAACGTGCCCCTGGGTAGTGCTAGATGAGTAACGTCGGTGCAGTCCTTGCTTTTGGCATAAAGATTAACTGTCTCTGTGATGCATTAGAACAAGAACATATACAGATACATAACATATAGATTCATTAATATTACATATGACAAACAGGGTTTGGAATATTCAAAGTAAATATAAACATTAATTAAAAACTTAAATTATTAATTAAAAATACACTCGACCAAGAAAATACCGAAAATAGTTTAAAATTAAATATTACAATTGATCATTACATATACTGATATAGGGGAGTGTTACTCGCATCCGTAGCATATCTTCTAGTTACACGTGCCCCCTGGGTAGTACCAAATGAGCAACAGCGGGAAATTATAATTAAAATCCCACTTGCCACCACTATAATTAAATCTCACTTCAAAATGCTGTAAAAAAAGAATCACTCTACACAAGGAGTTCAAATTTGAACTGAAGATACTTGAAGAAGGAGGAAACTGTACGGCATCAAAAACAGTTCCAAAGTGTATTAATAGATGGCGCTGTAAGCGGAATTCGGCTGCCAGTGATATTTTTATTAAAAAGGACAATGTATTTGGTATGAGTTGCACATTAAACCATCTGTAGTGTTCAGTGTGTTCAATTTGCGTTTTTTCAACTGAAAAAAACGACTTCCAAGTCATTCAACAGTTATGACACTGTTAGTGAAAAGCCCATCCACCACGGCAAGGTCATACCAAATTGGATATAGTAGAAAGGTCAAGCCAAATCGCCAAATAACGAAAGAAGGAAAGAGCGAGAGAGACAGAGAGAGAGAGAGAAACTAAGAAGGAAAGTGAGAAACAAATAAAAAGAAAGAGAAGGAAAAAAAGGAAAGAGAAAGACAAAGCACGAGAGAGAAACAAAGAATGAAAGAGAGAAACAAAGAAAGAAAGAAAGAAAGAGAGAGAGAAAGAAAGAAGGAAAGAGAGAAACAAACAAAGAAAGAAAGAAAGAGAGAGAGAGAGAGAAAGAAGGAAAGAGAGAAACAAAGAAAGAAAGAGAGAAAGAAAGAATGAAAGAGAGAAACAAAGAAAGAAAGAAAGAAAGAGAGAGAGAGAGAGAAAGAAGGAAAGAGAGAAACAAAGAAAGAAAGAAAAAGAGAGAGAGAGAAAAAGGAAAGAAGAAAAAGAAGAAAGAGAGAAACAATGAAAGAGAGAGAGAGAAAGAAGGAAAGAGAGAAACAAAAGAAAGAAAGAAAGAAAAGAGAGAGAGAGAGAGAAAGAAGGAAAGAGAGAAACAAAGAAAGAAACAGAGAGAGAGAGACTGTAACCAGATTTTTATTTATTTATTTTGTTTTAATTCAGTTTATTTTTGACGACAAACTATAAATCATTCATGAATTAAAAAAAAAAAAATTCATATCTCGTATATATTAGGAAAAATAAAACTACAAAACATTAAATTAGTATATTATTATTATTACATTTATATATTTATTTTCTAAATGACGACATGTATTACAGTTTGTACTAATTTCATGAATTACGACTCACAATAAATTAGAAAAATGAAAATTGAATTTCATTAGGTACATAAAGTATTAATATTTACAAATAATCGAGTAATGGCTATGGCCTAGTTTAGGATCAACATAAATGACTTAAAAAGGGCAAATGAATTTATAGATCCTATCTAATTGATGTCGGATACTGAATTAATTACTTCACCATAATTTGTCTTTTCCTTGAATTGAATTCTTTCACTCTATGCACTAAAAAAACTGATAAATCAGTGGAAGTTTTCGAAAGCAGAGTACACGAAACATCACGTGAAAGAATAAAAACTGCTTGGCACGACAAGTCTTTTTGTTGTTGTAAATCATGACGCATTAATATTGGTGTTCTGAATGCCATTTGCCACTAATAAAACAGAAATGAGAAGATGAATTTTTCTCAGACTGCCACTTCCTTGGCCACTAAATTCTGCTAACATAATTTTGAAAGAATTATTTATTCAAAAACTGTAACCACTCTTTTCATATATCTAGCAACACCTACTGCAGAGCATCAGCAGTGACCTCTGTGTACTGAAGGAATTCCTCTGTAGTGTCCAAGGATTATTTTGGTGTGGCAAAAAGTCACATCTTTCCTTTTTTTAAATTTTTTTATTAACTTTTGATGTTTGTCTATATATAACTTAAAATTCAATAAATAATTGTTACGTAACTTGGACTCATCATAATTGAACCTTAATTCCATCTTTTACAAAACTTATACAGTATTTTATAATTTTTTACGACCTAACTGATTAAAAACATTGTTTTAATTGCATGATTCATTTAGAGACGATGATTACAAGTTCGATTCTTGACCACTGATAAAATGATAGATTGATAAATTTTTGCAAATGTGCTTCCTGGCATTAACTGAGTGGATAACTTTCTGATTTTCCTCAGTGTTAAACAAAAAGGATTCAGTTAACAGTTTAACTTTTTAAAGTTACGTTTTAACCTCTCAAAAATTCATTCATATCATTTTAAATGCATAGAGGAAATCTGAATCTGCTACAAATCAGTCTTTTCTATTGGCTCAATTAAATGCCCATCATAGAGATCAGTGTTTTCCATTGGCTCAATTAAATGCCCATTGTAGAAATCATTCTTTTCCATTGGCTCAATTAAATGCCCATAATGGAAATCCGTCTTTTCTATTGGTTCAATTAAATGCCCATCATAGAGATTAGTGTTTTCTATTGGCTCAATTAAATGCTCATTATAGAAATCAGCCTTTCCTGTTGGCTCAATTAAATGTCCATTGTAGAAATCAGTCTTTTCCATTGGCTCAATTAAATGCCCATAATAGAAATCCGTCTTTTCTATTGGTACAATTAAATGCCCATCATAGAGATTAGTGTTTTCTATTGGCTCAATTAAATGCTCATTATAGAAATCAGCCTTTCCTGTTGGCTCAATTAAATGTCCATTGTAGAAATCAGTCTTTTCTACTGGCTCAATTAAATACCCATAATAGAAATCAGTCTGTTTAATAGGCTCAATTAAATGCTCATCATAGAAAACAGTCTTTTCGATTGGCTCAATTAAATGGCAATCATAGAAATCAGTCTTTTTTATTGGCTCAATTAAATGGCCATTATAGGAATCAGTTTTTATTGGTGCAATTAAATGCCCATTATAGAATGGTAAAGTAAATTTATTTTAATTTAACTTGAGATCATTTGAAATTGTAACTGCTAATATAGGGAAACACAGTCTGCACTAAGATGAGAACTAAAATAACTAATTTTTTAAATCCAAACGCATCATTGATGTACAGAAAATCAGAAATATATCTACACTACTACTCCAAACTAAATAATTAATTGGAATTTGAAAAGCATTTTTTTTGCACTGAGATGATCACATTCGGATTTTAAGTAAAATTATGCAATTAATCGAATAATAAAAAATTCAGTACAATTAGTATAGAATGGCCTAATAAATCACAACAATATTGTATTGATTTGTAAACTCCTATAAATGAAAAATAATTTTTTATAGTTTGATATTTCCAAAATTTTGTGAAGAATATGTTTAAAATCAAAAGAACACCTAATTAAAATAATTAGGAAGTAATAAATTGTTTTAATAATTATTAAATTGATAAAAATATTTTCAAAATATTAAATTATTTTTTAAGACAAAAGAAAATTCAACGCTGAGTGGACAAAAATTTACTTTATTGAGAAAGAAAAAAATTAACAAAAATTAAAACAAAAGACATTATGATAGACAACTACAGTAACGTTCATCAAAATGTAAAATAATGATTATGGAAGAATAACTTATTCATAACTATACTTCGTAAACTTTTATTAATCTTGTACTTCAATTATGTATTTGTTCCCCTTTTGCCTGAAAATAAAATTAATTTAATCAACATATGATGTTTAAATTATTTACAACAAAATTTTCTAACAAATGTATTATGCCTTTTATTACTTTAAACATTACACATAAGAATTCTTGCACAAAATGTACGGAAAGAATAATAATGAAAATTTATTTTATTAGAAATTTTACAAATTTAACTATTTAGATAAGTGCTAAGAAAATGATCAGAGGAACTGGAAAAATTATTTTTCTTAAACAACTGCTTTAAACACAATGTACTTTTAATAATTTCTAGGAATTATTGTGAAATTCATCAGATAAAGTTGAAATAGCCTTACGCATCAAAAATATTTTGACAGTAACCAAAACTCACAGAAAAAGTATTTAGATATTTTTTGATTAAAAAAGTGGTATTTTCGATAATGGCAAAAAGGAATTGACAACAAACTTATGTTCTTTTTTTCTATCATATTGGTAGATCATTATCTTCATTTAATATATTTATTTATGACTGGATTTTGCTTTTACTCTTAAACAGATGTTAGATTTCGTACATATTATTGGCCTAATTACGTAAAGAAAAGATTTGATAATTTAAATGATGTATAATTTATCGAATATTTTTAATATTTTAATCATAATATCTATTGATATTATTCTTGAAAAAATTAATATAATGAGCTTACTATTATTTATTAAAATTAGTAAATATGTAGTTATTAATATATAGTTAAAAAATAAACTGATAAGTGCAATCAATATACTTTAACTAACTAATTAATTATCGAATTTAAACGAAGTTGAAAAACATAATCATTAATGAAAACATTGTTCTATAGAATGAAAAAAAATGTCTTCTAAAAGCTTTGAATATTATATATAAGCTCTGAAAAAAAATGAAAGTGGTTAGAAAAGAGATTAATTATTAGTTCATTATTGTTAAAAGTTCGTAATTTAGATCTAATCTTATTTCGATTAACAAAAAATGTTTTCAGGTTTTTATTTATTGTAGTAGACGAGGAAAATATAATCTTTACAAAGACCTACTACGAAAACATACGTTTCATTCGATTCAATGCAGTTTTTATAGAAGTGAAGATATAATTAGTCAAATCAATTAGGAATTAAATGGCAATTTTTACTAATTGACGTTGTAATTTTCATTATATTTTAAAGTAAAAACTAAAAAAAAACCAATTGATTGAAGTCAAACTTAATTAATAGATAAAGAATGCTTACTTGATCCTCTTTGATGAGATTTCTTATTTTTCGAAAAATGGCGAATGCATAGGTAACTTCCGTATATGGCAGCATAAACCAATGTAAAACACGCCAACACTTTATATGCCGTTCTTCCACCAAAAGTATTCATAATGTATCCGCCAAATACAGAAGATACCAGTTTACCTATAAAAAAATTTCATTTGGTTTAAATTCTTTTAAACTTTTTTATATGGTTTAAAATAAAAAAATAGATTAGATTAAAATACAAAATCCTCAAATTATAGATAAAATTTAAGGATTCTGCACCTAAAGGATTTCAATTTCGTCCTCTTTTCAACGCCAAATGGAATCGCCAAGGGCCACATACATTTTGTTTGTTCAGGAAAGGGTTGGCGAAAATTTCAATGAAAAAAAATCGCCAAGTAAATAAAGGGAATTGTAAAATGCAAAACTCGATAATTTCCTTTTCAATGGGCAGTTTTTTGATTATCACGCTAACGTTTTCTTTAGTTCAGTTAATATTTTTTACAACAGTTATCTTTCATTAGCATCTGTGAAACATCTTTAACATTAAAAATATGTTTACGGCTATTTTGTTAGTTTCGGACGGATTTGGCGAAAACATCAAGGAAAAAAAACCGCCAAATAAACAAGCGGAACCCTAAAGCACAAAACTTCCTAAAATTCTTTTTAATCGGTAGTTTTTGTTTATCACACCAACATTTTTCTTTAGGTCAGTTAACATATTTTTATGACATTTATGTTTTATTAATATTTGTGCAACATTTTTAATGCTTTCTGCAACATCAACGCATTTCCATAAAGTTATTTTATATTTACAGAGTAAAGTTAGACTTTAGCAGTTGCATTTCTTTTGAGAACTTGGCTAGAATCTTAAAAAAACATCAACAGTGCCACGTAGCTTAGTGTTGATTTAGCTTATAAATTCCAACAGATATTAAAATCTAAGGTCACTTATATTTACAAAAATTAATGCTTATTATATTATTGTTTTTATTCATATTTAATTTATATTGTCATGAAAGGTTATGAGAAATAAAGAATTCATTAATTTTAATCCTTAAAAATGGCCTGTTTTAAAAACTAAATGTAAAACTAATTTTAAAATCTTGCTATTTAAAAGGCTGCCATTTTTCGATCTATTAATATTTATGACTGAACTTATGAAGAGTAACGTGTAAGTGAAATGTGCAATGTATTCAGTTTTAAAAGGCAGATATTAAATCTGATAACATGTGTAATAGACTCCATGTGGGTCAGGTTTAGAATAGCCCCACTGTAGTCCATGCAGGACGTAAAAAGCAACTAAAATGGACCCCCAACTAAATGGGTTTTTATTCTTTATTACCAATTAAACTCAACCACGAAATTGCAGAGCTTTAAATATTGTAAGTGATAATTACTAATCAGTAATAATTACTTGCACTGATACACTTATTTTATTCATTTCATTAGAACTAAAATCACATCTTAGCTTCAAGAATCTATTATAGATCAACTTAAACACATACACATACATGTTTAAGCTAGATCTTTCATGTTAAACATTTGGTGATATGCAAAAGGAGCTAATTTATAATTCATTTATCTAAAAAATTTATAAGAAAAAAAAATTTAAAGAAAACATGTTGAAATTTTAATGTAAAAATTAAATTTTTAGGAATAATTAAATTATTTAAAATGTTAAAATAAAAAAAAATTATTTTAATTAGAAGGGCATCAAATTTTACTTACCAATATTATAATGAATAGCTCCAGATAAAACTTTCACTGTGGCCTGCAAACCTTCCAACGAGATCTCCACAGAGTACTGCATCATAGACACAACAAATAAGTGGTAAGTAAATATGGTCAGTGACTGAAGAATCAGAACATACCATGGATTATCCATCACCGAAAATGAAAAGCAAAAAATGGTATAGGCTAGTAAACCAAGAAGGAAAAGATTACGCACTCCAATCTTTTTGATCCACCACTTAGATGTATAAAGAAATGGCAGCGAATACAGACCAGCGATTCCTCGATAAAAACCAATCAGAAAATCTGAAGCTCCAATGTCCTGTAAATACCAGCTGGAGAAAGCGGTTTGAAAGCAAAAAGCATTTCCCATTACTATGAGAAGAAGTATGTACAGCACCACTTCTAGTTTCTTAATCAATTGCATCGATTTCTTCCACATTTTTGTTGCTGGCCTGTGTAATTTTGCATCTACTTTCCACATGCAAAGAGCTGATAATACTATAAATACAGCAGAGCAAACATAGGCCAGCATATAATTTTTTTCAGCTACATCGGATGCAGTTATTTGTAATATAAACCCTGTCAGAAGAGGACCACATATTGTTCCCAACATAGAGAAGACTCGTTGTCTGCCAAAGTCCGAATCATGTTCGGTTGTTAAGTCAACTACAATAACATCCAGCAATCGAAAAGTTGTTGAACGAGTCACATCCAAAAGCCCATATATAATGCCATAAATAACTATCCAAAACGCTCGATTCGTATTGCAGTCTGACGAATCATCTGAACCACAATACGATTCAAATGATCTACAATGACATAAAGAAGAAGTTTTGATTAAATCATTATTCATTTGTACATCATACAAGCACTCTTTTGAGTCATTGATTACTTTTATTTTCTTAATTTTAATAGATGTTTCTGTTACGTTATTGAAATATGAACAATTCAACTGATAATCCACATTTTCATGATCAATCTGTACACAAGAAACTTTATCAGTATCATTTTGAAAGTTTCGACACGCCGTTGTAGTTGTATAATGCAACATATCTATATCTTGACATGTGAAATTGAGGGCCACTTTTGTGTTGCATTCTTTTACTTTCGGTAGCAAGGTAAAAATAAAAATAATCACTAAAATTGCTGTGTAATAAGTAAATAGTATAGGTTTGGCCCGTCCAATTTTGTCTGCTATGACACCAGAAACAAGAGAGCTCAAGAATTGAATGAAGACTGCAAAAGCGATAAACACGGACAGATGAGCTACGGTGAGGCCTTGGTGTTTCAGAATAACAGGGAGGAAAGTTGATGTAGTCATTGCTCCTGTAAATAACCAATAAACACGATAAGTTTATGTGAAATCCATTGCACAATTGAAGACTCATTTTGATATTGTAGTGTCCGTCATAAGCCAAACATTCAACCACAATCTAGTATAAAATGTATTGTACAACATAAATGAAGCATGTATGTTATTTATAAAAAAAGGACAAAAAATATCAACAGCATTCTCTACATGGCGCCATGGTATGGACCACCATGGACCTCTCAGTAACAGGAACTTGTATGTCTCTCACTTTTGTCCACACCCAAACTGAGACACTCTCCACAGGTTCTAATGGGGAATCTGTCTAACAGCAAGGAGCCTGGCATCAACAGTTGCTCGGCGACAAGAGCACGATAGAAAATTCTGTAGGCGTTTCGGCAATAACTCATGTCATAACTCCTACTCATGTTAGCTCTTCGCCGGCCAGCAAAATATGAAATAAACTTACTTATAGTACTATTATAGTAGTATGTATAAAAATATAAATGTAATTGTGCAAAAATTTCATTAATTAAATTACATTAGCATTTTAGGCATGTTTATAAAGAGCTCAAAATAATTAAAAGATATCGAGGTTTTGGATGGATACATAGTGATTCAAGGATCATAGGACAAACTTTGAGGGGATCTTAATAAAAAATATATTTTTATATACATTTTGTGTTTCTATCAAACATTTTATTTTCCGAGACAAAGCAGTAATACAAACCGACCATTTCTTTCACCTTTCTCATTAAGTCATCTGTAAGCCAGATTAAATCGATACTGCTACTAGTTTCTACATCACAGAGAAAATTTACATATCTGGACATCAGAAAACTAAGAAATTTTGCATATTTATATCACTGATGGCCGAATGGCTAGTGTTCTGGCGTTCGGTACCGCAAGTATCGGGTTCAAATCCCGGCTTTGCCATGGGGGTTTGTAGTGGGTCGGAATCCACTTTAAGCTGTAAGTCCCGGCCCTAATAGGATCGTAGAGCTCTGCGGGGGCATTGTTACTCCGCGTCCGTGGCTTACCATCAAATTACACGCGCCCCCTGGGTAATGAAAAGTGAGTAAAATCAGTGCAGCCCTTATGGCAAACGATCACGGTCTATCTGCCAGCTGCATTAGAAGAACACATATCGCTTTTCTTAAAATTTCAATTACATTGTTATTTCATAGAAAACTTACTCTATCCTTAAATTGTTTTGAACAGTCTATTAAAAATATATCAAAATTGTTTTGAACAGTCTAATTAAAAATATATCAAAACTTTTTTAAACGATCAAATAAAAAATATATCAAAATTGTTTTGAACAATCTAATTAAAAACATATCAGAATTGTACAATCTAAATAAAAATAATATGAAAATTATTTTGATTGTGTTTTTTTCTAAAATAATTCTGTTATTCTGCTGTTTAATTAACAATGTAACCATGCTTTCTCCTACACTCTGGCAGGAGGACATCTTGTGACGTTCAGGAGAAACGTTCAGTCGGCCTCGAGATTCTCATCCGAGAGGAAGTACAGCTGAACCTGCGTTCTCGTTGAGAAACGTTTAGTTTATAGTCTCTCATCCTGAGAGGAAATATATTTAAGTGCATTCCGGCACATTAGTTGGCCTACAGACCCTCATTCGGAGAAGAAGTATATTTTTCGCCCCCTGCATGAAGCCATTTTTCAAGTTTTCGGCTTAGAAGTGGAGTCCTTCGACAAATCTATAATTATCTGTCTTTAAATGTTAAATATTGTACGTCTCTAATTGTATGTGTGTAGTGTTTATGTATATGTTAATAAAGCTGTGAGTTCTCCGACCTGTATCTCAAGTATCTCAACTCAACCACATCCAGTTACAATCTGATTACCCAAGCTGCACACTACAACTATTATTTAAAACAAAGTTTGATTTTGCTCCAGAAACTATTTTCATATTTTCATTAAAATATTCTGGACATTGAATTTAATCTACAAACTCTGATGTTATATTTTATTTTAAAAAACAAGAACAAAAGACTTGGCTTTAAATATAATTATAATTTTTTTATATTTTAAAGAATGTATAACAAAATTTCTTTTCAAATATTGTTATTGCTGAGGATAGTAATATTGTTGATTATTTTATTCAAATAATGATATACTAGTGTGGCCAAAAAGTAAGACCAATTATTTTTTTTTTTTAAATCTTTTTATTTATTCTTCCAAATTTCTTTCATCACCTTTAAAGTAATCCCCCCGGACACAATGCACTTATGGCAACGTTTTTTCCAATCCTCAATGCATGCTAAGAAGTCATCGGCAGGGATGGCCTTCAAAGCGCGCGGCGATTCACGTTGAATCTCTTCATTCGACTCGAAACGGTGTCCCCTTAGTAGTCTTTTGAGTTTAGGGAATAACCGGGAGTCGCACAGTGTGAATACGGTGGTTGTGGAACGATATGGGTTTCATTTTTGGCGAAAAAATCACGAAGAATCAATGCAGTGTGAGTTGGCGCATTCAGTGTTTTCGGTACCAATCGAGATTAGACGCCGTTTGAGGCCCAAAATGGAACTGACCGATCCTTTCGAAATTCCAACATCATCAGCAAGGTCTCTAATTGTAAATCGACGGTTTGCAAACACCAAATCCTTAATTTTTTGGGCGTGACCTTCGTCGGTTGAGGTTGATGGCCAACCAGAAGGCTCTTCGTATTCAACCCGTTCTCTGCCTTCTTTGAACTGTTTATACCATTTCTAAACATTTCTTTCCTCCATAGGAATGCTCACCAAATGCCTACTGCAACATTCTATACGTTTCCGCACACGAATAATCATTCCGCAAATAAAAATGAATGCAAGTTCTTTGCTCAATGAATTCAGACATTTCAAAAATCGCCAGAATCAATTTTAGCTTCTCACAAAGCCAAACGTAACTCAAACAATAACGAATATTTTGACGTAATATTTCACACAGATGTCAAGGACAGTGCCAGCAACCTAAAAAAAAATTGAAATTCCGTAAGCCACGGGAATTTTAAATTGAAAAGTGGTCTTACTTTTTGGAAACAGTAGTATAGTGATGGTGTTACATTCAAATAGTTATTGATGTTATATATTGTTCAGCATCAAATCTTATTCATATGTTGGTTTTTAAAGCAACATTCAAAAGAATGTTGCTTTTATAGCTCAGATAAAAGTGTGTCTATCTGAGCTATAAAGCATAAAGATGTGTCTAAATCATCTCCCTTAATTTGTTTTCTCAGATACAAATTAAGGGACATGATTTAGACATATTTTAAAAATAAAATTGAAACATGACTTTAACTTTAAAACATGATTTTAAATATTTCAAAAGTTTATGTAACATTTACTACAATGCTATATCTGAAACTATCTTCTTCATTTGAGCTGAATAAAATATTATACAAATACGAAATCTTTCAAATAAATACTCTAAAAATCACCACACGATAAATGCTCTTGAATTTAATTGCTAAAATAATAAATGCGAATTTGTGTTACCTGCAAACCAGAAAAAAAGAGACATTTTGACAGGTATGAACGTCTTGTTTATGTGCAGCTCATAATTGTTGCAGATCTTGATAGTCCAGCTATGGGCTTTCTAAAAATAAATTTTAATAGACATTTAATTAAATCTAATATAACAACATGATTTTGCTCATTCCTCCTAATTTGAAATTAATTTGGATTATATGCAATAATTAGCATTTTGCTATAATTACTTTGTTTTCATAAAATTATACAACATTTTTTTAAAAGTAATAAATTTATTTCATACTTCATTAATGTTCATAAATTAGTGAAAAGGAAAAAAATAGTCTTGTTCTCTTTTTTAAAATATGAATGTATGCTGAAATATTAAAAAAATGCATTTTTATCCTTTATTATAAGGTACTTTGATAAGAATCCATTTACATTAATCAACTAAAAATGATTATCACATTCTCAAAAAAGTATCTCTTTTTATTCCATATCAATTCTAGTCCTAATTGGATTTGTTTGATCTAAACAATATATTGAAAGATTCCTTTTTTCCAAATGACATGACATGACATTACTTTGCAGTTTATTGATTGCAGAAGATATTTCAGATGTTAGAAACATAAAATTATTTGTAAGAATTAAAAGAATATTTCTTTTATTAATAATATAATGTTTTTAATCTTTAGACATTTTAATTGAACATACAATAAAAAAAACAAAAAAAAATTCAAGATTGGATCTTTTTTTTTTGTTCTTTACGTATTTCTAACATAAAAATCTTGGAAAGATTTTGGAGACTCATTCTTCACAATTCATTTTATTGTTTACTCCTTCTTCACAATTCATTTCATTCTTTACTCATTCTACACAACTCCTTTCATTCTTTACTCATTCTTTACAATTCCTTTCATTCTTTACTCATTATTCCCAATTTCTATTCTTTACTCATTCTTCAAAATTCCTTTTATTCTTTAGTTATTCTTCCCAATTCATTTTATTTTCACTCATTCTTCACAATTTATTTTATTCTTTGCTCATTCTTCCCAATTCAATTTATTCTTTACTCCTTTTTCCCCATTCATTTTATACTTTACTTATTCGTTACAATTCATTTTATACTTTACTCATTTTTCACAACTCCTTTTATTCTTTACTTATTCTTTACAATTCATTTCATTTATTCATTCCTCGGTTAATTTTAATAATGGGTTACAATGAAATCAAATAATAACACTTTTAATTCTATTTACTTGCTCTATAATTTAGTTACTTCACTGGTAGCCTAATAGTTATGGGAGATTAGTCTGCAGTAGATAAAGAACATAATCCCCACTAGTGGGATGTATTGTTCCATGTGTGATAAACATTTAGCCCTAGTGGATAATAACGACAGAATATCTTTGACAGTGGGACAACTCAATGTTTTCAGATTTTTTTATTAAGGTAGATTTCTTCTGGAAGACATTATACTTTAGAGTAATGACAAATTTTGATCTACCATATAGTTACACATCAGAAAGTGGACAACAAATTTAACAATTTTAAAACAAATTTCGTTAGACAATGCTCAGAAACATACAGAAAAAACAGATTTGTTAAATGCTTACTCTTTCTCAGAGCACATGAATTTTCTTTTACCAGACCAATACAGATGTAAGGAAATTGCCTTTTTGTATGAGGATTGAATGCAATATTACACTGAATTTTTCGACATCAGAACAGTAAAGATAAATAAAGATTGATTCTGGAGAAAGTTGAAGCTTGGCAACTATATCAAATTATTCAAGAGACTTGCAAATAATGCAATGTTCAAAACTGAACATTAAGAGTTCCAAGAGTCCAGCTGAAGTTCCAGAGATGCATTGCAGAACTAGTTAGATTATCAATCTATCAATCTATATTATTGCGTTCAGTTTAGATTATCAATCTAACAGACGATATTAAATTTATTCAATTCCTTCTATTAGCTCACACTCTCCCTATATATATCTTGTTCAAATTTTCAATCGTTAATGAAACACCTTTTTATTCATCCACTCAAGTTCAGATACATTTTTTTGAACTTGTAGTGGATGACACTGGATGTTAATGCAGTTTTTTCAAATATTAATTAATTCATTAAATTTAATTAATTAATTTTGATTTTTTTTTAGATTTAAGTTGCATATATCTACCAATTGATGGCACCAGATAAATTTTAAAAAATGAATGAAAATTATTTATAAAGGACTTTCTGCAATAGAGTGAAAAAAAAGTAGGAATTGACTTTAACATTTTTTTTTTATATTACTTGTTTTATGATATGCTAGCACAGCATAAAATTTGACGACAAAAATAAACAACAGGTTTGTAATGAAAGACAGTAAAAGTGTAAAGTGTGTTTATTTAATATCGGTAAATTTGATTTTATTTCCAGTTTTACTTTTAACGATGGTCTATATCCATAACAATTATTGAGACCTTTTTGTGGGTTTATTAATTATACTGTGTTTATAGTTTTATATTAACATTTTATTTTAGTTTGAAAATGTAGAAGCAACCAATATTGTATAAACTAGAAATCTTCGATGAAATTTTTAACGATTAATAATGATTTTTTTTACATTTCTATAAATTACTATACTAAATGAATGAGAAAATTGTAATAATGGAAATATGATGAATTTAATTAATGAAAATTTATGAGAAATTAAAAAAAAAAATCTACATTTTTAACGCACAACATATTTTTCGTAACTTTTTTTTCATTATTAAATTTATTCTTATCATGAATAAATTCTGAAAATATGGTAAAGTATGAATTCTGAATTCTGAAAGCATAGCAAAGTATGAATTCTGAATACTGAAAGCATAGTAACGTTTGAATTCTGAAGTATAGTAAATTATGAATTCTGAAAGTATAGTAAAGTATGAATTCTGAAAGTAAAGTATGAATTCGAAAAGTATAGTAAAGTATGAATTCTGAAAGTATAGTAAAGTATGAATTCTGAAAAAGTATGAATTCTGAAAGTAAAGTATGAATTCGAAAAGTATAGTAAAGTATGAATTCTGAAAGTATAGTAAAGTATGAATTCTGAAAGTATAGTAAAGTATGAATTCTGAAAGTAAAGTATGAATTCTGAAAGTAAAGTATGAATTCGAAAAGTATAGTAAAGTATGAATTCTGAAAGTATAGTAAAGTATGAATTCTGAAAGTGAAGTATGAATTCGAAAAGTATAGTAAAGTATGAATTCTGAAAGTATAGTAAAGTATGAATTCTGAAAGTAAAGTATGAATTCGAAAAGTATAGTAAAGTATGAATTCTAAAATTATAGTAAAGTATGATTTCTAAAAGTATAGTAAAGTATGAATTCTGAAAGTAAAGTTTCAATTCTGAAAGTAAAGTATCAATTCTGAAAGTAAAGTAACAATTCTGGGAGTAAAGTATGAATTCTGAAAGTAAAGTATAAATTCTGAAAGTAAAGTATGAATTCTGAAAGTAAAGTATCAACTCTACAAGTATAGTAATGTATGAATTATGAATGTGAAGTATGAAGTCACAAAATATGGTAAAGTATGAAAGTATGGTAAAGCATGAAAGTAGGGTAAAGTATGGTAAAGTATGAATTCTGAAGTATGAAAGTGTGGTAAAATATGAATTCTCAAAATAGGGTAAAGTATGAATTTGAAGTATCAATGTATGGTAAAGTATGAATTCTCAAAATATGGTAAAGTATGAATTCTGAAATATGAAAGTGTGGTAAAGTATGAGTAGTAAAGTATGTTCTGAATTATGCTATTAACATTAATAATGACTATTAAAAATTGGTATTGATCTAATAACTTAGATAATCTGGTTAGAAAATCTGGTTGTACTTACTTTTTTCTTTTTCCTTTCTTTGTTAAGAAAATCTGCAGACTCAAGTTGACAAACGTCTGGAACATTTTCTTCCTCTTTTGCCATTAATTTCTGCATCTCGTAAAATAATTATATAAATAATGAAAATTAGATTCAGGTAAGGAATTTGACAATGGAGAATTGAAAAACAATATTTTATATTTAGTAAATAACTTTAAAAATCCATAAAAACATTGAATAGAAGAGCATAAACTTTCAGTATTCATATATTTGACATTAGTGGCTACAATGCAGTTAAAATTCTCTCTTTTTTTACTGATTCATTGAATTTTTTTTGTCTAACTGTCAATCAATAATTAAATAAATGAACACTACAAATCAAGAGTTGTTGACAATTGTTCCCGACTTCAATTAAACTGATTGACAAGAAAGGTATGACACAACATTATTTGTTGTCATATGCCATTATTTTTGCACGATGCAATTCTTTTTTTATCAAAATACTAGTCATGGCGTAAAAAGTATCATGTTTACTGTAAATTCACGTCGGATTGCGAAAATAAGTTATTTTTTGACATTGTAGGAACTATGACACTGTGATAAAGACAATTACATTCTTATATAATTAGAAATCATTTTAAGTTTTAGATCATATTTGCGATTGAGATTTAAAGGATTTTAAGATTGGAATAAAGATTTGAAGTTGTAAGTATACTCTTATTAGAACATGTTGATAGTAATTTTCTTTTATTTTTTTCATTTATCAATTCTGAAAACCGAGATTAAATTAAGTATCTCATAATAAAAAATTAATTTCTCTTACTTAAATTTAAATATTTTTAATCATTTCAAAATAAATGCTTATTAAGATATAATTAAAAGAAAAACCAAGAATATTTTTAAGAAGTCTTGAATTTTAATAAAGATTTTGAAATGGATCTTATATCGTAAACGGAAAACTACTTTAGGGAGACAAATACAAGAAATATTTTTCGGTTGAACTTTGTAAGGAACTTATAAGGAACCTTTGAAATATAAAGAACCTTTGAACATACATACAGAACCTTTGAATATGCATAAAGAACCTTTGAACATGCATAAAGAATATTTGAACTTGCATAAAGAACCTTTGAACTTACATAAAGAACATTTATAGAGAACCTCTGAGCTTACATAATGAATCTTTATAGAGAACCTCTGAACTTATATAAAGAACATTTATAGAGAAACTCTGAACTTACATAAATAATCTTTATAGAGAACCTCTGAACTTACATAAAGAACCTTTGAAATTATATATATAAGAAATATTTTTCTTTCCAAATAATATTTATTATTATTACCATTTTTTGTTTTACATTTGTCGGCTTTTTTTAACTTATTTATTCATACCAAGAACAACACACTGATAGCTGACGAAAGGCAGACATAATTTACTGGAAGATATTTTAAGAGTAACTGTCCCACATTTGTGTGTCTTATTAGAAGAAAACTTTCATGATGCTAACCTGCATTTAAGCAACCAACCAGCCTGGCTATCGGTGCGAGTTCTACATAAACTACATAAACATAACTACATAAACTATCTGTCTCCATTGGCTCTGAAAACAGGTAATGAAATGGGTTCCACCAGCGGATTCGAACTTAAATCCTCCTACATGCTAGAGGTTTACGTTATCATTGGGCCCTATATCGGGCGAAGACATTAATTTGCACTACATTTTATTGTATTGAAAATTAATCCGATAGAAATCATAAGTAAGTAACGTTTACAACTAATTGCTTAATTTAAATTAAAATAAAAAAAGGCTTACCATTTTATACAAATTTCTTTTATCATGGATAATTTTCTTTTAACCATACTTTTTTAACCAAAGAACAACGCTTTTATTCCTTAGCATAGATATAAAAAATAAACAGTATCTTAGAAAAGTAAATTGTTGTAATAACTAAGATGTAGATAACGTAATAGCCGCTGTCACCATAAAACTAATTCAGGAACTATATCCATAAAGCTGATTGATATTGATGATCCTGCTAATGTCTAGACCGAATTAAACATTATTTACGAAAATGTCAAGAACTTAATAAGTATTCAGTTTTTCTTTTTTAACTGCGAAAATTAAATTGGTGAAAAAGAAGCTACCAGACGTTATTTTTTTTTAAAAATGTCGTACATTATTTATCTTTTGATATGGGAAGATGTTCTGAATCTACGTATCCTAATAATTAAATTCTTAAATAATCCGGATTCTAAATATACTCCAATTTTTTTCTGACAGAATATTGTTCAGTTCCAAGCAGTCTGATGGTCAATTGGCTAGTCGCCTTTGACGAAATGCATGAGCTATAGTGGGGCTATTTTTGTACACCATATATGATTTCTATACCATTTATTGTATACCATATATAATAAATTTATACCATATATAATTTTTTGACATTCAGTAAAAGTGGCAGATTTTTCTTCTCTTTCCCTCATCTACCCTGGTCCATGCTGTATCTGCTACAAATCCGTTGTATCATTGGAAAATGACTACCCATTAGCCGACAGCAACATCTAGACAAAGTTTATGAACCCAGGTGTCTTGAGCAGACGTGTCATGATAAAAGGTAAAAAATGTAGCTTCTTCTTCTCCGTGCGGCACAAAGACATGGGCGCCCAAATGGAGAAGTCTGACTTTACCCCACCCTTTTATAACACGAGCACTAGGCAGCCATTTTAATCACCTTTTACGACATGTATGGGCTACAGTGGGGCTATTCTAACTCGGATCCACACGGGCCATATATAATTTATTGAAATTCATGAAAAGGGGCAACTTCTTTTAGACCTTGTGCCAGAAAGATATGGGCACTCAAAGGGAGAAGTCTGACTTTGTCCCACCATTTTACACTCCCGGGCATTGGATACCCATTTTTGTCGCCTTTTACGACATAACCATGGGTTACAGTGGGGCTATTCTAATCCGGACCCCCATGGGGGCATATATAATTTTTTGAGATTCAGTAAAAGTGGCAGATATTTCTACTCTTTACCTCATCTACCCTGGTTGATGCTGTATCTGCTACAAATCAGTTATATCATTGGAAAATGACTGCCTAGAATTAAAAATATCACTTCTATGCTAAAATATCACTGCCAAATTATATTAGAACATTAAATAAAATGCATTCGTTTTTTTTTTTTTCTCATTTTTTTAAACTAAAAAATATTGCATTTTTTAAAAAACATAAGAGAATTCAGATAAAAGGAATCGATCCCTGTGTAGATACGATTACGTCATTTTTTTTATTCTACATTCTACATTGCGAGTCAGATCGTAAAAATCATATACTGAATGCAACATTCAAGATCTCTGTTAAATGGTTTACTGTCTTCAATGTGCGTCGTCTTACTTCAATTACGACATGACGTTTATGAGATTGATAATTATTCTGTATCAACATTTTTTGCTACAAGTTTTGGTAAACAAGAAATATTTCTTGATTAGTACAAATCTAACTGAAGAAAAATATTTTTTATTTATTCGTTCAAATTTTGTTCTCAATGTGCTTGTTTATTCTGATACAAAAAAAAAAATATCTTCTTTGCGAAATCTTATTTTTAATGGAATTTCTTCTTCATTTAATATTCTTGTTTATTCTGATTTAAAAATAATTACTCTTTGCGAAATTTTATTTTTAATGGACTTTTAACTAATTTCCTCCACATTTAATATGCTTGTTTATTCTGATTAAAAAAAAATTCTTCTTTGCGAAATCTTATTTTTAATGGACTTTCTTCCACATTTAATTAATTTCTTCCACATTTAAAATCCTTGTTTATTCCGATTTTTTAAAAATTCTTTTTTTCGCAGAGATTTTTTAAAAAATCTCTGCGAAATTTTATTTTTAATTAATTTCTTCCACATTTAATATGCTTGTTTATTCAGATTAAAAAAAAATTCTTCTTTGCAAAACGTTATTTTTAATGGACTTTCTCCCACATTTAATTAATTAATTCCACATTCAATATGCTTGTTTAAAAAAAAATTTCTTTGCAAAACTTTATTTTTAATGGATTTCCCAATTTAAAATTAATTCCACATTCAATATGAAATCTTATTTTTGATGGACTTTATTCCGAATTTAATTAATTTCTTCCACATTTAAAATCCTCATTTATTCTGTTTTTAAAAAAATTCTTCTTTGCGAAATTTTATTTTTAATTAATTTTTTCCACATTCAATATGCTTGTTTATTCAAAAAAAAAAATTCTTCTTTGCAAAACTTTATTTTTAATGGACTTTCTCCCACATTTAATTAATTAATTTCACATTCAATGTGCTTGTTTATTCTGGTTTAAAAAAAAATTCTTCTTTGAGAAATCTTATTTTTAATGGACTTTCACATTTAATTAATTTCTTCCATATTTAATATGCTTGTTTATTCTAATTTTTAAAAAAACTTCTTCTTTGCAAAATCTTATTTTCAATGGACTTTCTTCCACATTTAATTAATTTCTTAAATATTTTATATGCTTGTTTATTCTAATTTAAAAAAAAAAATTCTTCTTTGCGAATTCTTATTTTCAATGGACTTTCTTCCCAATTTAATTAATTTCCATATTTAATATGCTTGTTTATTCTAATTTAAAAAAAATTTCTTATTTGCGAAATCTTATTTTCAATGGACTTTCTTCCACATTTAATTAATTTCTTCCATATTTTATATGCTTGTTTATTCTAATTTAAAAAAAAAATTCTTCTTTGCGAAATCTTATTTTCAATGGACTTTCTTCCCACATTTAATTAATTTCTTCCATATTTAATATGCTTGTTTATTCTAATTTAAAAAAATTTCTTATTTGCGAAATCTTATTTTCAATGGACTTTCTTCCACATTTAATTAATTTCTTCCATATTTAATATGCTTGTTTATTCTAATTTAAAAAAATTTCTTATTTGCGAAATCTTATTTTCAATGGACTTTCTTCCCAATTTAATTAATTTCTTCCATATTTAATATGCTTGTTTATTCTAATTTAAAAAAAATTCTTCTTTGCGAAATCTTATTTTCAATGGACTTTCTTCCCAATTTAATTAATTTCTTCCATATTTAATATGCTTGTTTATTCTAATTTAAAAAAAATTTCTTATTTGCGAAATCTTATTTTCAATGGACTTTCTTCCACATTTAATTAATTTCTTCCATATTTAATATGCTTGTTTATTCTAATTTAAAAAAAAAAAATTCTTATTTGCGAAATCTTATTTTCAATGGACTTTCTTCCACATTTAATTAATTTCTTCCATATTTAATATGCTTGTTTATTCTAATTTAAAAAAATTTCTTATTTGCGAAATCTTATTTTCAATGGACTTTCTTCCCAATTTAATTAATTTCTTCCATATTTAATATGCTTGTTTATTCTAATTTAAAAAAAAAAATTCTTATTTGCGAAATCTTATTTTCAATGGACTTTCTTCCCAATTTAATTAATTTCTTCCATATTTAATATGCTTGTTTATTCTAATTTAAAAAAAATTTCTTATTTGCGAAATCTTATTTTCAATGGACTTTCTTCCACATTTAATTAATTTCTTCCATATTTAATATGCTTGTTTATTCTAATTTAAAAAAAAAAAAAAATTTCTTATTTACGAAATCTTATTTTCAATGGACTTTCTTCCACATTTAATTAATTTCTTCCATATTTAATATGCTTGTTTATTCTAATTTAAAAAAAAAAAAATTCTTCTTTGCGAAATCTTATTTTCAATGGACTTTCTTCCCAATTTAATTAATTTCTTCCATATTTAATATGCTTGTTTATTCTAATTTAAAAAATTTCTTATTTGCGAAATCTTATTTTCAATGGACTTTCTTCCCAATTTAATTAATTTCTTCCATATTTAATATGCTTGTTTATTCTAATTTAAAAAAAATTTCTTATTTGCGAAATCTTATTTTCAATGGACTTTCTTCCACATCTAATTAATTTCTTCCACATTTAATATGCCTGCATATTCTGATTTTAAACAAATCTTCTTCCTGAAATCGGACTTTTAATTGACCTTCTTCCACATGTAATTAATTAAGGTCACAATTCAAAATGTTAGTGTACTGTGCGCCTTAGGAAAAGGCTTCATATTTGAGGGACTGATCAGTTGTTCAGTCAATTGAGGAGTTATTAGGAGCCAGGACTTCCTTGTTCAGTTATGAGAGCCTATGTCCTTCATGAAAACACGAAGGAAGATATTTCCTTCATTGAAGAAGTACCAACATATCTAAATAGTATTTCTTTTAATGCCCTTCCCTAGTCAGGAGTTTCCACGAAATCAAATGTATGTCGTTGATACAAGGACGCAAAAATGGTGCTCAATTAAGATAAATGTGTTTTTGTGCTTCTAATATTAATTAATGAGACTTGAGCCTTCCAATATAATGAGGAACAATTCAAATGTTTTGTTATAAATTAACAGAAAACTCATAATACTTAATTACTTGGATGTTTCGACAAATATAAAAAATCGGTAAAGTTGATTATAAAATAAAGGTTCGCCTGCAAATTTTTTAAGTAAAAATGATTGTCGACTTTATGCCGATATTATCGTCATGGCGCTCAGAGCGCCATCCTTTTATTCTTTAGGCACGTCCAGACGAGAAAATGTGACAAGCGAGAAACGCTCGCGAACCAATTAAAACTAATTACAAATATTATAGATAGATAGATAGATATTGTCTCAGTGAGGATGGAACTCTGTCCCTCCGCCACTAGGATGCTTTTTCCTCACAGCAAAGGGAATTCTCGCGGACGCCATTTTCAACTAGATGCCACTCCCAACGAGAGGTAACGTTGCTTGTTTCTCACAGGCAGGAGGAGACACTCAAATTGAGAACTTTTCGCTTGTCTCGTTCTCTTTTCTGGACGCAGATTTTTCTGTCAGTAAGCATAGTATCAGTTATGTATTTTCTCCGGATTCCAGGTCGAGTTTTCCCTACAGTTGGAATTCGACATAGTATTTTCAAGGAAATAACCTCGAGGCAAAAATCTACTTAATATTCTAAAGGCCCGTCCAGACTAGAGTGAATAAGGGTAGAGCGGTTTTCGTTCTGAACGTCTCCGTCTGACCGCGAGAAACATGGCACGTTATCTCTGGCTGTGAGCGTCAGTTAATAGGGTCATAAATAGGGTCCTTCTGATGTGCGGGTAAAAAAACGAGTCTTGCCGGAGCGAGGTCGAGACACCTTATTTTCTTGTAGGGGTCTGTCCAACTGGTTTTTAATGGGAAAGGAGTCTCGTTCTCGTCTGGACTGCTCTGGTTCTGAGATCGGGTTGCTGTTGCGACGTCGATAATCGTTATCGAGTGCCCCTCTAGGGCTAGCTTATCCCACTTGGCAGACATATAGACCAAGCCCACGAAGCCGTATGGACTCATGGTTGAAGGGAGATGAGGCAGCTTCTGATGTGAGGGAGCACCCGAAGGTAGAAGTTTGACTTGACTCCGTGACGCCCTATAATCATATGAGACCGGGACTTACCGCTTAAAGTGAATTCCGAACCACTACAAACATCCATGTCTCGAAAAGAAACCTCGGCCATTCATGCCCTATAATAATCATCAATATTACATCAATAAGAATATTGTTTATTCTTCCTACAACTAATGAATAAATAGTTTTCGAAATTAAAAATTATCAAAAAAAATTATTTGTATTCAACAGTATTTTAGGATTGGTATAACTATTTGTATTTAATAGCTACTGAAAAATGCATAGGAAATTTGCACACATGTACATTTGGACATTTTGAATACATTGCCTGCAAGTTTACTTCTTTAAAAGTTACGAGAGTAAATTTATAATAGCACAATAATACATTCTTCAATGCTGTATTTAATAAAAAGATTAAAATTTATGTATTATTTGTTGATAAGGGAGACGACAATTACTCTTATAAACAAAAACTTAGCACAGACTTTGTTTCACTTTTTGAGTTCTCCAATCTGTGCCTCAAGTACCTGAATTCAACCACACCCAGTTACAATGTGGTTGGCCAACCAGCTCACTGCATCATTCATTTTTGCTGGGATTCATTAAAAGGTTATAAATAAATAACATATTACATCAGTTTTTAAAGATCATAGATATTTGGTAATTATTTACACACATTAAAAGAAAAACTTTCAACAAAAAATGAATTTAAAACTTTCAGCATAGTAATTTATTTAAAGTCAAAATTGCTTATAAATATATATATATAAACAATTTTGACCTTAAATAAATTACTATACAGAAAGTTTTATAATTTTTTAATATTTATACAAAAGCAAAAGTATAGTTTTCCGATTTCCTGCTGTTAAAATTTTGGCAGCAAACTTTTTTTCCCCATTCGAATGAAGATATTTTAGGTCAACGACATTATAATTCAATTTCACAGAAAAAGAATGTTTCAATGAAAATAAATTTTTAAAGTAGTGCAACCACTGCCATTACTTACATTCGTAGACACCATTAAGTAATAAGTAGTCAATTTCTCCCATATTTCACTTAAGATCATATTTCAGAAATAATAATCTTAATCAACAAGCTGATGTGTCTCCGGAATAAGCATTATTTCATTCTGACACATATTTCCGTTTTCACTGACTTAAAAGGGCATGGTAATGAATACATATTTAAATGAAATATGCTTCCTTTGAAATTCGTTCATATTTTATTTATAATGTTGAACTTGAAACGTTTATATTGCAAAATAAGGGATTTTAAAAAACTCATAACTGACTTAAAACACATGACATATCCAGTCGTACATAAATAATGGCAAAATACGTAAACGAACCCTTTACAAGTTATGCTCAGTTATGATAAAACAATAAAAAATGCCCTCAAGTTTGGCTTGTCGCTCTACGGTCATTTTGTGCATACGAGGGTTGAATAGAGAGGGACCTACAGTTTAACATGGACTCCGAACCACTCACAAACATCTATGTCATGGCCAGAATTCGAACATAAAAGCCTATGGTACCAAATGCCAGGGCGCTAGACACTTATCCAGACATCACACTAGACACATTAAGATAAAACCAAAAAATATGTATATAAATAAATATCTTTAAAAGTTCATCTTTTTTATATATCTTTCTTTTATAGAGAAAATATTAATTAGAATATTTTTTTCAACTTTTGAAAATATTAGTAGATTATCCATTATGTTAACGATCAAGAATTGTTAAGCTCAGTTAAGATAAAGCAAGAAAAAAAAATTCTTCAAGAGTTAATCTTTTTTTATATATTATTCTCTTCTAGAGAAAATATTAATTATAATATTTTTTTTAATTTTTGGAAATATAAGTAGATTATCCATTATGTTAACAAATGATAAATAATTGTCAAGCTCAGTTAAGATAAAACAAACAAATATATCTTCAAAATTTCATCTTTTTTTATATATATCATAGTCTTCTAGGGAAAATATTAATTATAATAGTTTTTTAATATTTGGAAATATAAGTAGATTATTCATTATGTTAACAAATGATAAATAATTGTCAAGCTCAGTTAAGATAAAACAAACAAATATATCTTCAAAAGTTCATCTTTTTTTATATATATCATTGTCTTCTAGAGAAAATATTAATGGCAATATTTTTTTTTAATTTTTGGAAATATAAGTAGATTATCCATTATGTTAACAAATGATAAATAATTGTCAAGCTCAGTTAAGATAAAAATCTTCAAAAATCTTTTTTTTATAATATATCTTCAAAAGTTCATCTTTTTTTATATATATCATTGTCTTCTAAAGAAAATATAAATTATAATATTTTTTTAGTTTTTGGAAATATAAGTAGATTATCCATTATGTTAACAAATGATAAATAATTGTCAAGCTCAGTTAAGATAAAACAAACAAATATATCTTCAAAAGTTCATCTTTTTTTATATATATCATTGTCTTCTAAAGAAAATATAAATTATAATATTTTTTTAGTTTTTGGAAATATAAGTAGATTATCCATTATGTTAACAAATGATAAATAATTGTCAAGCTCAGTTAAGATAAAACAAACAAATATATCTTCAAAAGTTCATCTTTTTTTATATATATCATTGTCTTCTAAAGAAAATATAAATTATAATATTTTTTTAGTTTTTTAAGTATTTTTAATTGTCAAATCAGTTAAGATAAAACAAACAAATATATCTTCAAAAGTTCATCTTTTTTTATATATTCTAGCATAAATTATAATATTTTTTTAGTTTTTGGAAATATAAGTAGACTATCATTATGTTAACAAATGATACATAATTGTTAAGCTCAGTTAAGATAAAGAAAAAGAAAAAGAAAAAAAGATGTATGTGATAAAAACGATTATATTTTTCCAATCTTCCTTCTAGCAGCTTTATTTTATTACTTTCATATTTTACTTCTTGTTTAACGAAACTCATTATGATTCTTGGAAATATAAATAGATTATCCACTACGTTAACAAACGATAAACAATTGTTAAGAATCTAGATTAGATTGATATTTGAAAAAGATAATATTGTTTACTGACTATTTTGTAATAACATGCATAATGTATACGAATATTCTTAGCAGATTTTCCTTAAATTGTTTAGAGATAATTAAAACTTTAATTATTAGTCTGTATATAAAAAAAAAAAAAATATTCTAACATACTAATTCATTTTTCAAAATTTAAAATCATCTATAAACCCTATTATTTATTTTAAGTTATTTTTTATGAATAATCCTCGGAAAAGTGAGTAATTGTACTATTAAGTTTATAACCAATTATATTTAGTTTAAAGTTTTTTTTTCTTTCTAATGCAGCTGGCAAACACTTAGACAGCTTGGTCTTGGATGCCTTAAGGCAAGCGCTGCACAGACGTACTCACTTTGCATTACCCAGGGGCGCGTGTAACTTGAAGATAAGCTACGGACGCGCATTTAGTTTAAAGTAAAAGAGGGAAATAAATTTAAGCGTGGATTATAAAAAAAGTATCAAAGCTGTATAACACTTTTTATCAATATCACAAAAATTCATTAAACTTGCTATTATTTATAACAATAGACAAAAGAAAAAAACAGCACAAATTAATCAATAAATAATCAATTTTAATAATCAGAAAAATAAATTTAAATGCAGATCTTTTAACATAATTTCTATAGGTACAAAATTTTCAGAGCATACATACAGGTAGATATTCAACCAGTCTTTACATTGTCAATCATTTCAGGGGAACAGCTGAAACGAGTCGAAGAGGCCTCAATCCTTGGGCAACAGCTGCAGCTGGTGGCAGCTGGACAATATAGGGTGCATCAGCTGCTATGTGGTTGGAAAGTCCAGGCTCGTTGCTCTTGATGACCGCCTTGAATCCATCAGCACCAGCTGTATATTCAACATTTCTGTGGACTCCGATGTTGTCGAGGTAACCATAGCTGCCTTTTACCGACCCTGTACCATCAGCAGATTCGTGGCGGTACTGGCTCATCCCCTGTCCATCCCCAAATTCGTAACCGAAGTTGTAAGGACGAGCAGGCATTTGTACCAGGGGTGGACTCAGTGGTACAAGTTGTGGAGCGAACTGGCCATGTGCCAGCATGCAGGCCATGACTGCCAAGCACAGAACAGTGAATGCTGTTGAGGAAGACATGGTGATTTTTTTTGGAAGGATCTGCGAGTTGTGGTGTCTGCAGAAGTTGGTGGGGGGATTTTATACCTCAGTTCAGGGTGTTTCTGTTTGGGTGGGGTTCTTTTTGATTTGCATATGTATGTTCTACCTAGAAGGTGAGGCGAATCCTTCTTGGAAGGCTGGCTTGAAGTATTTAGGGAAATGGAATTGCGGATTCTGTTGTTGTCATTTGCGTAAGTCTTTTCATAAAGATTTCATGCAATGCAAATACGAGTATTCTTATTTAAATGGGACTTACTGACCTGCAACGCGTTTTCTGCGTCTTGCATATTTTCATGCAACGGATGTGATTTTTTTGGTTTTAATTCAATTTTCGTTGTACTTATTACGTTTATTGAGAATTCCTTTCTTTCACTATGCAAGATAATGAAATAACATAAATTATGTTATTCAACATAATGTATAAATAATTTATGCAATTTTTATATAGAAATTTATATTAAATTGTGTATGAAGAAATAATTAACAAATAATTTTTAATAACGTTTTAATTAAAACGTATAAGAAAAATAGAAAAATTTGTACACTTTTATTTTTTAGAACATAAAAATTTTAATGGTCATATTTTGTGCATTAAAATTTTTGTTCATTATAAGTATTTTAACTGGTGATATTTTAAGCGAATTATCATTTTATTTAATTATTCTAATTAAAATAAAGAAATATATTATATGAAAAAAGTCCTGTTCATTTTTTTTGTTTTAAAAATTGATAAGTGCTTATTGGTTATGGAAAAATGATTAAAAACTTTTTACTTTGCGCCTAATTAAATTTGTATTTCCATTTATTTAATTTTTACTTAATAGAATTGCATGCAATATGATGAATTAACATAAATTACGTTATTCAAAGTACTGTATAAGAACATTTATATAGTTTTATATAGAAATTCATATTAAATTTATGTATAAAGAACAAATAACTAATCACAAATGACTAACAAAAAATTGTAAGAACCTTTTAATTAAAACGTATAAGAACAAAAAATTACTTAAATTTTTACTTTTTGTATTTTAGAGTAACAAAAATTTTAATGACCATGTTTTGTGATTATAAAAATTATAAGCAAATTATCATTTTATTCAGTTATTTTGATTAAAATTAAAAAAAAAAAAAAAAAAGATATATAAGAAGAAAAATTTTGGTAAAGTTTTTTTTTGTTTTAAAAATTCATAAATGATTATTAGTTATGGAAAAATGAATAAAAAATATTTTATATTCGTGCTTAATTAAATTATGTGTTTTCATTTATTTTATTCTTACTTAATAGAATTAGTGCAAATTGAAACATTTGCTTTAAAAATAGTTCATTGAAGGAACAGAGAATTAAATGAATTAAGAGCACTGAAAGTTATAACAATTGTTCCAGTTATTACAGTATATTATAGTACATATTTTTGTTCTGCACGAATATTAAGAATTTCGCTCCTGTTTTTACTTTTGTAGAAAATTCTTTTATTTCAGCATGCATGATAAGGAATTAAAATAAATTATGTTATTCAATGTACAGTATAAGAAAATTTATACAGTTTTATTCAGAAATTTATACTAAATTTATGTATAAAGAAATTACAAATAAATAATTTTTAATAACCTCTTAATTAAAACGTATAAGAAAAATAGAAAATTACTTAAATTCTTACACTTTTATTTTTTAGAGTACAAAAATTTTAATGAATATATTTTGTAATTATAAGTATTTTTTAACTGATGATATTTTAAGCCAAATATCAACTTTTCAAATTATTCTGATTACATTTTTAAAACATCATATGAAAAAAAAGTTCTTAAAGTATTTTTTCTTGCTTTAATATTATTTGTGAAATTATTTAATATTAATTTTTTAATAAAGTAAATTATTTTTTTAATAATTTTTAAAATTTTTTACTATTATAACTCAGTGCACACATATTTAATTAATAATAATTAATTCCTTACAACTTTACTAAATAAATATCATGTGAACAACATTATTTTATTACGAATTGCGTATTTGTTAATAATAATATATTTGTGTTTGTGTATTTAGTACAAGGTCCATATCAATTCCCCTAGATTTTTTTTGGATATCATTATATTATAGTTAAATAGAATCTTATGTTATAAACCCTCACATTCATAAATTAATCACAATAAAAACATTTCATTATTAATAATGAATTATATTATATCATATATATTTGTATTTCAATCATTTGAAAAATTACAAACAATAAGAAAATATCGATTTATTACTTAGATTCCCAATTATTCAAATATTCTACAATTATTACATTCAGTAGAAAAATTATTATTATCTATTTAAAACTTTTAATATCTTATTTGGCACTGTATGTTTAATCTATATTTATCACGAAAATTTATGCTTTAATAAATACAGTTTTTCTAGATTTCATTCGTGAAATTTTAAAAATTAAGCTGGTTTATATGCATGCATTAATTATATATTCATTAATATTATGTATTAATATTATTTATAATAATAATAATAATAATGAACTACAATAATGGATTATTAATTATTATTATGTATTTAATGTATTAATATGTATGTATTAATTATTATTATGTATTAATTGAATATTTATTTTTCCTAAATAAATATAATTAGAGGTGTAAATTGTACTTGAAAACTATTTTATAGATAAACAGCTATGTACTCAAATAAAAAAAAAAATTCTGAATCAGTAAACGTACAGACTTGTGTAACTAGTGTACTGGAAATATTAAAAAAAATGTAAAGTTTTCTATCATTTTATTTAATAATTATCTATAAAAAATACAATGCAAAATAAATAATATTTTATCTTTTACTGTAAGAGCATTTTTTCCAGTTCTTGAACCGTGTAAGAGCTAAGCAATGTTGCTGTGATACGTATCATATAAAAATCGTCTTTCCTTAATAAATCGTAAAAATGACTCGTTAATTAAAAATAATTTGTCTTAGAATTGATTTGGTTTAAAGTGAATTATATATTAAATATTTATCTTGAAAATGGACGCTTTTTTTCTCTTGACATAAATACATTTATCTTAATTACACATACATTAAAAAAATTCACCGTAGGGTTTAATATAACTATTTTCAAAGCCAGTTTTCGAGATTTTTTATTTACATGAACCAACAAAATAAATGTTTATTTTTTTATTTTATGCTATTCAGTAATAATTTTAAAAGATATCGAACACAAATATTATTTATTTTTGAAATATATACAGGAATTTAATAAAAGCAAAAAGACATTTGCGTTGTAAATCATTTCATTATTTAAGTATGTTTTAAATTATAATAATATTTACACATTGATGTACTTTACTTTTATGGTACTAATTATAAACTAATTATTTAATTTACCTAAATTTGAAAGTATTTATTGTGTAATAAATCTAACAATATTACGATATCAAGATTTCTAGAAACTTTATATCATTTCCTTTTAATATTAGTTTTTGAATTAAAAAACAACTTTCAATTTAAAATTCATTGTATTATAAAATATTATTAAAATAATATTATTTGTTACTTTTTACTTATATAATTTAAATTAATCAATTTTTAATTTCTTTATTTTTCAATTTTTATATTTTACATTTTAAAATATTGAATAAAAAAATATTTTTAACGATATATTACAGTAATACATTTTCACAGTAAAGTATTATATTCCCAATACACAAATATTATCATTTTTTAAATTTCTTGCCACAAAATAAAATGTTGAAAATGTTATGTTATGTTTATTATTTATTTTACATTCAATAACATTTAATTAAAAAGGTTTTTTACGAAATATTACATTAATACATTTTTAAAGTAATGTATTAAATGTTAAATACAATACAAATGTTCAATACAACTGTTCAAAATAGTTGGTTCAATCATTTTTAAAAAACATTTCTATCACAAAATACAACGATGAAAATGTTTAAAAGGCGACTTCCAGTTCACATTATTATATAAATTGACAAAATGAACTTAAACATTTTTATATTTATAATATAGATAATTTGTAGAAAATTATTATAAGAAAACCCCAAAGAATTATGATGTTAACTTCGAAATTGATATTTGTGATTATCACAGCAACTTAAACTAAAATAAAATCTAACAGATAAAAATTTTAAATTAAATCAATATTAGTATTTTAAAATAAAATCAATGCTATTTCGTGCTTTTCACTGATAAAAAATTAATTAATTTTACATTTTTAAAGTAATGTATTAAATCTTCAGTACATCAATACCATCATTTTTGAAAATTTTCTATCACAAAATACAATAATGAAAATGAGTTAATACATTAAATTTTCAATACGCCAATACCATCATTTTTGGAAATATTCTATCACAAAATACAATAATGAAAATGAATTAATACATTAAATTTTCAATACTCCAATACTATCATTTTTGGAAATTTTCTATCACAAAAATACAATGATAAAAATGTTTAAAAAGCAACTTCCAGTTCATTTTATTATATAAATTGACAAAATGAGCTTGAATATTTTAATATATATAATTTCTATAAAATTATTATAAAAAAACCCAAAGAATTATGATGTTAACTTCGAAATTGATATTTGTGATTATCACAGCAGCTTACACTAGAATCAAATCTAACAGATAAAAATTAAAAATAAAGCCAATATCAGTATTACAAAATAAAATCAATATTATATCGTACTTTTCACTTATTTAAATTAATCAATTTTTACATTTTTAAAGTAATGTATTAAATCTTCAATGCACCAATACCACCATTTTTAAAAATTTATATCGCAAAATACAATGACGAAAATGAGTTAATATATTAAATCTTCAATACACCAATACCAACTTTTAAAATAAAAATTTCTATCACAAAAATACAATGATGAAAATTTTTAAAATGCGACTTCAAATTCACTTTGTTATATAAGTTGACAAAATGAGCTTGAATATTTTTATAACATTGATAATTTCTATAAAATTCTTATAAAGAAACCAAACAATTATGATATTAACTCCTAAATTGATATTTGTGATTATCACAGCAACTTGACCTAAAATCAAGCCATGTTCAAAATTTTCATTCACATGCACCAAACTTCATTTCCACCTTCTCTAATGAAGAAAAAATAATGTTTATGATTCTTTACAGTCAAATCAAAAGTTTCAAATGTATTATGGATACACACATAAATTATATTTACACTCTAATATTTCCCCTTTACTAATGTGTCTCTGGAGCCATATAAGAACCTTCATCATATGGTCGAAAGTATAAAGAACCTCTCACTTTCATGGCTTTTTCACTCTTACTGCTATTGGTGGTGCAAGAACAGGACTTGGTTGTTCGGCCACGTAGACTACATCTCCAGTATTTTGAGCAGTGAATCCAGGTTCATTGGAACGCACGATGGCCCTGTATCCATTGACATCGGCAGTATAATTAACAGTTCTGAAGATTCCAAAAGAATCCCTGTATCCATAGGTGCCTTTGACAACACCAGATCCATCAGAAACTTCGTGTCGATGCTGAGTTGTACCCAATCCATCATCAGATTGGTAGCCAAAGATGTAAGCATTCGCTGGATTCACCAAGACAACAGGCTCTGTGTCGATCGGTATTTGGGAGGGATCACTTGGAAGAACAGCTGAATTCACCAAAGTTAGCCCACAAAAAACAATGGCCGTCACCGTGTTGAAGAACGCCATTATGGAACCGAGGCGGTGATCAAATCGGACACTTTCTTGGATCCCGCAATAGCTTTTATAAGGGGGAAGAATGGTTTGTGACTTACTTTGGAAGAGTTACTGGATATTGTGTTAACAGTTATGATGGCTTTAGGTGTCATTTTTAGGTGGAAAGTTGGTCACCCCGAAATTTCGAATCGTGAGTTAAAAAAAAACAAGAAAAGAAAAGTAAGGAATAATGGATCGGCGTATTGTTGACTTTCCAGGAAATGCCGGACATAAAACGTGGCTAAATTACCGTCGAGTAAACTAGAATAGATTTTTCATGATCCAGAAAAGGCAGGAATGCGATTCTGGCAGCGTCGGAAAGATGCAAAGTTTTTGTTTTATTGTCTCAGGAATTACAGTTTGGCATTGTTTACGAAATCTAAAACTGTCCAGCTCTGTTGACAGAATGTTGTTATGTTAATTCTTTTTTTTTTTTTTTGGACAAATCCAGGAAATGGTAGGAAAATTGTTAGATTATGTTTCAGATTCAATGTATATCACACATTTCAGACACCTATTGAAAATAAACCTACGCAATCACTTTTTTTCACCAGAATTCACTATTAAAAAAAAAAAGAAGAAATATTTCAATTCATTAATTATTAATTGGTAAATCTAATAAATTTACATTATAAATTTAACTCTTAACTGCACAAATGACAATATGACTATGCAAAATTATGTGAATGAATTAAATCATTTTCATTTAATTAAAAAATGAATTGTAATGGTTCTCCAGAAGAATTTAAAAAAAATATTTATTTTTAAAATAAAAAATAAACAGCGAATAACAATACTAATACAAATAAAAGAATTTAAATCATTTTAAAGTATATTAAAAAAGAATTGTAATCGTTCCATGAAGAATTTAAAAAAAAAATATTTTTACAATAAAAAATAAATAGTGAATAACAATTAAATGTAAATAAAAGAATATAAATGTAAAAAATCGTTACATTATTTCAGATATTTAACTAAAAGCACTTATAAAAATAATCCTTGAAAAATACTTATATTTATAATAATAAAAAAAGAGTTTGCATATTTTTTAATTTATTTATTTTTTAATTTTTATTTATCTTTTATTTATTTATTTATTAAAACTTTCTCAATGAATTGACGAAAAAATAATTTAAAAAATCTACATAATAATCTGCTATTATTTTCTTATGTAATTAGTAAAGTTGAATGGAAAATTTTGAATAAAATACACAAATAATATAAATTAATGCAAAGAAAAATAATAAATAAATAAAAATTTCATAAATTAATAATTTTTAAATCTGATAAATTTATATTGTAAATTTAATTCTTACTTGGCTCAAATGGCAATACTATCTATGCAAAATTATGTGAATGAATTAAATCATTTTTATTTTATTAAAAAGGAATTGCAATGGTTTCATGAAGGATTTGTTTTCTAATAAAAATTTTTATAATAATAAACAATATACCTACGCAAATCACTTTGTTTTCGGAATATACTATTAAGGAAAACTAAAAAAAAATATTTAATGTATAAATTATTAATTCGCAAATATTATAAATTTAATTCTTACCTTTAATTCTTACCAAATGACAATATTGTCTATGCAAAATTATGTGAATGAATTAAATCTTTTCACTTTATTAAAAAATGAAATGTAATGGTTTTTCATGAAAGGTATTTTTCTAAGAAAATTTTTATAATAAAAAATAAACAATATAAATGCAAATAAAAGGCTATAAATATAAAAAAAACGTTAAATTATTTCAGATATTTAACTAAAAATGCTTATAAAGAAAAAAACCCTTAACATTTTTTATTTATAATGGTAAAAACAGAGTTCACACAATTTCGATTTTTTTTTAAAATTAAAACTCTCTCAATGTATTGACGAAAAAAATAATTTAAAAGATGTGCATAATAAATTGTTCATTTTTTTATGCTATTAATAAATTTGGACGGAAAATTTTGGATAAAAATACACAAGTAATATAAATTAATGTAAAAAAAAAAAAAACATTTATAAGATAAATCTTTTTTTACCACATAATTGTATGAAATAATAAAAATAATTTATTAGAATATTTCAAATATTCTTGTCTGAATTAACTATATCAATTTAGATAAATTTATATTATTAAATCATCATCATCACCACCAACAACAATGGCGCAACAGCCCCATGGTGGTCCAAGGCCGTCTGCTTACTGGCAAATTTCGAGACAGGAGATGTTTTTCTTTTTACGGGGTAGGGTTGACAGCCCTGCGCCCAACGTTCTACAATCATATTATTCATGAAAGGTATTTTCCTAAGAAAAATTTTTATAATAAAAAATAAACAATATAAATGCGAGACCTAAAGTTTAAAGTGGATTCCGAATGACTACAAACATCCATTTCACCGCCAAGATTCGAACTCGAAACCTACATTATTAAACAGAATCATATAATGAATGGATGCCATGGATGTTTGTAGTGGTTCAGAATCCATTTTAAACAGTATGCCCTGGCCTAACATGATTGTAGAGCATCACGGAGCCAAGTCGGACTTCTACCTACAGGTGCTCCATTACAACAGAATCTGACCCTTCCCCTCCATCCATGAGTAACTACTCATGGAATTTCCGTCCCCCACTGCAAGTCATTGAGGATTAGATATAATGAAAACATAAATCAACTTTTTATGAAAACATAAATCAACTTTTTATGAAAACATAAATCGAATTAGATTTATGAAAACATAAATCAACTTTTTATGAAAAGATAAATCGAATTAGATTTATGAAAAGATAAATCAAAATTTTCTTCAAAATGTTTTCTGTGTCTGATTAAATTAAAAACGTTATTCTTCATTTAGTGTATTAATTTGCTTTATCAATAAAATTTAGACAATTGTTAGCTAGAAAATTTTGCCAAGAAAATGTAAATTGTATTTTTAATTCTAATTATTTAAATGATAATTATTATACAATAATAAACCGGAGCTGTTGAAATAAATCTGAAATTATTGCTTCTTATGTAAAATAAGAGTGTTAATATTGTCATTTCCTTTTATGTTTTATATTCTAAATTGTGTGTCAACTAAGAACTAGCAATCAAGTTTTCACCTATCATTTTCAAAAAAAAAATCAGATGAAAAATCTTTTGTATTACAAGTCCTTTTAAATGCATAAACGTTGCAATTAATTCATTTATAGAATTGTCTCATGCTTTTATTACGATGTGCCCATGAATAGAAAATTAAATAAAGTAAATTGAAATAACTGTAATTTATTTAAACTGCAAAATTTGTATATCAAATTGAATATTGTATACCAAATAAAAAATGAAAATATAATATTGCAGGAATAGGTTCTTTAAAATCACACATTTTATAAATAAAGCCTATCGGATGTTTATGATTTAAAATGAATTTTGTTATACGAATTATAACATTTTTTTTTTTTAAATGTAATATGCACTAGAATGTTTTACAAATAAGAAAACTACTAACATATTTCCGTTTTTGAAATCTGTATGTGAAATTGCATGATTATGTTAAAAATTATTATTGAAAATCTTCTGTTATAATTGGTTTTACAATTAATTTAAAATAATTTCCATAGTAATTATCGCAGTAATTACTATGGATAATAACTATTACTGCTTTGATAAAACAACTGCGATTATATTACTGCTAATAATAGCTGCGATTATAAAATAGTAATTGCAATTATTACTGCGATGATGACTATTACTGCGATAATAAAATAACTGTGATTATATTACTGCTAATAACTGCTATTATAAAATAATAATTGCAATTATTACTACGATGATAAAGTAATAATTGCTATTATAAAATAATAATTTCTATTATAAAATAATAATTGCTATTGTAAAATAATAATTGCGATTATAAAATAATAATTGCGATTATCACTGCGATGATGACTATAACTGCGATAATAAAATAACTGCAATTATATTACTGCTAATAACTGTGTTTACAAAATAATAATTGCGATTATATTACTGTTAATAACTGTGATTACAAAATAATAATTGCGATTATTATTGCTATGATAAAATAACAGCGATTATATTACTGCTAATTACTGCAATCATGAAATGATAATTGCGATTATTACTGCAATGATTATTACAGCTATGATAAAATAACAGCGATTATATTATTGCTAATAACTGCGATTTTAAAATAATAATTGCGATTATTACTATGGATGACGATAACTACTACAATAACTATAGATATATTACTATTATGACGATTACTACGATGGCGATATTACTATATTACTATAGATGACGATAACTACTATGAAGATGATAAAATATAATAGTGTTTATTTTAATTTTTGTCTGATATGAATATTATTATTTTCCTTTAGGGATCAGGATTTAAGATATAAATTTAAATAAACAATTTCCATTAAATAGCTTCAAAAAGTCTCCCGAGATTTACGCATCGTCTATTTCTCTAGTCATTGCGTGTCATATCACAGACCAGAGACTACATTTGCAACATAATAAAAAGCAACACCACACGCTCCTGCTTCTGAAAAATACCAATGTATCACTCCCGGTAACAGACATAAGGTCAAATCCTTCACATCAAAATGAGCCCATTCTGCCATTGATTCGAAAGAAAACAGACAATATCCAAAATCCTAAATAGGTCTTTGCTCGAATTACGTGGTTCAAGGACTTTTATTCGAGAATGGCGTGATGTCTGGTGATTTGTGTGGCTCACCATCACGCCACCTTTCGATATATAAACCCAAAAACCCTCCATTCACATCCACTCCAATTGCTGAAGTCCATCTTCCATCCAGAGATGTATTCCATTGCTTGCTTCGTACTAGTTTTGGTGATGGGTGGTGTACAGTCAGGTCCTGTACCCCAGAACCAACTTCAGGACAAAGATCACAGGGTTATATCTTCCCTTTCCCGTTCTGGATCTAACAAGATTGAACAAGATCTGGAGCATTACACCAGTAAGCCATACCAGTTTGGATTTGAGTTGGAAGATGGATTTGGCATGAGCCAGTACCGAAGTGAGGCATCTGATGGTACTGGAGTGGTCAAGGGCAGCTATGGATACATGGATCCCATGGGCATCTACAGGAAAGTGGAGTACACTGCTGATGGTAATGGATACAGAGCTGTGATTCGTACCAATGAGCCTGGAACTGCCAATCAGAATGTTGCTGATGCCTTGTTCATCGTTGAACCACCACCACCAGAAGCTATGCAACAAATTGTTCAAAATGAAATTTCCCCAGGAACGCCAAGGCCAAGAAATAGAAGATATCGTGGAGGTTAGATGACTTTGTGCTTTTGATTACCAAAGATTTAAAAGATAATATTTTCAAATGAGATATTTGCATTTAAAATTCATTCATGTGTGACAATATTTGAAAAAGAAATATGCTTGAAGAGTTTTTTTAAATGAATTATAAGGACTTAGATAGATAAAAAATGCAATTATGCTCTCGCAATAATGTGTGTACAATAAAATGAACTTATGTGAAACAACTTGAACAGCCCAAATTTTCTCAGGTAAACAGGAAGATGTTTTGAAACCGCTATATTAATTTTTTTTATGAAATCTTCAAAGCTTCCATGAGATATCTAAGTCATTCTCAGGGATATTATTAAATTATTTAGAGGACAATATTGTTGAAATTATTTTCGTGTCTACATAAATTTGAAGGTACAGTATCTGTAATAGATCAAATAAATAAATGTATGAGATTGTTGCTATATTTTTATTGTGAAATGTTGCTCAGTATTTGTTACAGTGCCAATAATAAAAATGAATGTGCTGAATGAATATTGAATGCTTCTTTTTTTTTTCATTCTTTTTTACAAACTGTACCATTATTTTCTTAAATACAATTATTATTTTTTAAAGTTAAATTAGTTACTTAAAATTACTAAAAATTTTTAGATTCTATATTTTATTAAGTATACAACAAATGTTGAAAATAAGGTTGTCTTAATTTTGAACATTCTCATTTCAAGACAAATTTTGTCAAACTTTCTATAGTTATTTATTTTTTAAAAAAAATTACTTTTTAAAAACAGTTGGCAGAAATTTAGCACTTTGCTACCTCCAAATATATTCAAATTTCAATCGTGTTAGAGTCATTAAAAAAATTTTGAATTTAAATTTATAATTATTTTATTTAAAAGAAATTTTTAAATTAAAATTAAAGAAAAGAATTTCATTTCGTATATAAACAAATGACAAGCATAATTTGAGTAGAATATTTTTTTCATGATATGAATATTTTCTCTCTTAAAGTAACTTTATGGGTTTAATTTTTTTTATTTTTGTAGAATAACATTAAAATTGCTAAATAATAAACAGAATACTCCGTTATAAAAGAACTCTAACGAATATCATTACATTTAGTTACTATATTTAAAAGTAATCATTCCCCATTAAAAAATATTATCAACTACATTTAATATCTTATAATGTTGATATTTAACAAAGAAATATTTTTCATGTTATACTTTAATTTGATGCCAAGGGAAAAAATAAGATAGATTAAGAGAAATTAAATCATATGGCTGATATGGCAAAAATTGTTTTACAAGGCATTTTGTTAAATTCCTTTATAAGAAACTGAAAACGATGAAGAATGAATTATATGAAATATTTACTTCATTGATAATCAATAGATGGCAGCACGAAAAACGGCAAACTTCTGACTTTTATCATTTTATAAATATGTAGATATTCAGAAGGGTTTCTAAAAGCATGCTAACTAATCATATATAAAATGCACAATTGTCCTAGTTTTTTCGTGAAACATTTGAAAAAAAAAAAAAGAGTCATATTGAAAACATAAGTTTAATCGGAAAATAGTTTTAAACATGACTTGCACATTTTTTTTAAAAATCCTGATTTGCATATCAGTACCAACTGGCAAGAGAGCAATTGTGTTCGACAAAACATTTCTTTTAATAATATATTTTTAATTGAAACTATAACAAATTAAGTGTCAGGAAATTTATAAGAACCATATCCCTTTCTTAAATAAATGCATGCCTTCGAAGAATTTATTATAACTGTTATTATTATAACAGTTTCAACTGTATAAGCAGTACTTAGAATCATTAAAACTCATTAGTTTCTTTGCAAACTCAAAATGTTATAATTATATTATTTTAAGAAATTAAATTAATACATATAATACGAAAGTAACATAAAATTAATAAGACAAAAGAAAAAAAACATTTTTGTATTAAAAAAATTTTTTTTTAATTGTATATACTTAACAATGTGTTGGTATATTTACGTTCGGTAAAAAAAATTAAATTTAATTGTGTTTATACAAAGAAATACATTTTATTATCATAACATTTTTTTTCAGCTTAATAGTGCAAAGATAAATAAAATACCATTACATATTGCAGTTGTAAAAATAAACAAACAAAAACATGTCGTATAAAATAACCGCATTTAAATATGCTTTAAATGAAGTTTCATTAAATTATCATTATAAATGGAATAATGGTACGAAAAAGTAAATATGTGAAACTTCTAATTTTAATACTACTACCATTTATTTACAACAGATGGCAGCACATTATAAATTTTAATGTTCAAACTAAAATTGAGTTTTTTTTTTAATTTAATAACTATGTATATACAAAGTAATCTATTAAAATGATGAAAAGTTATAGTAATGAACAATATAAATGCTATATTATATAATATTCTAATGTTATAATAATTAAATGCTAATACATTTATAATTCTTACTACTCTTCAAATCCTTTATCAGTAGTTATACTACAAAGATTTATATAAATTTTGAAAAAAAAAAAAAAAAAATTATTGACTGAAATCAAAAGTGATTTAATTATCATAATGAAAACCTTAAAAAAATTACCAGGTCACATAAAAAAAGTTAAATACGGATATGTTCATAATTTCTCCTAATTATTTTCTTTTTGTTATGATAAGTCTCTTAATTAGTCTCATAGCTTTATTAGCCTTCACAAATGGGCTTAATTTCAAAGCCTTCCAAAATGGTCCAGGATTAGGCTGATAATTAATATTTTTTCCACCCCTTCTTTATTAGTGAACTTCATTTTGGTTTAATCAAGTTTATACTGTTTTGAAGACGTCGCAAATAACATCAGAGGATGTGATTAAGAAAACAATTTAGGCTTAGCAAAGCAATTTCAGTATGAAGAAAGAAAGAAGTTTTTAAAAAATTGATCATTTTGGAAAGAAAAAAAATTCTTATTTAAAAAATTAATCCTTTTATAATGAAAATGATTCTATCTTGAAAAGATAAAGTGTATGATATTATTGTCAAATCTGGTTGTAAGAAATTATCATCCTTTCTGAAAACAAAAGGATCCTCTAGTAACTTTTTTAATTATTAAGTTATTTGAGGTACATTTAAGTTGTTATATTCTGTTTTCCTTTGTTATTCTTTATTTCTTCTACTTTACTTAATTGCACATTTATTCTATTGTAATTCTTTATAATTACTTCTCTGCAAGTCCTTTACAAAGAGTGACACTACAAATATTTAGACAACAAACATGTAGAACACATAATCGTACATTGTAAACAATATTCGTTATTACACTAATATAAGAATTTAGAAGAACATTTAAAGTGCCATAATAATAATTAAATATTATGTAATTAAATGTTCATAATTAATGAACAATAAAAATGTTATAATAATTAAAAGTTAATAAACTTATTTTCTTTTTTAATTCGTACTTCTCAAATCACTACACCAGGAATTACACTACAACGACTTATACAATAAATATGTAGAATACATAATTGCACATTGTACATAATATTCTTCATTATACTACTATAAGTACATGTAAAAGAACATTTTAAATGTTATAATGGATTAAATTTGACCTCAAATCCCTTATCAGTAGTTATACTACAAGCACTTATATAAATTAAGAAAAATATCAAAATTCTTGACAAAAATCAAAAGGGATTTAATTTTATCTCAACGAAAACAACAAAAAAAGTACAAGGTCGTAAAAAAAAGTTAAACTTGGATATGTTCATAATTTCTCCTAATTGTTTTCCTTTTATTATGATAAGGCTCTTGATTAGTCCCATAGCTTTGTTAGCCTTCACAAATGGGCTAAATTTCAAAGCTTCATAGATGCCTTCCAAAATGGTGCAGGATTAGGCTGATAATTAATACTTTTTTTTACCCCTCCTTTTCTACTGAACTTCATTTTGGTTTAATCAAGTTTATTCTCTTTTGGAGACGTTGAAAATTTCTTGTAAGTGCCAATAACATCAGGGGATGTGATTAAGAAAACAATTTAGGCTTAGTAAAGCAATTTCAGTATGAAAAAAAAGTTTAAAAAAATTTATCTTTTGGAAAGAAAAAATTGTTAATTAAAAAATTAATTCTTTTATAATAAAAATGATTCTATCTTGAAAAGATAATGTAACTAGTGTAATTTTTAAATCTGGTTATACGAAATTATCCTTTCGGAAATAAAAAAAAGATCCACTAGTTATTCAGTTATTTGGAGGAACATTTATCTTGTTATATTTTGTTTTTACTTCTTTTTTTATTCTTTATTTCTTCTACTTTACTTAATTGCATATTTAATCTATTATAATTCGTACTAATTACTTCTCTGGAAATCCTTTACAAGGAATTAAACAATATTCTTCATTATACTAATGTAAATATACTTAAGAGAACATTTTAAATGTTATAATGTCAAAATATTGTAATAATGAATAATATAAATGTTATATTACATAATGTTATAAAGTAATAATTAAATGTTAATACATTTTTAATTCTAACTAATTTTCTCTGCAACTCCTTTATCAGGAGTTACATTACAAAGACTTAGACAATTAATATGTAAAACACATAATCGTACATTGTACATAACATTCTTCATTATACTAATATAAGTACATTTAAAAGAAGATCTTAAATGTTTTAATAATGATTAAATATTATAGTAAGGAACAATATGAATATTATATTACATAATATTCTAATTTATAATAATTAAATATTAAACATTTATAATTCTTACTAATTTTTCTCTTTAAATCTTTTATCAGGAACTACAAGGATTTGTATAAATTAAAAAAATATCAAAATTCTTGACAAAATTTAAAAGTGATTTAATTTAATCGCAACGAAAACATTAAAAAAATTACCAGATCATATGAAAAAAAGCAAAACATGGACCTTTTCATAATTTCTTCTAAATATTTTCCTTTTATTATTATAAGGCTCCTAATTAGTCTCATAGCTTTGTTATCATTCTCAAATGGGCTTAATTTCAAAACTTTATAGATGCCTTCCAAAATGGTTCAGGATTAGGCAGATAATAAATTTTTTTTTCACCTCTGCTTTTCTCGTGAACTTCATTTTGGTTTAATCAAGTTTATTCTGTATTCGAGACGTTGAAAATTTCTTTTAAGTGCCAATAACATCAGGGGATGTGATTAAGAAAACAATTTAGGCTTAGTAAAGCAATTTCAGTATGAAGAAAGAAAGTTTAAAAAAATTAACTTTTGGAAGGAAAAAAATTTTTATTACTTAAAAAATTAATCCTTCTATAATGAAAATGATTCTATTTTGAAAAGATAATGTGTATAATGTTATTTTTAAATCTGGTTATACGAAATTATCATCCTTTCCAGAAAAAAAAATCCTGTTCTAATTGCTTTTTTTTAATTATTAAGTTATTTGTCGGTATGTTTAATTTATTATATTCTGTATTTATTTTTTTTTGTTGTTTATTTCTTCTACTTTGCTTAATTGCACAATTAATCTATTATAATTCTTACTAATTACTTCTCTACAAATATTTTACCAGGAGTTACAATACAAGGACTTATACGATAAATATGTAGAATACACATATATGTTGAACACAATGTTCTTCATTGTACTAATATAAATATATTAAAATGAACACTTTAAATGTTAAAATAATGAACAATAAAAATATTTAAATTCAATTCAACACAAGAACTTATTAGAAATGGTAAATTTGCATTAATCTAAGTTTCATTTAAATAATTAAGCATAAGCAAAAAAAAGAAAGAAATGCTGGGGTCATCTTTAATTTAAACAAGTTTCTAATTATCTTTCAATAACACGATATAATTTTTTCTAACCATTTCCATTTACTTTATATCCCTTATGTTTTTTAAACTAAGTTTTGACAATTATTAAATGGTCAGTTATGTGTTTCTGAATCTTAATAAAAGTTTAATTATATACCAACTCTTTTAGGCCAGTATTATTCATTTCTAGATCATGCTTTATTACAATTTAAAAGGTTCTTTAATTTATATTTATGTTTGAAAAAAGAATTAGAGGAATATTAACAAATTGTGACAATTCCTATTGTCAATGGTCATATATACATTAACAATAAATTGATCAATACTTGCATAAGTTAAAAAAAAAGTTGTTCAATACTTGTATAAGTTAATCAGTACTTTAATAAGTTTAAAAAATTCAAGAGAGAAATTGAAGAAGAATAAATTAATTTATAAGCATGATAATGATAATAAGCATGATAAAGATAATGCAAAGCACGATAATGATAATGTAAAGCATGATAATGATAATGTAAAGCATGATAATGATACTGCAAAGCACGTTAATGATAATGTAAAGCATGATAATGATAATATATAAGCAAAATAATAGGTTGATACAATAAACTGATCGATCCTTGTATAAGTTAAAAAAATGCCAAAATTCTGGACGAAAATCAGAAGTAATTTAAATCTAATAAAAATAATTTTATCTCAACGAAAACATTTAAAAAATTACCAGGATACATAAAAAAAAATTAAACATGGATATTTTCATAATTTCTCCTAATTATTTTCCTTTTATTATGATAAGGCTCTTAATTAGTCTCATAGCTTTGTTAGCCTTCACAAATGGGCTTAATTTCAAAGCTTCATAGATGCCTTCCAAAATGGTCCAGGATTAGGCTGATGATTAATATTTTTTTTTACCCCTCCTTTTCTCGTGATCTTCATTTTGGTTTAATCAAGTTTATTCTGTTTTCGAGAGGCTGCAAATTTCTTTTAAGTGCCAATAACATGAGAGTATGTGATTAAGAAAACAATTTAGGCTTAGTAAAGCAATTTCAGAATGAAGAAAAAGAAAGTTTAAAAAAAATGGATCTTTTAGAAGGAAAAAATTAGTTATTTAAAAAATTAATCCTTTTATAATGAAAATGATTCCTATCTTGAAAACGATAACGTGTATAATGTTATTTTTAAATCTGGTTATAAGAAATTATTGTTCTTTCTAAGGGAAAAAAAAAGAACTCTAGTAATTTTTTAATTATTGAGTTAATTGGAGGTACATTTAATTTGCTATATTCTGTTTTTACTTCTTTTTTATTCTTTATTTCTTATACTGTACTTAAATGCACATTTAATCTATTACAATTCTTACAAATTACTTCTCTGTAAATCCTTGGAGTTACATTACAGGGACTTATACAATAAATATGTTGAATACACATATATGTTGTACACAATATTCTTCATTGTACTAATATAAATATAATTAAAAGAACATTTTACATGTTATAATATATAATATTATAATGTTATAAGAATTAAATATTAAAGCATGTTTAATTCTTACAAATTACTTCTCCGCAAATCATTTATTAGGAATTATAGTACAAGGAATTTACAAGAACATGTTTAAATGCTATAATAATGAACAATATAAATTTTATAATATATATTGTTATAATAATTAAATTTTAATGCCTTTTTAATTTTTACTAATTACTTCTCTGCAAATCCATTATCAGGCGATACACTACAAGAACTCAGATAATAAATATGTAGACCACATAACCGCATTATACACAAAATTCTTGTACATAAAATTCTTTATTATACTAATATAAGTAAATTTAAATGAACATTTTAAATACCATAATAATGTTTAAATGTTATAATAATGAACGTTATAAATGTTTTATTACATAATGTTATAAGAATTAAATGTTAATACATTTTTAATTCTTACTAATTACTTCTCTGTAAATCCTTTACCAGGAGTTCATCATCATCATAACTGGCTCGACAGCCCGTTGTGGGCCTTGGCCTTCTTCAAAAGGCCTTCTTAAACATAAACTTAGACAAAAAATATGTACAGCACATAGTCATACAAATGTACACAATATACTTTATTATACTGATATAAATAGATTTAAAAGAACATTTTAAATGTTATAATAATTGATTAAAAGTTATAGTAATGAACAATATAAATGTCATATTACATAATATTCTAATGTTATAATAATTAAATGTTAATCATTTATAATTCTTACAAATTTGTTTCTTCAAATCCTTTATCAGTAGTTATACTACAAGGACTTGTATAAATTTTAAAAATATCAAACTTCTTGACGAAAATCAAAAGTGATTTTATTTTATCTCAACGAAAACATTTAAAAAATCAGATAAAAAAGTTAAATACGGATATGTTCATAATTTCTCCTAATTATTTTTCTTTTATTAGGGTAAGGCTCCTAATTAGTCTCATAGCTTTGTTAGCCTTCACAAACGGGCTTAATTTCAAAGCTCCATAGATGCCTTCCAAAAATGGTCCAGGATTAGGCTGATAATTTATATATTTTTTTTACCCCTGCTTTTCTTGTGAACTTCATTTTGGTTTAATCAAGTTTATTCTGTTTTCGAGAGGCTGCAAATTTCTTTTAAGTGCCAATAACATGAGAGTATGTGATTAAGAAAACAATTTAGGCTTAGTAAAGCAATTTCAGAATGAAGAAAAAGAAAGTTTTAAAAAAAATGGATCTTTTAGAAAAAAATTGTTATTTAAAATATTAATCCTTTTATAATGAAAATGATTCTATCTTGAAACGATAATGTGTATCGTGTTACTTTTAAATTTGGTTATAAGAAATTATCATCCTTTCTGAGAAAAAAAAGATGCTCTAGTTACCTTTTTAATTAAGTTATTTGGAGGTACATTTATTTTATTATATTCTGTTTTTACGTATTTTTTTATTCTTTATTTCTACTACTTTACACAATTTCACGTTTAATATATTATAATTCTTACTAATCAGTTCTCTGAAAATCCTTTATCAGGAGTTGCATTAAATGACTTAGACAATAAATATGTACAACACCTAATCATACATTGTACACGATATTCTTCCTTATACTAATATAAGTAAATTAAAAGACCATTATAAATTGTATAATAAGGTTTAAATGCTACAATAATGGAAAATATAAATGTTATAATATAATAATGAAATGTTAATTCATTCTTAATTCTGACTAATTACTTCCCTGCAAATCCTTGATTTACATTACAAGAACTTAGACAATAAATATGTAGAACAAATAAACACATTGTACGTAATATTCTTCATTATATTAATATAAATACATTAAAAAAGCATTTTAAATACTATAATAATGTTTAAATGTTATAATAATGAACAATATAAATGTTACATTACATAATGCTGTAATAATTAAATGTTATTACATTTTTAATTCTTACTAGTTACTTCGGGGCCCGATTGGCGAGTGACCGGCACTCTGGCGCTCGGTACCACATGATTTGGGCTTGAGTAAGGCGGTGCCATGGTTATTTGTAGTGGTTCGAAATCACCTTTAAGCTGTAGGTCCTAGACTAATATGGCTGTAGTTCGTTACGTGCAAGTCTGAGAAGCCTACTCCGTTAAAAGCACTTTTCTCATGTCTTGAAATCTGCCAGTAGGCAGACGGCCTTGGCCCATTACGGGGATGTTGCGCCAATGATGACTATGATGACCAATTACTGCTTTGTAAATACTTTATCAAGTACATTAGAAGGGCTTAGACAATATGTAGAACACATCGTACATCTTACATTAAACATTATTAATAATGTTTAAGTCTTAATATATTTATGTATATATATATATATATATATATATTAAATGTTATAATAACTTTTTTTATAAGCAACAAAATCTAAAAAAAAAGTAATAATTTTTCAAAATTTTTTAAAGAAAAAGGATATTCTGATTTTGAAAATAAATTACCCACTTTACTTGAATCGAAAGAAGAAAATAGAAATTAATTTTCCTCCATTTCAAAAGAAAATTTCAAGCGAACCCATTAACAGAACCGCAATTCAACGAATACTTCTCCCATCATTCAAAAGTCGAGCCTCAAAGCCCTACGTGAACTCGACGACACAATTTTTCGTTAAAAATCCAAAACCAATTTAATAATATTAAGAAATAAACTTGAGTAACTCAGACAGGCGAAGGGGTCGTTTCATCGGCTCTGCTTTTAAAAATGGGAGTAAAAACCTGAATGGCGAGAATTTGAATAAATAATTAAGGGACTTTTTTCCAATTAATGTAATTAATGAGTTTGTTCAAGTTCTCCCCCCTCCACAGTAACTCTTCAGATTTTCCCGTTTTGGGAAAACTGGAAAAGTTTTCAGGAAACGCATACGCCTGGAGTACATTAGGGAACTCGTGATTTATGCAGATTAGAAGGAGAAAAAGAAATGAGCTTTTGTCGAATGACGGCCGTAATAGTCAATGAGATTATTCAAAGAGACTTTTAATTATAATTAAGGAGGAATATTATGCCTTTTTTTTCCCACAGAACTTAAAAATTCAAGATGGATGCATAACTTTTCCTTCATGTTCAATTTTCTTAAAGTAAGAAACTGAAAAATTGACACTACACCGAGCGGTCATAAAATTATTTCTCCTTGCTTGGGAGATTTATTTTATGAATGGAAATTTAATGAATAGAATGTAACTGAAATTAATGAACGCAATGAAAATCAAATTTCAAATACAGACCGTGGAAGGCATGGCGAGATGAATTCAACAAAAATAAAATTCGGTACCAAAAGACGCCGATAGGAGATATTTTTGCGTGTCTGTCATTGACATTGCATTGTCATGGTTGATTATACAAATTTTCTACTGCTTACGTGACAGCAGAGGCCTTAAACCCTTTTAAAAAGGGAAGGCTAACGTCCTGTCAGCAATTTTTTGATGGACTGTTAATTTTTGCACAATATAGTCCTGTTTACCCGAATGGTAATGAGATAGTTATCAGTGCTATTTTTCGACGAAATGGCCATCTCGTTCGCCAGCCCTAACCCCTTATTACTTTTAGCTGAGAGGGTATTTTATATCTGTAATTTATATTGACGACGTTACAAAACTGATAGAACATTATCTAGAACACGACGGAAATCTAAAAAGAAATTAATATTTTTTCAAATTTTTTAAAGAACACTATCATCTAATTTTGAAAAAAAATTATCCACACAACCTAAATCGAAAGAAGTAAAAAAAAATTAATTTTCATCCATTTCAAAAGAAAATTTCAGAACGAATCCATTAACAGAACCCCAATTCATCGGATACTTCGCCCATCATTCAAAAGTCGAGCCCCAAAGCACTACGTGAACGCGACAACAGGAATTTCGTTAAAAATCAAAAACCAACTTAATAATATTAGGAAATAAACTTAAATAACTTCGAGGGTCGTTTCATCGGCTCTGCTTTTAAAAATTGTGGAAAAACTTGAATGGTGAGAATATCACGCCGGTACATTTGAATAAATAATTCAGAGACTTTTTTCTCATTAATGTAATTAATGTCTTTGTTCAAGTTCTCCCCCCAGTAACTCCCGAGATTTTCCCGTTTTGGAAAAGTGGAAAAGTTTTCAGGAAACACACACGCCTGGAGTACATTAGGGAACTCGTGATTTATGCAGATTAAAAAAGGAAAAAGAAATCAGCTTTTGTCGAATTACTGGGCGAAATAGTCAATGAGATTATTCAAAGCGACTTTTAATTACAATTAAGGAGGAATATTATGCCTTTTTTTTAACTTAAAAATTCAAGATGGATGTATAACTTTTCTTTCTTAAATTAAGAAATTGAAAAACTGATATGACACCGAGCGGTCATAAAATTATTTTCAACTGCTCGGGGAAAGTTATTTTATGAATGGAAAATGAATGAATGGAATGTAACTGAAATTTATGAATGGACGGGAAATCAAATTTCAAATACAGACAGTGGAAGGCACGACGAGATGAATTTAACAAAAACAAAATTTAGTACCAAAAGTCAACGGTAGGAGATATTTTGGGGTTGTTGTCATGGTTGATTATAAGAATTTTCTACAGCTTACGTGACAGCAGCGTTATTTGTCCCTTTAAAAAGGGGGCACCTAATGATCAGTCAGCAATTCTTTAAATTTGGGCTGAATATGCGATCAGCGTCCCTCGAATGATAATGGGAGAGTTATTAGTTGCTATTTTTGGTCGGAATGGCCGTCTCTTTCGCCAGATCTAACCCCTTGTGATTTTTATCTGGTAGGTTATCTTAAATCTGTAATGCATATTGATGATGTTAAAAAACTAATAGTATTATACGCAATATTCTACATTCTACATCTTCACCTAAGTAGGCTGATTGTCAATGTGAAAAGACAGTACACACTGTCTAAATTGCTGTCGAATCCCTTTATTTCTGAAAATAGGGACTGTCACAGACGATATCAGAAGATTTGAAGCTGAATCTTCCAGCTTTCTAACTGATCACTTTACCTTTGATTCCTAACTAAAACTGCTTCATTTACTTAAAATAAATAAATAATTAAAAAAAAATTAAATTCTTTTCTATATAATGTTATATTACAGTTTAAAAGGTTCCTTAATTTATATTTATGTTTAAAAAAGAATTAGAGAAATATTAATAAATTGCTATAAATTTCTATTGTCAATGGTCATATATACAGTTACAATACGTTTATCAATACTTATACATGTTAATCAATACTTGTACAAGTTGACTAATACTTATACATGTTGATCAATACTTATAAAAGTCAAAAAAATTCAAGAGAGAAATTGAAGAATAAATTCATTTATACGTATGATAATGATAATAAACATGAAAAGGATATGACATAAGGTAAAACATGATAATGATATTGTATAAGTATAATAATAGACTGATACAATAAGTTACAATAAGTTGATCGATACTTGTATAAGTTAAAAAAAAATACCAAAATTCTGGACGAAAATCAAAAGTGATTTAAATCTGCTAAAAGTAATTTAATCTCAACGAAAACATTAAAAAATTAAAACTTAAAGTTAAACACGGATATTTTCATAATTTATCCGATTATTTTCTTTTTATTATGATAAGACTCTTAATTAGTCTCATAGCTTTGTTAGCGTTCACAAATGGGCTTATTTTCAAAGCTTCATAGACGCCTTCCAAAATGGTTCAGGATTAGGCTGATAGTTAATATTCTTTTTTTATATTCTTCATTTTGGTTTTAATCAAGTTTATTCTGTTTTGGAGACGTTGAAAATTTCTTTTAAGTGCCAATAACATCAGGGGATGTGATTAAGAAAACAATTTAGGTTTAGTAAAGCAATTTCTGTATGAAGAAAAATAAAGTTTTAAAAAATGGATCTTTTAGAAGGAAAAAAAAAATATTATTAAAAAAATTAATCCTTTTATAACAAAACTGATTCTATCTTAAAAGATAATGTATATAATGTTATTTTTAAATCTGGTTATAAGAAATTATCATCGTTTCTGTAGAAAAAAAAAGATGCTTTAGTTATTTTTTTAATTATTAAGTTACTTGGAGGTGCATTTAATTTGTTATATTCTGTTTTTCTTTCTTTTCCTATTTTTATTTCTTCTACTTTACTTAATTGTACATTTAATCTATTTTAATTCTTATTAATTAGTTCTGTGCAAATACTTGGAGTTACATTACAAGGACTTATACAATAAATATGGGGAACACATATTCATATATTCTACACAATATTCTTTATTATACTAATAAAATATATTTAAAAGAATATATTAAGTGTTATAATAGTGTCCAAAGATTATAATAATGAACAATGTAAAGGGTGTATCATATAATGTAATAATAATTAAAAGTTATTACATTTTTATTCTTACTAATTACTTCTCCGCAAATCCATTATCATAAGTTATGCTACAAGGACTTAGATAATAAATAGGCAAACCACATAACCGCAATGTACACGAAACTCTTTATTATACTAATATAAGAAAATTTAAATGAACATTTTAAAAACCATAATAATATTTAAATGTTATAATGATGAACGTTATAAATGTTAGATTACATAATGTTATAATAATCAAATAGTAATACATTTTTAATTCTTACTAATTACTTCTCCTCACCAGGAGTTACACTGAAGGACTTAGAAAATAAATATGCAGAACACATAATCGTACATCGTACACAATATTCTTCATTATACTAATATAAATATAATTAAAAGAACATTTTAAATGTTTACTGTTTAAATGTTATAGTAATAAACAATATAAATGTTATATTACATAATATTCTAATATTACAATAATTAAATGTTAATACATTTATAATTCTTACTAATTTTTCTCTTCAAATCCTTTTTCAGTAGTCATACTACAAGGACTTATATAAATTTAAAAAATATCAAAATTCTTGATAAAAACCACAAGTGATTTAATTTAATCTCAACGAAAACATTTAAAAAATTACCAGGTAATGTAGAACATGGATATTTTTTAATTTCCCTTTTATAATCATAAGGCTCTTAAAGGAATAAATGACGCTGCTGTCGCATTTTTTTTTGTTCTAATGCAGCTGGCAAACACTTAGACAGTTGTCTTGGATGCCTTAAGGCAAGCGCTGCATAGACGTTACTCACTTCTCATTACCCAGAGGACGCGTGTAACTTGAAGATAAGTCACGGACCCCAGCAACGCTCTACGATTAAATGCGACCGGCACCTACGGTTTAAAATGGATTCCGAACCACTACAAGCATCCATGGCACCGCCGGGAATCGAACCGGAGAACTTTGGTACCGAGCGCCAGAGCATTAGCCACTTGGCCATTCAGGCCCTGCAGCTGTTCCGTAAGCAGTAGAAAATTTGCATTATCAACCATGGCAATGCAATGTCAATGACAGACGCTCCAAAATATCTCCTATCGGCGATTTTCGGTACTTAATTTTATTTTTGTTCATCTTATTTAAGTCATCTTGCCATCGGTCTGTATTTGAAATTTGATTTTCATTCCGTTCATTAATTTCAATTTCAATCCATTCATAAAATAACTTCCCCAAGCACGGGAAAGAAATTTTATGACCGCTCGGTGTAATATCAATTTTTCAGTTTCTTACTTTAAGAAAATTTAACAAGAAAGAAAAGTTATGCATCCATCTTGAATTTTTAAGTTCTGAAAGAAAAAAATGGCATAATATTCCTCCTTAATTGTAATTAAAAGTCGCTTTGAATAATCTCATTGACTATTTGGGCCGTAATTCGACAAAAGCTCATTTCTTTTTCTCCTTCTAATCTGCATAAATCAGGAGACCCCTAATGTACTCCAGGCGTATGCGTTTCCTGAAAACTTTTCCACTTTTCCAAAACGGGAAAATCCCTGGAGTTATTGGGGAAGGGGGAGAACAAACTCATTAATTACATTAATGAGAAAAAAGTCCCTTAATTATTTATTCATATGTACCTGCGAGATATTCTCGCCATTCAAGTTTTTACTCCCATTTTCAAAAGCAGAGCCGATGAAACGACCCCTTCGCCTTTCAGAGTTACTCAAGTTTATTTCCTAATATTATTAAGTTGGCTTTTGGATTTTGAACGCAGAATTCTGTCGTCGGGTTCACGTAGTGCTTTGAGGCTCGACTTTTGAATGATGGGCGAAGTATCCGTTGAATTGGGGTTCTGTTAATGGGTTCGTTTGAAAATTTTCTTTTCAAATGGATGAAAATTAATTTTTTTTTCTTTCCGATTCAGTTTGTGTGGATAATTTATTTTTAAAATTTAGATGATCGTTTTCTTTAAAAGATTTTGAAAAAACATTCATTTCCTTTTAGATTTCATTTTCTATAAAAAAGTTATTATAACATTTAAAACATTATGCATATATATATATATATGTACAAAACAATAAAAATAATACAACGTTATAAAAATGAACAGTATAACTGTTATATATAATGTTATAACGTTGTGATTGAACGTTAATACATTTTAATGTTATATTAATATTCTTTAATATAATGTTATGTTATATTAATGTTCTTTAATATTATATTAACGTTAATACATATAATGTTAAATGTTGTTAGAATTATTAATAATGTTACATTGTCATTGTATATATATATATATTAAAATAAGATAAAATTCTTATAACATTATTTAATGTGTATAACATAAATATATTAATATTTATTAAAATATTATTGGAGATTATAACATTTTAAATGTATTATGTTATTATACTAATGTAGAATATTGTGTACAATGTATGATTATGTGTTCTACATATTTATTGTCTAAGTTCATGTAGTGTAAATATTGATAAAGGATTTGCAGAGAAGTAATTAGTAAGAATTAAGAATGTATTAACATTTGATTATTATATTATAAAATTTATGTTGTTCATTATTGTAACATTTAAACATTATTATAATGGTCTTTTAATTTACTTATATTAGTATAATGAAGAATATCGTGTACAATGTATGATTAGGTATTCCACATATTTATTGTATAAGTCCTTTAGTGTAACGTGGTAAAGTAGAAGAAATAAATAACAAAAAAGGAATAAAAACAGAATATAATAAATTAAATGTACCTTCAAATAACATAATAATTAAAAAAATAACTAGAGCATCTTTTTTTTTTCAGAAAGGATAAGAATTTCGTATAACCAGATTTAAAAATAACATTATACACATTATGTTTTCAAGATAGAATCATTTTCATTATAAAAGGATTAATTTTTTAAATAACAATTTTTTTTTCTTTCCAAAAGATCCATTCTTTTAAATTTTTTTTTCTTCATACTGAAATTGCTTTACTAAGCCAAAATTGTTTTCTTAATCACATCCTCTGATGTTATTGGCACTTAAAAGAAATTTTCAGCGTCTCAAAAACAGAATAAACTTGATTAAACCAAAATGAAGTTCACTAATAAAGAAGGAGTAAAAAAAAATATTAATTATCAGCTTAATCCTGAACCATTTTGGAAAGCAGCTATGGAGCTTTGAAATTAAGCCCATTTGTGAAGGCTAACAAAGCTATGGGACTAATTAAAAGCCTTATCATAATAAAATGAAAATAATTAGTACAAATTATGAAAATATCCATTTTTAACTTTTTTTATGTAACCTGCAAACTTTTTAATGTTTTTGATAAGATAAAATTACTTTTAACAGATTTAAATTACTTTTGATTTTTGTCAAGAACTTTCGTAATTTTTTTAATTACAAAAGGGAATATGCAAGTATTGATCACCTTATTGTAACTATACTACTGTGTTAAAAAAGTAAGACCCATTTTCAATTTAAAATTCCCCATTTCATTTTTTTTTCTTCTTTCTTCTTCAATTTCAGTTATATTCCATTCATTCATTTTCCATTCATAAAATATCTTTCCCAAGCAGGGAGAAATAATTTTATGACCGCTCGGTGTAATATCAATTTTTCAGTTTCTTAATTTAAGAAAGAAAAGTTATGCATCCATTTGAATTTTTAAGTTATGAAAAAAAAAATTTATAATATTCCTTCTTAATTGTAATTAAAAGTCGCTTTGAATCATCTCATTGACTACTTCGGCCTTAATTTGACAAAAGCTCATTTCTTTTTCTCCTTCCAATCTGCATAATGTACTCCAGGCGTGTGCGTTGCCTGAAAACTTTTCCGCTTTTCCAAAACTGGAAAATCTCGGGAGTTACTGGGGGGAGAACTTGAACAAACTCATTAATTACATTAATTGGAAAAAAGTTCCTTAATTATTTATTCAAATGTACCGGCGAGATATTCTCACCATTCAAGTTTTTCCACAATTTTTAAAAGCAGAGCAGATGAAACGACCCTCGAAGTTATTTAAGTTTATTTCCTAACATTATTAAGTTGGTTTTTGATTTTTAACGAAATTCCTGTTGTCGGGTTCACGTAGTGCTTTGGGGCTCGACTTTTGAATGATGGGCGAAGTATCCGATGAATTGGGGTTCTGTTAATGGATTCGTTCTGAAATTTTCTTTTGAAATGGATGAAAATTAAGTTTTTTTTACTTCTTTCGATTTAGGTTGTGTGGATAAATTTTTTTCAAAATTAAATGATAGTGTTCTTTAAAAAATTTGAAAAAATATTAATTTCTTTTTAGATTTCACGTCGTGTTCTAGATAATGTTCTATCAGTTTTGTAACGTCGTCATTATAAATTACAGATATAAAATACCCTCTCAGCTAAAAGTAATAAGGGGTTAGGTCTGGCGAACGAGATGGCCATTTAGTCGAATAATAGCACTGATAGCTATCTCATTACCATTCGGGTAAACAGGACTATATTGTGCAAAAATTAACAGTCCATCAAAAAATTGCTGACAGGACGTTAGCCTTCCCTTTTTAAAAGGATTTAATGCCTCTGCTGTCACGTAAGCAGTAGAAAATTTGTATAATCAACCATGGCAATGCAATGTCAATGACAGACACGCAAAAATATCTCCTATCGGCGAATTTTGGTACCGAATTTTATTTTTGTTGAATTCATCTCGCCATGCCTTCCACGGTCTGTATTTGAAATTTGATTTTCATTGCGTACATTAATTTCAGTTACATTCTATTAATTAAATTTCCATTCATAAAATAAATTTCCCAAGCAAGGAGAAATAATTTTATGACCGCTCGGTGTAGTGTCAATTTTTCAGTTTCTTAATTTAAGAAAGAAAAGTTATTGCATCCATCTTGAATTTTTAAGTTCTGGGGAAAAAAAGAGGCATAATATTCCTCCTTAATTGTAATTAAAAGTCGCTTTGAATAATCGCATTGACTATTTCGGCCGTCATTCGACAAAAGCTGATTTTTTTATCCTTCCAATCTGCATAAATCACGAGTTCCCTAATGTACTCCAGGCGTGTGTGTTTCCTACAAACTTTTCCACTTTTCCAAAACGGGAAAATCTCGGGAGTTACGGGGGAGGGGGAGACTTGAACAAACTCATGAATGAGAAAAAAATCTCTTAATTACTTATTCAAATGTGCCGGCGAGATATCCACGCCATTCAAGTTTTTACTCCATTTTTAAAAAGCAGAAGCCGATGAAACGACCCTTCAAGTTACTTAAGTTTATTTCATAATATTATTAAGTTGGTTTTGGATTTTGAACGCAAAATTGTGACGTCGGGTTCACGTAATGTTTTGAGGGTCGACTTTTGAATGATGGGAGAAGTATCCGTTGATTTGGGGTTCTGTTAATGGTTTAGTTTGAAATTTTTCTTTTGAAATGGATGAAAATTAGTTTTTTTTTACTTTTTTCGATTCAGGTTGTGTGGATAATTTATTTTTTAAAGTCATCAAATCCTTTACTTTTAAAAAGTTTGAACAATTATTCATTTCTTTTTATGTTTTATTTTGTATAATAAAATAATAATAACTTTTAAAATGTATTAAACCTTATAAAAATAACATATTATTATTATTACATGTAAAAAGTATACATGACAACACTATAACATTATTAATAATTATTATTAGATTAAAAATGATTTAATATTTACTTATAACATTACACTGAAGTGACGAAAGTCATGGGATAGCAATATGCAAATTTTCAGATGGCAATAGCATCGCGTAGAACAGGTATAAATGCGCAGTGCTTTCGCAGAGCTTTCATTTCTGTTCAAGTTATTCATGTGAAGAGGTTTTGACGTGATGATGACCGCACGACGGGAATTAACAGACTTTGAACGTTAGACTTTGGTTAGTTGGAGCTAGACGCATGGGTCATGCCAATTCGGAAATCGTTAGGGGAATTCAACATTCCCAGATCCACTGTGTCAAGAGTGTACCGAGAGTATGAAATTTCAGGCATAACATCCCACCATGGACAGCGCAGTGGTCGACCGCCTGCACTTAATGACCGAGTCCGGCGACGTCTGTAAAGAGTCGTAAATTCTAACAGACAAGCAACACTGCGTCAAATAACCGCAGAAATCAATGTGGGACGTACAAGGGACTTGTCTTTTAGAACTGTGCGGAGAAATTTGGCTTTCTTGGGCTATTCCAGCAGAAGACCGACTCGAGTGCCTTTACTGACAGAACGACATCGCCTGCAGCGACTGTCGTGGGCACGTGAGCATATCGGTTGGTCCCTAGATGAATGGAAAACCGTGGCCTGGTCCGATGAGTCACGATTTCAGTTGGTAAGAGCTGATGGTAGGGTTCGAGTGTGGCGCAGACCCCACGAAGCCATGGACCCAAACTGTCAGGAATGCACTGTTAAAGCTGGTGGTGGCTCCGTAATGGTGTGGGCTGTTTTTTCATGGCATGGACTTGGTCCTCTGGTGCGACTGGACCGAACATTGACTGGAAATGCTTATGTTCAGCTACTTGGAGATCACTTGCAGCCATTCATGGACTTCATGTACCCAAACAACGATGGGATTTTTATGGATGTCAATGCGCTATGTCACCGGGCCACAACTGTTCGCGATTGGTTTGAAGAACATTCTGGACAATTCCAACGAATGATCTGGCCACCTAGATCGCCCGTCATGAATCCCATCGAGCATTTATGGGACATCATCGAGAGGTGTGTTCGTGCCCAAAATCCTGCACCATCAACGCTTTCACAATTATGGACGTCTATCGAGACAGCATGGCTCAATATTCCTGCAGAAGACTTCCAACGACTTATTGAGTCCATGCCACGTCGAGTTGCTGCACTTCGCCGGGCGAAAGGAGGGCCGACACGATATTAAGAGGTATCCCATGACTTTTGTCACTTAAGTGTATATATTTTAATATATATTGTTATTATAACATTTAAAACGTTCTTTTAAATATACTTATATTAGTATAATGTAGAATATTGCACACAATACTATCAGTTTTGTAACGTTATCAATATACATTACAGATTTAACATACTCTTGCAGATAAAAAAATAAGGGGTTAGGTCTGGCGAACGAGATGGCCATTTCGTCGAAAAATAGCACTGATAACTATTGCAATAACCATTCGGGTAAACAGGATCTTATATTGTGCAAAAAATAGCAGTCAATCAAAAAATTTCTGACTGGACGTTAGCTCTCCCCTTTTTAAAAGGCATAAATGACGCTGCTGTCACGTAAGCAGTAGAAAATTTGTATACTCAACCATGGCAATGCAATATAAATGACAGACGCGCCAAAATATCTCCTATCGGCGACTTTTGGTGCTGAATTTTATTTTTGTTAATGTCATCTAGCCATGCGTTCCACAGTCTGTATTTGGTATTTGACTTTCTTACAGTTCATTAATTTCAGTTACATTCCATTCATTAATTTTCCATTCATAAAAGGACTTTCCCAAGCAGAGGAAAGAAATTTTATGACCGCTGGGTGTAATATCAATTTTTCAGTTTCTTAATTTAAGAAAGAAAAGTTGTGCATCCATCTTGAATTTTTAAATTCTGGAGGAAAAATAAAGGATAATATTCCTCCTTAACTGTAATTAAAAGTCGCTTTGAATACTCTCATTGACTATTTCGGCCGTAATTCGACAAAAGCTAATTTTTTTTCTCTTTTTAATCTGCATAAATCACGAGTTCCCTAATATACTCCAGGCGTGTGTGTTTCCTGCAGACTTTTCCACTTTTCCAAAACGGGAAAATCTCGGGAGTTACTGGGGGGAGAACTTGAACAAACTCATTAATTACATTAATGAGAAAAAAGTCTCTTAATTATTTATTCAAATGTGCCGGTGAGATATTCTCACCATTCAAGTTTTTCCACAATTTTTAAAAGCAGAGCCGATGAAACGACACTCGAAGTTATTTAAGTTTATTTCCTAATATTATTAAGTTGGTTTTGGATTTTTAACGAAATTCCTGTTGTCGGGCTCACGTAGTGCTTTGGGGCTCGACTTTTGAATGATGGGAGAAGTATCCGATAAATTGGGGTTCTGTTAATGGTTTAGTTTGAAATTTTCTTTTTGAAATGGTTGAAAAATAATTTTTGTACTTCTTTTTATTTAGGTTGTGTGGACAATTTATTTATAAAAATCATATACTCATTTTTCTTTCAAAATAGTTGAAAAATTATTAATCCCTTTTGATGTTTTATTTTTTATAATAAAATAATTATAACATTTAAAATGTATTAAACATTATAAAAATAACATATTAATATTATTATTACATGTAAAATGTATACACGGCAACACTATAACGTTATTAATAATTATTATAACATTAAAAATGTATTAAAATTTATTATATATTTTAATCTATATTGCTATTATAATAATCAATCATTATTATAACATTTAAAATGTTATCTTAAATATATTTATATTGGTATATTAAAAAATATTGTGTACGATACAATTATATGTTGTACTTATTTATTGTCTAAGTCCTTGTAATGTAATTCCTAATAAAGTATTTGCAGAGAAGTAATTAGTAAGAATTAAAAATGTATTAGCATATTATTATAACATTATTTATTATAACACTTGTATTGATCCTTATTATAACAAATAGTATTACAACATTTAAAACTTTCATTTAAACATACTTATATTAGTATAATGTAGTATATTGCGGACAGTTTTGTAACGTCATCAATATACATTAAGATACCCTTTCAGCTAAAAGTAATAAGGGTCCATTTCATCCAAAAATAGTAATGATAACTATCGCATTACCATTCGGGTAAAGCAGATCGCATATTCAGCACAAATTAAAAGAATTGCTGACTGAATGTTAGGTTTCCCCTTTTTAAGAGGATAAATAACGTTACTTTTATGTATGCAGTAGAAAATTTGTATACTCAACCATGGTAATGCAATGTAAATGATAGACGCGCCAAAATATCTCCTATCGGCGACTTTTGGTACTGAATTTTATTTTTACGGAATTCATCTCGCCATGCATTCCACGGTCTGTATTTGATATTTGACTTTCTTACCTTTTATTAATTTCAGTTACATTCCATTCATTCATTTTCCACTCATAAAATAATTTCCCCAAGCAGGGGAAAGAAATTTTATGACCGCTCGGTGTAATATCAATTTTTCAGTTTCTTGATTTAAGAAATTCAACAAGAAGGAAAAGTTATGCATCCATCTTGAATTTTTAAGTTCTAAAGAAAAAAAAAGGGTTAATATTCGTCCTTAATTGTAATTAAAAGTCGCTTTGAATAATCTCATTGACTACTTCGCCCAGTAATTCAACAAAAGCTGATTTCTTTTTCTCCTTCTAATCTGCATAAATCACGAGTTCCCTAATGTACTCCAGGCGTGTGCGTTTCCTGAAAACTTTTCCACTTTTCCAAAACAGGAAAATCTCGGGAGTTACTGGGGTGAGAACTTGAACAAACTCATTAATTACATTAATGAGAAAAAAGTCCCTTAATTATTTATTCAAATGCAGCGGCGAGATATTCTCGCCATTCAGGTTTTTACTCCCATTTTTAAAATGCAGAGCCGATGAAACGACCCCTCCGCCTCTCTGAGTTACTTAAGTTTATTTCCTAATATTATTAATTTGGCTTTGGATTTTTAAAGCAGAATTCCGTCGTCGTATTCACGTAATGCTTCAAGGCACAACTTTTGAATGATGGGAGAAGTATCCGTTGAATTGGGGTTCTGTTAATAGGTTCGTTTGAAATTTTCTTTTGAAAATGATGGAAATTAATTTTTTTCCTTTTTTCGATTCAGTTTGTGTGGATAATTTATTTTTAAAATTTAGATGGTAATTTTCTTTAAAATATTTTGAAAAATTATTCATTTCTTTTTAAGTTTTATTTTCTATAATAAAATAATTATAACATTTAAAATGTATTAAAAATTACAAAAATAACATATTATTATTATTATTACATGTAAAATGTATATACGACAACACTATAGCATTAATAATAATTATTATAATATTTAAAATGTTCTTTTAAATACATTTATATTATTAAAATGAAGGAATATTGTGAACAATGTAATTAAGTGTTCTATTTATTTATTTATTATTATGTGTTCTATTTATTATAACTCCTAATAAAGGATTTGCAGAGAAATATTTAGTAAGAATTAAAAATGTATTAACATTTAATTATTATAACATTATGTATTATAACATTTATATTGTTCCTTATTTTAACATTTATATACATTTTTATAATATTTAGAACTTTTTTTTAAATATACTTATGTTAGTATGATGTAGTATACTCCGCACAGTAGTATCAGCTTTGGAACGTCGTGAATATACATTACAGATTTAAGATACCCTCTCAACTTAAAGTAATAATGGGTTAGGTCTGGCGGAAGAGTTTGCCATTTCGAACAAAAATAGCGTTGATAACTATCGCATTACCATTCGGGTAAACAGGACTATATTGTGTACAAATTAACAGTCAATCAAAGCATTGCTGACTGGACGTTAGCTTTCACCTTTTTAAAAAGCGATAAATGCCGCTGCTGTCGCGTAAGCAGTAGAAAATTTGTAAAATCAACCATGACAATGCAATGAAAATGACTGAGGCTCTAAAATATCTCCAATAGGTGACTTTTGATACTTAATATTATTTTTGTTAAAGCCATCTCGCCATCTGTCTGTATTTGAAATTTGATTTCAGTTCCGTTCATTAATTTTAGTTACATTCCATTCATTCCTTTTCCATTCATAAAACAACTTTCCCAAGCAGGGTGAAATAATTTTATGATCGCTCGCTGTAATATGAATTTTTCAAGTTTCTTATTTTTAGAAAATTCAACAAGAAAGAAAAGTTATGCATCCATCTTGAATTTTTAAGTTCTGGAAAAAAAAAAAGGAATACTATTCCTCTTTAATTGTAATTAAAAGTCGCTTTGAATAATCTCATTGACTATTTCGGCCGTAATTCGACAAAAGCTGATTTCTTTTTCTGCCTTTAATTTGCATAAACCACGCGGCCCTAATGTACTCCAGGCGTATGCGATTCCTGAAAACTTTTCCACTTTTCCAAAACGGGAAAATTTCAGGAGTTACTGGGAGGAGGGAGGGGAACTTGAACAAACTCATTAATTACATTAATGAGAAAAAAGTCCCTTAATTATTTATTCAAATGTGCCGGCGAAATATTCTCGCCATTCAAGTTTTTACTCCCATTTTGAAAAGCAGAGCCGATGAAACGACCCCTTCGCCTCTCTGAGTTACTTAAGTTCATTTCATTTCCTAATATTATTGAGTTGAATTTAGATTTTTAACGAAAATTCTGTCGTCGGGTTCACGTAGTGCGTTAAGGCTCGAATTTTGAATGATGGGAGAAGTATCAGTTGAATTGGGGCCCCGTTAATGGGTTCGTTTGAAAAATTATTTTTGAAATGGAGGAAAATGAATTTTTTTGTTTACTTCTTTAGATTCAGGTTGTGTGGATAATTTATTTTTAAAATCAGATGACAGTTTTCTTTAAAATATTTTTAAAAATTTATTCATTTATTTTTAGGTTTTATTTTCCATAATATAATAATGATAACATTTAAAATGTATTAAACATTATAAAAACAACATATTATTATTATTATTACATGTAAAATGTATATACGATAACACTACAGCATTAATAATAAGTATTATAATATTTAAAATGTTGTTTTAAATATATTTATACTAGTAAAATGAAGGAATAGTGTGAACAATGCAATTATGTGTTCTATTTATTTATTTTTTAAGTTCTTGTAATGTAACTCCTAATAAAGGATTTGCAGAGAAATAGTTAGCAAGAATTAATAATGTATTAAAATTTAATTATTATAACATTATGTATTATAACATTTATATTGCTCCTTATTTTAACATTTAAATATTATTATACTATTTAAAACTTTCTTTTAAATATACTTATATTAGTATAATGTAGTATATTGCGTACAATACTATCAGCTTTCAAACGTCGTCAATATACATTACAGATTTAAGATACCCACGCAGCTAAATGTAATAAGGGGTTAGGTCTGGCGAACACGATGGCCATTTCGTCCAAAAATAGCACTGATAACTATCGGATTACCATTCGGGTTAACAGGATTATATTGTGCAAAAATTAACAGTCAACCAAAAAAATTGCTGACTGGACGTTTGCTTTCTCCTTTTTAAAAGAGATAAATAACGCTACTGCCACGTAATCAGTAGAAAATTTGTATATTCAACTTTGGCAAGGCATTGTAAATAATAGACCCACCAAAATATCTCCCATCTGTGACTTTCGGAACTGAGTTTAATTTTGTTAAATTCATCTCGCTATGCTTTCAACTGTCTGCATTTGAAATTTGATTTTCATACAGTTCATTAATTTCAGTTACACTCCATTCATTAATTTTCCATTTATAAAATAACTTTCCCAAGCAGGGGGAAATAATTTTATGACCGCTCGGTGTAATATCAATTTTTCAAGTGTCTTATTTTAAGAAAATTCAACAAGAAAGAAAAGTTATGCATCCATCTTAAATTTTTAAGTTCTGATGGAAAAAAAGGATAATATTCCTCCTTAATAGTAATTAAAAGTCGCTTTGAATAATCACATTGACTAATTCGGCCGTAATTCCACAAAAGCTGATTTTTTTTTCTCCTTCTAATCTGCATAAATCACGAGTTCCCTAATGCACTCCAGGCGTGTGCGTTTCCTGAACACTTTTCAACTTTTCCAAAACGGGAAAATCTCGGGAGTTACTGGGAGGAGGGAGCGGAACTTGAACAAACTCATTAATTACATTAATGAGAAAAAAGTCCCTTTATTATTTATTCAAATGTACCGGCGAGATAGTCTCGCCATTCAAGTTTTTACTCCCATTTTTAAAAAGCAGAGCCGATGAAACGACCCTCGAAGTTATTTAAGTTTATTTCCTAATATTATTCAGTTGGTTTTGGATTTTTAATACAAAATTCTGTCGTCGGGTTCACGTAGTGCATTAAGGCTCGACTTTTGAATGATGGGAGAAGTATCCGTTGAATTGGGGTTCTGTTAATGGGTTCGTTCGAAATTTTCTTTTCAAATGGACGAAGATTAATTTTTCTATTCATTTTATGTGGGCAATTTATTTTTAAAATCAGAAAACCCTTTTCTTTAAAAAAAATTATTAATTTCTTTTTAAATTTTATTCTCTATGAAATTATTATAACATTTAAATTGTATATATATATAACATTAAACGTACTAACATTTTATTATTATAGCATTTCAAATATATTTATATTAGTATAATAAAGAGTATTGTGCACAATGCCTTTCTTTTGTTCTAATGGAGCTGGCAAACAGACGGTTGTCTTTGATGTCTTAAGGCAAGCGCTGCGCCGACGTTACTCACTGAGTACTATCCAGGACATGCGTGCAGCTTGAAAATAAGCTACGGACACGGAGTAACAATACCCCCGCAACGCTCTACGATCATTTTTAGACCGGGACCTACGGTTTTTTAAAGTGGATTACAAACCCCTACAGACATCAATGGCACCACCGGGACTCGAACCGAAACCTGTGGTACTGAGCGCCAGAGCGTTAGCCACTAGGCCATTCAGGCCCTGCGTAAATGCACGATTATGTGTTCTACATATTTATTGTGTAAATCTTTATAGTGTAACTGATAAAGAATTTGAAGAGCATTAATTAGTCATCATCATCTGTAGCGCAACAGCCCCATGTTGGGTCAATGTCGACTGTTTACAGGCAGATTTCGAGACGGGAGACATTTTCTTTCTACGGGGTAGTGTTGTCAGTCCTACGCTCAACTCAGTACAGCCTTACTAGAACCAGGAACTGCGGTTCAAAGTGGATTCCAAATCACTAGTAACATCCATGGCACCACCGGGTCTCGAACCCGAAAACACGCGCCAGAGCGCCAGTCACTTGGCCATCATGCCCCAATGAAATTAGTAAGATTTAAAAATGTGTTTACATTTAATTATTATAACATTATATACTATAAAATTTATATTGTTCATTTTTATAACATCTAAAATATTCTTTCAAATATACTTAATATTAGTATAATGAAGAATATCGTGTACAATGTATGACTATGTGTTCTACATATCCATTGTCTAAGTTCTTGTAATTTAAAACCTGATAAAGGATTTGCATAGAAGTAATTAGTAAGAATTAAAAACGAATTAACATTTAATTATTATATTATAACATGTAAACTTTATTATAGTATTTAAAACGTTCTTTTAATGTACTTACATTAGTATAATGAAGAATATTGTGTACAATGTACGATTATGTGTCCTACATATTTATTGTATAAGTCCTTGTAATGTAGCTCCAAGAATTTGCAGGGAAGTAATTAGTAAGAATTATAATAGATTAAATGTCCAAAGTAAATAGTTACGATTAAATGTTGTAAAGTTCAAAGAATAAAAAACAGAATATAATAAATTAAATGTATCTCCAAATAACTTAATAATTAAAAAAATAACTAGCACATCAATTTTTTTTTTCAGAAATTATGATAATTTGTATAACCAGATTTAAAAATAGCATTATATACACTATCTTTTCAAGACAGAATCATTTTCATTATAAAAGGATTAATTTCTTAAATAACAATTTTTTTTCCATCCGAAAGATCAATTTTTTTTAAACCTTTCTTTTCTTCTTACAGAAATTGCTTTACTAAGTCTAAAATTGTTTTCTTAATCACATACTCTCATGTTCTTGGCACTTAAAAGAAATTTTCAATGTCTCGAAAACAGAATAAACTTGATTAAACCAAAATGAAGTTCACTAATAAAGAAGGAGTAAAAAAAAATATTAATTATCAGCCTAATCCTGCACCATTTTGGAAGGCATCTATGAAGCTTTGAAATTAAGGCTATTTGTGAAGGCTAACAAAGCTATGAGACTAATTAAGAGCCTTATCATAATAAAAGGAAAATAATTAGGAGAAATTATGAACATATCCGTATTTAACTTTTTTTTTATGTGCCCTGGTAATTTTTTAATGTTTTTGTTGAGGAAAAATTACTTTTAACAGATTTAAATTACTTTTGATTTTCGTCAAGAATTTTCGTAATTTTTTTAAATTACAAAATGGAATATCTAATTATTGATCAATATATTGTAACTGTACTACTGTGTTTGAAAAGTAAGACTAATTTTCAATTTAAAATTCCCGGGGCATATGGAATTTCAATTTTTTTTCTTTTTTAGGTTGCTGGCGCTGTCTTTGACATATGTGTGATATTTGATGTCGAAATATTGATTAGTGTTTAAGTTACACTGGGTTTTGTGAGATGCTAAAACTGATTCCGGCGATTTCTAAAATGTCTGAATGAATTGAACAAAAACTTGCAATCAATTTTTTAATTGATTCCAATAAATATACATAGGGAGTGTGTGAACTAATAGTAGGAATTGAAAAAACACTATAAAATTGGGTTATAAAAGCAATGATTGTGTTATTGCTAAGATAGTAGAAATTCGTAAAAGTATTTTAATTATGTTCAAATTAATATAAGAACATAAGAATGTAGCTGATTTAGTTAAGATTTTCATTTTAAATTATGGTAACTAATATTTAATTATAATAATAACTAATAATAATGGTAACTATATTATTATTAAGATTTTTCAAGAAATTAATTTATTTTCCATTAAGATCTTTCCTTTTTTTTTCCAAAATTAATAGCCTTCATTTGACCTTCAGCTCACATTTTTCATTGATGCGTATGTATAGCAATAGACATATGAATTAAATCGAAGTATCTATTCCAGGAAGTCTTTTTTCACCAAATTCATTAATTCCATATTTTCGTTGGTCATTCATTCCTTTTGCGTGTCCAAACGAGTCCGACCAAAATCTTTTGAAGAATACTTTTTTTTCCTTTTCACTTGTATTGTTTTTTTCAATTGCATTCAAAACCTGCAATCATCTTCAGGAGTAATTGTTGAGATTGCAGAAAGGAAGGGGAAAGGCCGTGAAAATAATACACGGATATAATATAATAACAGCAAATAATATAAGCTCAGGAAAAATTTAGAGAATTTCAAAAAAATTCTTTTTGGTTGCTTTCAAGAACGAAAAAATATTGAAAACATTTTTAAACCGAACTTGACGTAATCATCAGAAACAAAAGAGGGTGGAGGTAATTAAAATCTTTGTAATTATAAAACAAAGGGGACTGCTTTCTTGAAAAGAACACATAGGACCAAAAATCCATCGTTACCCGAACAGTATATGAAGTATTTATAATTAAAATTTTCATTCTTTCTAAAAGGCATTGTACAGATTTAAGTACGGGAGTCTTAATTATGCAGTTACAAAACTCTTAAAATGATGTTCTGTATTTTAAAATTAAATTATATGTTGCCTTAACTTACTACAGTGTAAAAAGAGTGAAAATTGCCACTACTGATATGTTAGTTAGTGGTTGAAAAATATCACTGAAATATATATATATATATGTGTGTGTGTGTGTGTGTGTGATATGTGTGATATGTTTTAGTTTTTCTATTTTAAAAGCTAATTCAAAATACAAATAATTATACGATTATTATCTGCATTGGCAAATTACTGAATATGACCTTATGTTGTTTCACTTCAAAGAAATTATATATTTTGTAACCATGCTTCCTCCTACGCAACCATGTTTTTTTCCTACTCACCGGCCCTGAATGGTCTGGCGCTCGGTACCCCAGGTTTCTGGTTCGAGTCCCGGCGGGGCCATGGATGTTTGTAGTGGTTCGGAATCCACTTTAAACTGTAGGTCCCGGTCTATTTAGTCCTCGTAAGACAGACGATGACCGTAGAGAAATCAAACCAAACCAAACCTACTCAACGGCAGGAGCTCCCTCTGTGGCTTTCAGGAGAAGCTGTCAGTAGTCCTCGAGACTCTCACCCTAGAGGAAGTACAGCGCAACCGGTGCCGCTGAGACACGTTTAGTTTGCAATCTCTCATCTGGAGAGAAAATATATTCAACGCAACCCTGCGTAGTACAGTAGATGACTTACAGACTCTGACCCGGAGTGGAAGTATATTTCCAGAGAACAGCTGAATATCTTTATTTCTTTTTAAATGTGTTAAATATTGTCTGTAATTAATTGTAAGTGTATGATATATGTGTGTGTGTCAATAAAGCTGTGAATTATCCAACCTGCGCCTGGCAGCGAGGTAGTCAATTGGCTATCGATTTAACCTTGGTATCACGGACTTCAGGTTCGAATCCTGGCGGGGGCATGGATGTTTGTGAGTGGTTCGGAATCCGCTTTAAACTGTGCGTCCCCGTCTGTTTAACCCTCGTGACACAAGATGACCGTAGAGCGACAAACCAACTTGCGTCTCAAGTCTCAACCCAACCACACCCAGTTACAATCTGGTTGAACAACTGCACACTACAATATTATTTATTTTGGTTAACTTTATGAAGAAAAATTATTACTATTAAGATTTTCAAGAAATTAATTTATTTTCTATTAAGATCTTTCCTTTTTTTTTCTTTCCAAAATTAATAACCTTCATTTGACCTTCAGCTCACATTTTTCATTGATGAGTATGCTAGCAACTGACATATGAATTAAATCGAAGTATTTATTTCAGGAAGTCTTTTTTCATCGAATTCATTAATTCCACTTTTTTTGTTAGTCATTCATTCCTTTTGCGTGTCCAAACGTGTCCGACGAAAATCTTTTGAAGAATACTTTATTTTTCGTTTCACTTGTATTGTTTTTTCACTCCACATTTCGTTGGGCATCTTTGGTAACGGAAACCTGCAATCATCTTCAGGAGTAGTTGTTGAGATTGCAGAAAGGAAGGGGACAGGCAAGGAAAATAATACACGGTGGAAGATTTATTGCTGTTGTTTTCGGATTAGAGGGTTATACGGTAAACGAGGTAGAATGTCTTGCAGTTTGTAATTAAATAAAAAGGAAATAAATATTACTTTTAGAAGGAATATTATTACAGCCTTCGAATTGAAAGTAGAATGAACTGCTTTGAATTTGGAAAAATAATATATTTTTTTTTGTCTTCAGTCAGCAAAATTTGTATATCAGGACATTAAAAAAAATACAGCATGATATTTGGTTTAATTAAAGTGTATGCACAACCGAATATCAAACTGCACGAGATTTTAAAAAATTTAAAAAAAAAGGTTTTTAATGTAATAATTATAGGTTTATATAATCAGTGGCAAAATAAATATAAAATTAATTATGAAGATTTAAACTTAAATGAAATTTTTATTTTTCTGTAATTTGTATTCCATTTATTTTCCTTCTAAAAGTCTTTTTCAGAATGTTATCCAATAAAAAAAAATAAAGTAAACTATTAATTATACCTTATTGTAACTCTCAAATATATTTTATTCATTAATTATCTTTTAGAAAAGAATGTAATTTTGCAAAGTTAACTAACCTTTTGAACTGACAAAAATTCTTATTTCATCATTGCTAATTTTTTTGTACCAGATCCCTTTTCAGTTGCCTAAGAGATCTGGAGATGTAGTTGATAAAGGGGTAAAAGTTCGCAACTTGTAATTTTTTCGTTAAGATCTTTTATAACAATATAATTAAGTCGGCTTACAAATTTTTTCCATATTTTTGCTACTACTGTTTGCTATTTCTATCTTATTTTATCAATATGAACGTAGTACATGAACGGTCTAATATGAACGTAGAGCGTTGAGTTGGAGTGTTACTCGTGTCCGTAGCATATCTTCAAGTTACACGTGCCAACCTGGGTAGTGCGAAATGAGTAAAAACAATGCAGCCTTGCTTATGGCATAAATATTACCTGTCTCTGTATTGCCAGATGCATTAGAATAACAACTTATGTATTGATATGCATATATATATATATATATATTATATTTATAAATACATATATGAAGAGAGAGACTGAGAGCAAGAGAAAGAGATTTATATGCTTATAATTAAGATTTTCCAAAAAATTAATTTATTTTCTATTAAGATTTTGCCTATTTTTTCAAAATTCATAACCTTCATTTGACCTTCATGTAAGACTTCTCATTGATGAGTTTGTATGCCAATTGACCAATGAATTAAATCGAAGTATTTATTCTAGGAAGTCTTTTCGCATCGAATTCACTAATTCCAACATTTTTGTTAGTCATTCATTCCTTTTGCGTGTCCAAACGAGTCTGACGAAAATCTTTTTTAAAATACATTTTTTTTTTCCTTTTTCACTTGTATTGTTTTTTTCCCCCTCACATTTCGTTGGGCATCGTGGTAATGCAATCATCTTCAGGAGTAATTGTTGAGATTGCAGACAGGAAGGGGAAAGGCAAGGAAAATGATACACGGTGGAAGATTTATTGCTGTTGTTTTCGGATTAGAGGAGTTATACTATAAACGAAGTAGAAGTGCCTAGTAGTTTGTAATTAAATAAAAAGGAAATAAATATTACTTTTAGAAGGAATATTATTACAGCCTTCGAATTGAAACTAGAATGAGCTGCGTTGAATTTGGAAAAATAATTTTATTTTTAAAGAATCAGACTATGTTTATCTTCAGTCAGCAAAATTAGTATATCAGGACATTCAAAAAATTCAACAGAATATTTGGTTTAATTAAAGTGTATGCACAACCGAATATCAAATTGCACGAGATTTTAAAAAATTAAAAGAAAAAAATATATTTTTAAGGTAATAATTATAGGTTTATATTACAATCACAGTTATTTATATACAGGCTGATTATAATTAAAGTACCACTTTCATAATGCTGTAAAAAAAGAACCACTTGTGACAATGAATTCAACTTTGAACTGAAGGTTTTTAAAAATTAAAAAAAAAAAAGGTTTTTTAATGTCATAATTATAGGTTTATATTGCAATCACAGCAATTTATGGGTATCAAACAATGGCAGCACATTAAAGAAAAAAAAAAAACCACAAATTAAAAAAATAATCTTTGTTTATTTCATTATTTCTTAACATTATATTAATATTTATATCACAGTGACCATTTATTGGAAGATTTAATTCTTTTACTTTACAAGTTAGTTCAAAATACAAATAATTGTATAATGAATAATAATTTATAATGAAGATTGAAACTAAACTAAAATTTTTATTTTTCTGTAATTTGTATTCCATTTATTTTCCTTCTAAAAGTCTTTTTCAGAATGTTATCCAAAAAAAAAAAATAAAGTAAACTATTAATTATACCTTATTGTAACTCTCAAATATATTTTATTCATTAATTATCTTTTAGAAAAGAATGTAATTTTGCAGTTAACTAACCTTTTGAACTGACAAAAATTCTTATTTCATCATTGCTAATTTTTTTGTACCAGATCCCTTTTCAGTTGCCTAAGAGATCTGGAGATGTAGTTGATAAAGGGGTAAAAGTTCGCAACTTGTAATTTTTTCGTTAAGATTTTTATAACAATATAATTAAGTTTGCTTACAAATTTCTTCAATCTTTTTTTTTGATCAATATGAAAGTAGTATATGAACTGTCTAATATGAACGTAGAGCGTTGAGCTGGTAGTGTTACTCGCGTCCGTAGTATATCTTCAAGATACACGTGTCCCTGGGTAGTAATAAATGAGTAACAACAATGCAGCCCTTACTTATGACATAAAGATTAACTGTCTCTGTATTGACAGATGCATTAGAACAGCTACGTATATTGATATGCATATATATATACACTCAAGAGCCAAAACATTATGACCACCTGTCAATAACGAGTTGGCCCACCTTCGGCACCCACAGCTTCAACCCGCCTTGGCATCGATTAATACCACCACTTAATACCAGTTAAATACCACTTCCACCTGTTCACGTGCCTTCCACGTCATCCAGGCGGGTTCATTGCAAAATGTAGGGGTCGTCCTAATGTTTTGGCTCTTGAGTGTGTGTATATATATATTATATTTGATATATACATAAACAGAGAGTGTGTGTGAGAGAGAGAGAGAGAGACTGAAAGAAAGAGATTTATATGCTTATAATTAAGATTTTCCAAAAAATTAATTTATCTTCTATTCAAATCTTGCCTTTTTTTTCGAAATTAACAACCTTCATTTGACCTTTAGCTCAAACTTTTCTTTGATCAGTATGTATGCCCACTGACAGATGCATTGATTCGAAGTATTTATTCGCGAAAGTCTTTTCACATCGAATTCACTATTTCCAACCTTTTTGTTAGTCATTCATTCCTTTTGCGTGTCCAAACGTGTCTGACAAAAATCTTTTGAAGAATACTTTTTTTTTCGTTTCATTTGTATTGTTTTTTTCCCTCTACATTTCGTTGGGCATCTTTGGTAACGGAAACCTGCAATCATCTTCAGGAGTAATTGTTGAGATTGCAGAGAGGAAGGAGAAAGGCAAGGAAAATAATACACTGTGGAAGATTTATTGCTGTTGTTTTCGGATTAGAGGGGTTATACGGCAAACGAGGTAGAATGGTCTTGCAGTTTGTAATTAAATAAAAAGAAAATAAATATTACTTTGAGAAGGAATATTATTACAGCCTCCGAATTGAAACTAGCTTGGAAAAATAGTTTTTTTTAAAGAATCGTACTATGTCATCAGTTAGCTTAATTAGTATATCAGGATATTGAAAAAAATGCAACAGGATGTTCACTTTAATTAAAGTGTATGCATAACCGAAACTCAAATTGCATAAGATTTTTAAAACAAAAAAAAGCTTTTGTAATGTAATAATTATAGGTTTATATTACAATCACAGCTATTTATATGCAGGGTAATTATAATATAATATTAGAAAAAAAGAAATAAAGATATTAGAAAAAAAATACAACAGGATATTTGCTTTAATTAAAGTATATGGACAACCAACAATCAAATTGCACAAGATTTTTAAAATTAAAAAAAAAAATTTTTTTTACCGTAATAATTATAGGTTTGTATTACAGTCACAACAATTTATGTACATCAAACAATGCCAGAACAGTAATGAAAAAAATTTAAATAAAATGATTTTAATTTATTTCATTGTTTCTTGACATTATATTTATTTTTATATGACAGCGACCATTTATTGGATGTTTTAGTTCTTTTATTTTACAAATTAGTTCAAAATACAAATAATTGTAATTATTTTAAAATACAAATAATAATAAATAATTTATATTCATTCGGAAGTAAATATAAAAAGAATTATAATGAAGATTTAAACTAAAATGAAATTTTTATTTTTCTGTAATTTGTATTCCATTTATTTTCCTTCTAAAAGTCTTTTTCAGAATGTTATCCAATACAAAAAAATAAAAGTAAACAATTAATTATACATTATTATAACTCACAAATATATTTTATTCACTAATTTTGTTTTCAAAAAGAATGTAATTTTATAGTTAACGAATCTTTTCAACTGACAAAATTTCTTATTTTATTATTACTAATTTTTTTTGTTGTTTCACATTTTTTCAATTGCCAGAAAGATCTGGAGATGCAGTTGATAAAGGGGTAAAAGTTAGTAACTTGTAATTTTTTTCGTTAAGATCTTTTATAACAATATAATTATATTTGCTTACAAATTACTTCAATATTTTCATTACTATTGTTTGCAATTTTCTGTCTTTTTTATCGAATGAGACAAAAGTGAGACAGTTTCCCTGAAGATTTCTTTACACTTTTCACAAGAAACATTATTGATAATCTTTGCGATAGTAAAGAAATATGATTTATAGAGTTTAGAGTTAATTATAAAAATAATACCCTGATTAAACTTTATAAAAAGGTATAGAGTGTCATGCAAATTTTGCAGTTATACAATGTAATGCAATGTAATTTAGTATCATTGGGAAAAAAATTCTGACATAATCTACTTAAAAACGAATAAAGATGAATTAAACTAAATGAATAAGATGAATAAAATTCGGCATATACTGTTAAAAAATGCAGGTAGTTTTAGTATCATTGGGAAAAAAATTCAGCATAAGATAATAATAATAAAGATTTAAAGTCATTCCAAAAAAAAAAAAAAAAAAATCCGGCATAAACTTTTTTAAAATGAATAAAGATTTAATATCATTTAAAAAAAATCCAACATAAAGTCTTTAAAAATGAATAAAGATATAGTATCATTGCGAAAAAAATCCATTACAAACTGTTTAAAAATGAATAAAAATTTAATACCATACGGAAAAAATTCCAACATAAACAGTTTAAAAATGAATAAAAATTTCTATCATTGGAATAAAAATTCCAGTATAAACATTTTTAAAAATGGATAAAGATTTAGCATTAATAGATTTCCTGAATGGTAGTTCAGTTGCAAATTGTGCAGGTGGAATTGTGGCACTGTTGCAGTTACGAGGTGACTCGATGGCGAATGTGGTGTGTATAGCATGAATAGTCAGTCTTCTGATTGGAATTTTGCAGATTTTATTCCATAAGATGCATGGCAGTTACCCATAAAAGTCCTCCCGGAAGATACTGCCCTCTCCAACATCCGTCAGTGGTCTGTTTATGGTATACGAGAGGCCCACCTATGTTCCCCCTCATTTTCTATGTTCTACATAGCCCTGGGTACGGGAATTAGATGTGGAGAAAATAAAAAAGAGTCGTTGGATTATTTTTGATTAAGTTAATAAAAAAATTATTGCTCGTTTCACGTTATGAAGAAATTTATGAGACATCTGAACTGACTTCACTTTTTTTGAGCAACGAAAAATGTAATATGTAATATAAAGCAAATTAAAATTTTTTGGGGATAAAAAGTGAAATTATTTTATATCAGTATATTTAATTAAGTATAATAATGAAAAAAATTGCCTGCGTGTAATAAAATATAATATTAAAGTCAGGAACATATATAATGCCATTTTACATTAAAATATTTTATGATAAATTTTTAAATGTGTTTTATTATTATATTTTTTTTCACTAAGATTATTTATAAGAGAAACATAATTCTTTTTCTATGATTAAATTTTTAGTTAAAATTATAATTCTTTTATGTAAACACAAATGAAAATGGTTAAAAGCATTCCTCAAATAATATTTTTTTTTACTAATTTTTCAAAACGAATAAAAAAAACCAATTAGAATTTTCATTAAAATTGTTCTCTATTAGCTGCATTTCAATAGAATGATTCCTACCTGTTTTCGTCTATTTCCATAACAAAAACAGCATGCAGAGGTTTGTTCAATTTAGCTTACATTCATCGTCAATTCCTTTTTAACATTTATCTGTTTTCCAAGTGTGATTAGACTTTAAAATGTTTTTCTGTATTTTTTATGCAATTTATAAAAGAAGCACATGGAAATATAAGACATTTAATAGATCAAGTGGATTTATCAAGCTTTAAATTATTCAGTAGGCTTAGACACGATTTAAGGATGTTATAATAAAATAAAGAATTGGATATCAAAATATTTAGAAAACATAAAAACTGATATATACATATTAAAACTTAAAATTCAAAAAAATAAATGATATTTTCACAAACTATCATCATTTTTAAAGTGAAGATTATTTATTTTTATTACTTATATAGTAATAATTTCAAAGAATAATAATATATAGTTTAGATTAACATAAAAAATTGCGAAGTAATTTATTTTTGTTTTTACTGTTAAAAAAGCTAACATGTAATATTTATGGAACGTAACATTTTTTTAAATCTTAGAAAAAGAAAAAAACTTATAATAGTTCTTTGTAAACATAAAATAGTTTTCTTGACGTTAAGTTTAAACTAAGTTAAATTAACGTTAGTTAACGTTAATTTCTAACGTTATTTTAGTTTCATTATCAACTTAGAATTCAATACAAGTTACAATTAATTTCCCAATATGTGTATTACATTAAAAAAAATGATTGTGATATGTTTGGAAAAATTCTTAATTTTTATACATCATGCTTTTTGTATATATTTAAAAAGATCATACAAGTTATGTATAAATAAAAAGTTGTTAAACATATGAACTAAAAATTTTAGTTACTTAAAGACAAATAACTTCATTCTCTTTATTTTTTATCATCAAATCACGAAGTGATTCACGTAATTGTTTTTTACCTCTAATTTTTATTTCATAGATTTTAAAATTTGGAACATGTGTTAATATCGAAATAAAAAAAAATAAAGTAAAAATATTTGGAAATTATTTTTATTGATTGTTGATTTTACAAACCGTCAGACCTACAGTTCAACGCGGATTCTGAACCACTCACAAACATTCATGTCACAGCCAGGAATCCAACCTGAACGCCTGAACCAAACGCCAGAGCGCCAGCCAATTGGCCGTCAGGCTGAATGTCGCACTGTCACTGTGCTTGAATGTCACATCTTTCCTTTTTTTATGATTAACTTTTGATGTGGGGTGCGCAGTAGATCTACCTCCCCGTGGTGCACCTGGTAACACTTTTTAGTGGCTAAAAGATCTACAACTTGGCATTATGTCTTCCTCCCCTCATCTTTGATACTCTTCGAGTCCTACAGTGGAATGCCGGTGGACTGTCTCAATCCAAGCGCGCAGAGCTTTTGCTGACTCTGTGTGAGAAGGATATTGATGTCTTTACTATTATGGAGGCTAATTTGACAACCGACTGCCTGCGAAACCATCTTTACAGACTCGAAATTGTTCCTTCCCCGATATGCACCTCTGGAGAGGCCGTGGACTCCCCGCATCTACTTCACTATACTGCTCTGAGCAAGACTTTTCTCGTCGGGCGATATTGGGAGGCTAGAGATATGTTAGATTAATGAACTCTGTTTCACCATGTTTTGTTGTATTCTCTGTTCTTTTTTATTTTTCATTGTTCTTTTTTTTGCTGTAATTGTTCATAGTCTGCCATTGGAAATAATAATAATAAAAAAATAAATAAACTTTTGATGTTTGTCAATTTGTAACATAATAATTCAATAAGGAATTTTACATAACTTGGGTCCATTATAATAACCCTCGCCCTTTTACCAAACTAGTTTAAAATACAGTATTTCATAATTTGTCATGGCGTAATTTGTTAAAATCTTATTGGAATCGCATAGCTTCTTTGGAGGAAACGCTTACAAGTTGGATTTTTTATTATTTAAAATGATAGATTGATAAATATATTTATGTAACTTCTTCTTCAATGGAGCAAAAATTCCCAATGGTGTGTCAAGGCCGTCTGCCTGTTGATCGATTCCGAAACATGACGGCCTTGGCCCACAAAGGAGCTGTTGCGCCAATGAAAAAGATTGGTTTGGTTTGTCGCTCTACGGTCATCTTGTGCACACGAGGGCTGAACAGACCGGGACCTACAGTTTAAAGTGGATTCCGAACCATTCACAAATATCCATGCCACAGAAGAAAGTATCTCCTGCTTCGGAATCTTCCAATAGGCAGACGGCCTTAGACCACCATGGGCCTGTGGGGCCAATGAAGAAGAAGAATATCATTTGGGCCTGAGGATAACATTCCCATGAGTTTGCTTTATTAGAAACAAAAAATATATATATATTACAAAATACATTGCCTAATATGGGACATTTAAAAGATGATTCAATTTCAATTTCATTCTAAACTGTCTCTATCCAAACTGTATTCTAGATCATATCCCAATTTAGGATATAAATTGTGTAAGCTAATCAAACAGTTAAGTTATGAAACCACTCTTTTTTTACATGAAGTATTATTTTTCTATTAACTGTCAGTTCAGGTTAAAAAGATTTTTAAAGTAAAACTTGCAAGAGACGAAGTTGCACTCTCGCCCCTGGAGTGATTGAAGAGTTCCTTCACTCTGCAGAAAGGGCTCCTCGGGTCCGCCATCTATCTTTGCAAGTGTCGATATTCCATTCCACCTTTCCGAGAACATCGCGCAAATATTTTGGATCACTCGAGGGTTCTCCTTCTGTGCTCCACAATCGGGGTGTGTCGTTTGGGGGGGGGTTGATTGAGGAAAGAGCTCTTCCTTTGTCAAAATGAAACTTCGATTTCATTCGTCTGGGACAGAAGTGTTCAGGAAGGGAAACATTTGTAATTTGTTTCCCGTGTGATCGTTTCAAGGGATTTGTTGTGATAATTTTCCGATATGGAAATCTTTTACATGAAACTGTTACTTCAATATTTGTGAGTTGGGAAGATTAGTTGTTGTTTTTCTTCAATGTTTGAATGAAATAGATTAGATGTTCAGAAATTGGAAGAAATGTTACATTATTTTATATTCTGTTAATTTTTTCTTTTACATTCTGTGTAAATGTTTGTCATATTCTGCTGCATTTAAATGTTTAAAAAAATAGGACCACTTTAGTAATCTAATGAAGCTTTTAATGAAGTTGTATTTTAAGGGCTGATCGCCGAGTGATTAGCGCACGGCCATTGGTACCACAGTCTTCAGGTTTGAATCCTGGCGGGGACATGTGGGCTTGTTAGTGTCTTGTAATCAATGGTAACCTATTGGTCCAGTCTGTCTAGCCTAAAGTGTACAAAAATGACAGGTGACAAATCGGGTAGGTTTCGGGTACGTGCCCTAGCATTGCTATAAATGTTTGTAATGGTTCAGAATCAACTTTAAACTTTCGGTCCTGGTCTAATATGACTGTAGAGGGCTGTATGTAGTTCTGACAACACTATACATTAAAAAAAAACATCTTATGTGTGGGGTTTGAGTCCTGGCTGTTGAATAAATGCTTGTAGTAGTTCAGAATCCTCTTTAAACAGTAGATCTTGGTATAATATGACATATAGCGTTGGGCGTAGGGTTGACAACCCAACCCGTAAAAAGAAAACATCTCACGTTTTGAGATCTGATAGTAGTCAGACGATCTTAGCCCACCAAGCGGCTGTTGCGCTAATGAAGAAGAAGAATATCATTTGGGCCTGAGATTAACATTCCCATGAATTTGGCACATTGGAAGAGAAAAAGGCTCTTACTAAAAATAGATTCACAAACAATTTTCAATAACTTTCTAAACTGTCTCTATCCGATCATTATTCAAGAATATAAAATCCCACTTTCAGATATAAGTTGTGTAAGATAATAAAGCAGTTAAGCTACGAACCCCTCTTTTTTATACGAAGCATTATTTTTCTATTAACTGGCAGTTCAGGTGAAAAAGATCTTCAAAGTAAAACTTCGAAGAGATGAAGTTGCACTCTCTAGGTGAATATTTTGGATCACCCAAGGGGTTCTCTCCTGTGCTCTACAATCGTTTGGAGGGGGAAGGGGAGTGATGAGGAGAGAGCTCTTTCTTTGTCAAAATGGAACTTCGATTTCATCTGTCTGGGACAGAAGTGTTTGGGATGGAGAACATTCGTAATTTGTTTCCCGGGTGATCGTTTCGAGGGATTTGTTGTAATAATTTTCCGATATGGAAGTCTTTTGCATCAAACTTTTACTTCAATCTTTGTGAGTTGTGAAGATTGTTTATTTTTTTCAATGTTTGAATGAAATAGGTTAGATGTTCAATGTTACATTAGTTTATATCCTGTTAATGTTTTCTTTTAGATTTTGTGTGAATTTTTTTTTCATTTTCTACTATATTTAAATGTTTAAAAAATGGGAGAATTTTAGTAACATAATTAGGATATTAGTTTTATTTATGAACTGGTTGTAATTTAGAGGCTGATCAGCGAGTGATTAGCGCTCGACAAGTGGTACCACATTACCCTTGATTGAGGTTGGACCCTTGGTTACCCACAGTACCCTTGGTATCCACCGCATACGTTGAGGTTCGATTCCTGGCGGTGGTATGGATGCTTGCTCGTTGTTCGTTATCACTGTAAAACTGTAGGTCCAGGTTTAATTAGCTTGAAGCGGGCAAAAATGACTGTAGAGCAACAAATCAGACTATAATTCTGGATCTCGGTACCAAAGGTTTCGGGTTCGTGTCCTGGAGTTGCTATGATTGTTTGTAGTGGTTTAGAATCCACTTTACACTCTCGGTCGCTGTCTAATATGACTGTAGAGTGTTGGACGTAGTGCTGACAACACTATCCAAAAGACGTAGTTCTGACAACAACATCTTCAAAAGAAAGTAACATCTTATGTTTGAAGTTTGATTCGCTATACAACAGATGCTTATAGTGGTTCAGAATACCCTTTAAATAGTAGGCCCCGATGACTATAGAGAGTTGGGAACAGGGCTGATAAGCCAACCCGTAAAAGGAAAACAACTCGTTTCGTAATCTAACAGTTGTCAGTGTGCTAAAGGCCTGTTGTGCCAATGAAGAAGAAGAACGTTTGGGGTTGAGATTAACATTCCCATGAATCTGCTACATTGGAAATAAAAAATCTCTTATTAAATATTCTGTCTAATACGAGACATTTAAAATCGATTCACAATTTTCAATTTCTTTCTAAACTATATCTATCCAAACTTTATTCAAGAACATAAAATCGTAATTTAAGATGTAAGTTGTGTAAGATAATAAAACTGTTTAGTTATGAAACTCTATTTTTTTTCATACGAAGCATTATTTTTCTATTAACTGGCAGTTCAGGTTAAAAACATTTTTTAAAGACTTCGAAGAGACGAAGTTGCATTTTCGTCTGGAGTGATTGAAGAGTTTCTCTTCTCTCCAGAAAGAGCTCCTTGTGGCCGTCATTTATCTTTGCAAGTGCCGATATTTTATTCCACCTTTCGGAGTGCATTGCGTGAATATTTTGAATCGCTGAAGAGGTTCTCTTCTGTGCTTCACAATCGGAGTGTGTCGTTTGGGGGAGGGGGGAGGAAAGAGCTCTTTCTTTGTCAAAATGGAACTTCGATTTCATCCGTCTGGGACAGAAGTGTTGGGATGGAGAACATTTGTAATTTGTTTCCGGTGTGATCGTTTCGAGGGATTTGTTGTAATAATTTTCCGATATGGAAGTCTTTTGCATCAAACTTTTATTTCAATATTTGTGAGTTACGAAGATGGGTTTTTTTTTTTAATGTTTGTACAAAATAGGTTAAATGTTTAATGTTACATTACTTTATATTCTAGTATTTTTTTCTTTTACATTTTGTGTAAATTTTTTTCATATTCAGCTACATTTGAATGTTTAAAAAATGAGAGTATTTTAGTAGCCTAATTTGGATATTAGATTATTTTAATGAACTGGTTTAAATTTGCTTCAACAAATTTCAAACAAGTAGTAATAGCATTCGCTAAAATGACAAGACAATGTCACATTTCCGAAATATCCTGAGGTTTGGTTTGGTTTGTTTTGTCGCCCTACCGTCATTTTGTGCACATTTTGGGCTCATTAGATCGGGACCTACACTTTAACGTGGATTAAGAACCACTAAAGAGTATCCATTCTACCTCCAGGATTTTGTGTAAATTTAATTGAAGCCTATGGTACCAAAAGCCAGAGGTCCTTTAATTTAGGAACCTGATTATGGAGTGATTGGTGCTCTGGCGTTGGATACCCCAGGTTCTAGGTTCCAGTACCTGCTGTAGCATGGATGTTATAGACGTTCAGAATCCACTTTTAAACTGCAAGTTCTGGTCTAATAAGAATGAACTACTACTGCACCACACCACATCACTGTGCCTAGAGCTGAATTGCCCCTTTACAATTTCGAAATGATGTGGGTGAGAAATCTGATTGGATTCTGTGACTCTCTACAGTCCTGTGAGACAAGGATCTATGGCTTAAAGTGGATTCCTAACCACTACAAACGTCCATGGCACCGCTGGGACTTCAATCCGAAACCTGTGGTACCGAGCACCACGCACCACAGCGATAACCACTCGGCCCTTAGGCCGCAGACTAATAAAACTGTAGAGCATTGGAGGCAGTGCTGACAATCTACCCACTAAAAAGAAAACATTTCCTGTATCGAAATCTGCCAAAAGGCTGGCAACCTTAACCCCCTAAGGGGCTGTTGCGCAATGAAGAAGGGAGAGTTTTTTTATTTTATGAGCATGCGCGCTAGGGAGAAAAAGCTAACAGACGTCCAAAATACGGTATGCAAAAACTCTTTATTATCATTTGGGCAAAAGAATAACATACCCATGACTTTTCTATGTTAGAAACAAAAAAATCTCTTACTAAATATTCTGCCTAATATGAGATATTTAATAAAGGAATCACAAACAATTTTCAGGTTTTTTTTCTAAACTGTCTCTATCCGATCATTATTCAAGAATATTAAATCCCACTCTAAGATATAAGTTGTGTAAGATAATAAAGCAGTTAAATTATGAACCCCTCTTTTTTTTATCTGAAGCATTATTTTTCTATTAACTGGCTGTTCATGTTAAAAAGATTTTTCTAAAGTAAAACTACGAAAAGCCGAAGTTGCACTCGTCCCTGGAGGGATTGAAAAGTTTCTCCACTCTCTAGAAAGAGCTCCTCGGGTCCGCCATCTATCTTTGCAAGTGTCGATATTCTATTCCACCTTTCCGAGGACATCGCGTGAATATTTTGGATCACTCAGGGTCACTTTGGATCACTCTTCTGTGCTTCAAAATCGGGGTGTGTCGTTTTGGGGAGAAGGGGGAGGCGAGGAAAGAGCTCTTCCTTTGTCAAAATGGAACTTCGATTTCATTCGTCTGGGACAGAAGTGTTTGGGATGGAGAACATTTGTAGTTTGTTTCCGGTGTGATCGTTTCGAGGGATTTGTTGTAATAATTTTCCGATACGGAAGTCTTTTGCATCAAACTTTGCTTCAATCTTTGTGGGTTGTGAAATTTGGTTGTTGATTTTTTTTATAATGTTTGAATGGAATAGTTTAGACGTTCAATGTACATTATTTTATATTCTGGTAATTTTTTCTTTTATATTCTGTGTGAATTTTTACATATTGTTTCACATTTAATTGTTAAAGTGGGAGGATTTTAGTAACCTAATTAGGATGTTGGGGCCTGGTGGCCGAGTGATTAGCTCTCCGGCACTCGATGCTACAGGTTTCAAGTTCGAATCTCGGCAGTGACACTGATGTCTGTAGGGAATCTACGGTATAAATATCTACTTTAAACCGTAGATCCCACTCTAATACGGCTGTAGAGCGTTGCGTATAGGGCTAACAACCCTACCCAGTAAAAATAAAAAAAAACATGTCCTGTTTCGAAATCTTCCAGTAGGCCACAGCCCTACGCCCACCGTGGAGCTCTCACAACATTGAAAAACAAGAATTAGAGTATTAGTTCTTTTAATAAATTGGTTGTAATTTAGGAACCGGTTTTCCAAATGACTAGCGCTCTGGAGCTCGGCGCCACAGGTTTCGGGTTCGAATTTCGGCGTTGCCATGCCATGTATGCCTGTAGTGTTTCGGAATCTAGTACGTCCCGGTATAATAAAATTGCAGAGAATTGGGTGTAGTGCTGACAAATGTAACATTGGGTGTAGTACTGTAGAGTATTGGATGTAATGCCTCTTCCGTAAAAAGTAAACAATATCTCATGTTTCGGAATTTGCTAGTAGGCCCACCCTGGGGCTGTCGTATCATTGAAGAAGATATAAGAATTATAAGCAAATAGGGTATTTATTTAACTCTATTATAATTATATATAATAATTGTATAGTGATGGCAGAGTGACTGGAACTCTGGCTCTCGGTACCCCAGGGTTGGGTTCGTATTCCGGTGGTGCCATGGATGATTATAGTGTTTCAGAAACCACTTTAAATGGTAGATTCCGATCTAATATTACCTTAGAGCGTTTGGCGTAGTGCGTATAACCTAATCCGTAAAAAGAAAATATCTCCTATTTTTGAATCGGTCAGTAGGAAGAAGGCCTTGGCACACCATTGAAAGAGGAGAAGAATGTAATTTATTGGCTACTCTATGTAGATCAAAGATGTTGAATACTGGTATATTAAATAAAAGTATCACTTTCAGCAACTTATTCCCTTGCTTGAATTTAACAATTTACTTAATATGGTAAAAATAATTATAAAAATATTTCAGTTAACTAATTGCCAGCAGTTAAGTATGTACATTGCTTTTTCGATATTCAGTTGAAACCAACAGTGAGATGAAATATTATAGTAAGTTGAGTTTGGCATAAAAATTTGTTTGATGTTACTCAAATATTAAATAAGCATGACATTGGACATTGTCATCCCCCCCCACCTCAACATACAAAATCTTATGTTCTTCTTGTAATGGTTTTTTTTTCTTTAATGAACATTTTACTATAGTGCTTAATGCGCTGACTCTTTAGCCAAAGAAGCCAGGGACAATGATAAACCCAGGACTACCATCACACTTGCAGATGCTAACGCAGTTGCCGAAAGCCGGCTAATTCCTCATAACTTTAAGAAGCCACTCATCACGGACTTCAACTGCCCTAGGAAGCTGACATCACTCATTAGCAGACTCAGAACTAATCATTACAGAGGGATGAAGATTCTCCCAGACAAGACCAGGGAATACATGCCCTGCAGAAATTGCCCCAACTCTTTCCTAACACCTAAGCACATTCTAGAGTGCCCAGCACTCACTCCCCCATGTTTTGCAATTGTTTAGGGTGCCAATCGAGGCCAACTTAAGAAAAGTCCTGTATAGTGAAGCGGCGCCGTTGCTATCGTGAGGACTTTTGACTTGATCTAACTTTTGACTTGATAATTGTATTTTAAATCCATGGACACGATAACAACAACAACTATAGTGCTTAAATACACAATAATTCCAATGTTTATTTATTTGATTAAAAATTGACGACCCAACCTGCCATAGGATGGGTTTTTTTTTTTTGAGTTGGTGTTAGGCTTCTTTCATTTACATTTCTATCTTGTTGTGTCGTATCAACGATATATAGATTTATGAATGTTTGTAAATATTAGATAAACATAAGTTTGATGCTAACTAAACAGTTGCAGCTAATTTACTTTTCTAAAGCATACAGATAATTCGTTTTCTTTGTGTTGTACCTTAAAATATTTAAAAATTATTACATTCAACGAAACGATCTCAAATTATATTTCTATTATATTCAGTTATTTATTTTATTTCTATTCTTACATTCTTCTATTGTATTTTATAATATTAATTAAAAAATTTTTATTGCAAAGAAAATTGTTGTTTTAAAACTTAGAGTATTAAATTTACAATGAATGGAATTATTGAATAAATACTTTACAGGATAACTGATCTACCCTACCCCCTTACTCTCTCTCTATATATATACATATACATATTATCAAATAAATAAATAAATAAACAAATATATATATATATATATATACATAATTTTTGTCGATTTCTATATTCTTTTACTATATTCCGTAATATTAATTAAAAAAATTTTATTGCAAAGAAAATTATTAATTTAAAACTTAGAGTATAAAATAAAATTTAACAATGAATGAAATTATTCAATAAATGCTTTACAGGATAATTGATCTCTCTCTCTATATATATGTATGCATTTATTTTTTTTTTTAATACAGCTATCTTTTATGCCATAAGGGTTGCACCGACGTTACTCACTTTGCACTTCTCAGAGAGCGCGTGTAACTTGAAGATTAGCCACGGACGCGGAGTAACAATGCCCCCGCAACGATCTACAGGGACCGAGACCCACGGTTTAATGTGGATTCCGAACCACTACAACCCATTGGCAATGCCGGGAATTGAACCCGATACCTGTGGTACCGAGCGCTATCCACTTGGTCACCTGGCCACACACACACACACACACACACACATATATATATTCTTTTGTTATATTTCGTAATATTAATTAGAAAGATTTTCATTACAAAGAAAATTGTTATTCGAAAGCTTACATTATAAAATTTGACAACCAATGGAATTATTCAATAAATGCTATACTGGATAACGGATATATATATATATATATACCTTCATGCATAGATAATAATGTTTCATCCAAGAAAAGAGCCTATATACATATAAATAATATTTTTGCACACGTACACAAATTAAAAGATTAATTATAACTTTGTGAAAATTAATAATGCAGATTATTTTTAAGACTCTCCTATGTAATACAAAACTTCAAACAAATTTATCAATTTTATTACAAATATTTTAAATTATTGTTAGGAATTAATGCATTCAGTATCGTATTTTCTTTCTAAAATTTCTCTAAAAATATTAATATCTTAAAAAAATTCATTCTAATTCAATATTAAAATACTGATGCATTTTTGTTTTACTTGTTCCTGCTAGCAGCGTAAGTATGTACTTTGCTTTTTCGAAATCAACAGTGATTTGAAATATTAAGTTGAGCTTAGTATCAACAAATGTTAATAAATAAAATAATCCATTTTATCATGAACAAATGATGATAATAAAATAATATGTTGATGAAATAACTGATGTTGATCAAATTCAAAACAAGCATGACTATGTTATTTCCCCACTACACAAACGCGTAAAATTTTATGTTCTTCTTGTAATTCGAATATACGGATATATATATATATATATATTATACTATTTCTTTATATTATCAAATTCTTTTTACCATATTTCGGTATATATATATTTATATATATATATAGCCAACGGCCGTACCATGCTGAATATACCGGTTCTCGTTAGATCACCGAAGTCAAGCATCATTGGGCGCGGTCAGTACTTGGGTGGGTGATCACCTGGGAACACCGCGTGCCGTTGGCAAATTTGGGACCTGAATGGCCGAGTGTCTAGCGCTCTGGCGCCTCGGTGCCACAGGTTTCGGGTTCGAATCCCGGCGGTGCCATGGATGTTTGTAGTGGTTCGGAATCCACTTTAAGCCGTAGGTCCCAGTCTCCTATGACTGTACGAGCGTCACGGAGCCAAAGTCAGGCTTCTACCTACGGGTGCTCCATCACAACAGAAGCTGCTTCCTTCCCCTTCAATCATGAGCACGTGTGGGCTCGTGGGCTTGGCCAGCCAAGTGGGATAAGAAACAACAACAACAAACATATATATATATGGATAATAATTCTCACATTTGAAAAGAACCTATATACATATATAAATAATATTTTTGCACACGTACAAATATTAAAAGATTAAACAAAAATTTTTGAAAATGAATAATACAGACAATTTTTAACTCTCATATTTAATACAAAATTTCAAACAAATTTGTCATTTGTATAGCAAATATTTTATATTATTGTTACGAATTAATGTATTCAATATCGTATTTTCTATCCAAAATTTCTCTGAAAATAATATATATTTTTTTTTTAAATTCATTCTAATCCAATATTAAAATACTAATGCATTTTTGTTTTACTTTAGACTCTCAAATTTACTGCAGAATCTTTTTTCATATTATATTTTCGTGTTTTTTTTTATCGCATGCCAAAAAAATGATGAATTCTGGCAATTTTTGAATAAGCAAAGTCCAATAATATAATTTCCGTCTCCAAACTAGAGTGCTCCTCTCTTGAATATGTGATGAGCAACAGAAATAATTCGAAAACTAATCATATTTCAAAACTAATTTATAAAAGTACACTAGTTTACTTTTTGTTGTCTGAAAATATACACTTCAATTTCCACGGAATTTTAATGGAAAAGCTGAAACGTGGAAATAATATTTGGGAAATTATTTTGTATAAAATTTATACATAAATGATATTTTTTGTGTCTCAGTAAAATAATTCTAATTAGTTATTACGACAGCATAGTTATTATTATTATTTTTTTCCTAATGCAGCTGGCAAACACTTAGACAGCTTGGTCTTGGATGCCTTAAGGCAAGCGCTGCACAGACGTTACTCATTTTGCATTACCCAGGGGGCGCGTGTAACTTGAAGATAAGCCACGGACGCGGAGTAACAATGCCCCCTCAACGCTCTACGATCCTATTAGGACCGGAACCTACGATTTAAAGTGGTTTCCGAACCACTACAAACATCCACCCGAACCTACCGCGAACATCAACATCAACGAACATCAACGCGAACCCGAAACCTGTGATACCGAGCGGCCTTTCAGGCCAGCATAGTTATTATTTCATATATAATTTAATAATATTGTTGTAGCATATGGCTTTAGTGGAAACCAATCCATTACAATAAGAATTACATCCAAAGAAGCAACAAACAGAACAAAGTAAACATACAGCAAGACAATAAGCCGTTCTCACGTAGATCGATATGTACAGGCTCACATAGACAAGTACAGGCTCACACAGATACAGTACAGGTGCAGACAAAGTACAGATTCACATAGATCAGTCTGTACAGGATCGGTCACACCGATAAGTCGGTCTCACAAAAAAGTCAAATGTGGTGAGAGTAAATAAAGGGAATAGACACTTTATTTTAGTCCATGAGGATCTATCCTCGCCTCACAATAACATGCAACTGCAAGACTTCTCCTTGGCGCTGAGCCTCACTGTTCAGTTCTGGACATTTCAAAGGATGTTCTGAATTCATTCTTCCAGCTCTACCTATTGGGCAAGTGTTCGAGGCGAGGACAACTATCCTGTTTAGGTGTTCCACAAGACAATCGCGTCCTGTTCTTAATCGAAAGTTGGCAACTGCCACTTTACGTGGTCTAGTGTTAAAGATTTTCCAGCTGTCTTAAATATTTTGCCACTTTTTGCCTTCAAATTTAGTTATGAGAATATCTTTCAGTTTCTTAAAAATTTGTCTATGAATATATTTCAGTGGGACTTGCTTCTATCCAATATTCACGTGGTTTCCATTCTTTGCAAGTGAATAATTTAATAATAAATTTGTGTTTTATTGATAAATATAATTATTATAAAATATATATTAATTTGAATATTGCATTGTCTTGAGGTGCTTTGTACTTGGTGCTTGTAGGTGCTTTGATATTTATGCTGGCTAATGCTGCTTTATCTCAATTTATCCAAACTCTGTTATTAGAGATAAAAGAAGTTGCCAAAGTTGAAAATGAAACCTTTATAAAGGAATTACTCTAAAATCTGAAATTCTTGATTTTATTGCTTAGGATGGATAACAATTTCAATTTTAAAATAAAAGAATCGTTGCACGTACAGGGTTGTTATAATTAAAGTGACCCTATTCAAAACCCTCTAGAACTCGTTCTGCCAATCAAATTTTAATGAAACTTTACATAAGGTATATGGACCATGGGGAAAAGATTTCTGCAATGAAAAAATAGTTCAAATTTTGACGACCAGGTAGCAATTTTTAACAAATTCATTATGTAAATTAGTCAACGGATGTTGATGACGCATAGCCTTGGCAAATTCTACAATCTTTTGGCACTTTTCTTTAGATGGAGCTGTGAATAATAAAAATTGCCGCATATGAGGTGCTCCACTTCTTAATGTCCTGCACCAACAACCACTGCATTCTGATTACGTGATTGCCTGGTGTGGATTTACTGCTGATTTTATCCTCGGACCGCTTTTCTTTGAAACTCCCACTCCTCAAGGTCCTAAAACGTGCTCTGTCACGAGTGCACGGTACAGTGAACTTCTTCGCCAACAGGTCATTCTTGCTTTACAGCAATGGCAATGTTTGCAGACCATTATCTTCATGCAAGGTGGAGAAACTGCTCTCATTATCTGAGTTAGGACATGACACATTATCTGAATAGAAATCTAGCATTACACATCATGTTCCTGAAATCCCTCTAGAGCAGGGGTCTCCAAACTTTCCAGCTTTAGGGCCCTACTGTTTACTCCAGTAAGTACCAAGGGCCAAAACCGTTTTCATTTTTCTGCCATTATCTATAATTTCTAGACTTCTGAATAATGTTTACAGATCTAAGTTAACCGATGAGCATCTTAAATCTCTTTTAATAATTGGTACAAGTTAAATTGATCCACAACTACAAACTATTGTCAGTGAAAAAATGCAATTACATAAATCTCATTAGTATTTTTTACAAGTGCCGCATACCCCGCGGTTTCATTCGAGTTAATTTAGCTTTTCCATTCCTGATGGGTTTTCAGGATAAAAATCATATGTTTTATTCATGATATATACATTCCAAATATCAATATACATACATATGCGATACTCTTTACCTCAACATAATTACCGCGGGATGTTCACTAGTTTATAATGTTAGTGGGATTCATTTCAATTATTTGTTATTTGTTATGGTTAAGTTAAATTTTCTGCGTATTATGCTTGTCATTAAGCTTTACCTAGCGAGTCAATAAAACCGAGTTATTATCATTTTGTGTTTTTCATCCAACTTATTACAACAACAATAAGCTATTCGCTGTCGCGGGCCAGACTGATGACACTGGCGGACCGTAGTTTGGAGACCCCTGCTCTAGAGTTTCTTGGCTCCACCATTGAACACGCTATAATGCGCTTTCAACACGTAATTGATGTCAATAGAGCACATTCTGTACTTGAATAAATTTTTTGTCCTTCGTTAGGTGCCACAATTTCCCGTGGTGGTCAAAATTTGAACTATTTTTTTATTGCAGAAATCTTGTTCCCATGGTCCATGTACTGTATATACCAAGTTTCATCAAAATCCATTTGGTAGAACGGGTTCTAGAGGAGTCTGAATAGGGTCATTTTAATTATAACCACCCTGTACTTTCGGACAACCAAAAGTAAAAAAATAATAATAAAAGTAATTAATAACAATAAAAGCATTTATAAATTGTTGCTAACTAATAAATGCCTTTATACCAATCCAATTTTTAAAATAATTAAAGTTGGTATTTTTATTTTAAGATATAATTAAATCCAAATGAATCCAACATCCAAATTAAAGGCCAGTCATAATCTAATTGTTTTTAATTTTTATTTTACTACACTAAAAACAAATCCTTTCTAATTTAATAAATATTTTAATTATTGTCCTTAGAAATTCATTATATTTTTTAATTATTGCAGAAATAAATAATTTAATCATTGTAAAATTAAAAAGCTCGTGAAAAATAAACCATAGCAATTATTTTCAATTATTCATCTAATGAAGATTTAAGTTAAAAAGAAAAAAAAAGTAAATTGTTAAAAAGTCATCTAAACAATGAACTTCTATTTTTTTTATATTTTAATCTCAAGTCCCAGTTTGTCATTTTTTTTTATATATGCTTTCTCACTTAAGCTGTGAAATCACTCAAATGATTTGACAAAAAAAAAATTTAATTTTTTTCTTTAATTTTTCATCATTTTGATATTCTACTTTTTCTGTTATTATTTGACACAAAGGGAGTTTTTTTTTGTAACTTGAATGTTTGTTTACTGCTTCTCATAAATGGGTCTGTATATGTTTTTCAAAATCCTGTTTTTTTTAATCATTGCTTACAAATTGTCGCCTTTTCCCCCAAAAAATCTCTATGTTTAGAATTCGTCAATAAGCCACTTTAAATTGATACTAACCTTTTGTGTAAACCTTTGTTATGTAAACAGAAAGTATTTTTTTTTTGTTTGCCAGACTAATTTTTCGACCATTTATTTTGTCAAAGCAAATTAAAAAAATATTGAAATTGGTTTGTTGTTGATATTTTTATGAAACCTTTTTAGAATGCTTTATGATTTTTTTTCAGGTGAACATTGCATTTGTACTAAACACAAAGTATGTACAGCTGAGTTATGTTTCTAATGATTTATTTTAAAATTCACCATTGGAAGATAATTTGAGAATATTATATAGCAATAAGCTTTATTACTTGTTAATTTACGAATAACTTTTCATTGGTGAATTGTTAAAATGTTAATTTAAATCAACATACAAATCAACATACAAAATCAACATACAACAAATCAACAACAACATACAATGTTAATTTAAATCAACATACAAAAATTTTGTTGGCTAACTGGTGAAAAACTTGATTATCAGAGAATCAAAATTGAACATATGAGAGAAGAAAGTCAAAAATGTAATGAGAAGAAATTTCAATTCTACGACATAATTTCCATTTGAACTTCATTTCATTCTGTGCACTTTTTTTGTGCAGCGGTGAGTCTCGTGTTTCATTGATATATCCATTGATGAGAGGAGGACATGGTCTTCTGAGAGGACTTATAAGTACCAACATTTGTATACCACACGAGAGAGAACCTTGAAAACCCACAACAGATAGTTTGACTAACGATGAGAGGCACTTTGGACACATTGCCAAATTCGACATCAGAAGATCTTCTTTTCCAAAAGCAGTGATTACAACAGTACAGCCATTGCATTCGAACATCAGCCCTCCTCCAGAATTGTACATGCTCATATTGCTACTAGGCCACTGGCATCAATACCTCCCAGACAAGCCCGCTCACAGTATGTCTCCATTTGAGAAAAAAGGGCTGTAGAAAGTAAGGTTAGGGAAATCGAAGGATTGTTCAATGTTTCTCTTGGAGTGAATATGCCAGTAATGAATGTACCATAGACGGCACATGTGTACCACAGATAAAAAAATAAGAGTAGGTCTTGCAGCATTTGGTTCATCATTACCAACGATTCGACGTGTAATTGAGAAACTATGATCATCGATCCAGAATGATGATCATGCAGAATCTAGATGACTGGAGAAGAGTTGTCTTCAGCCTGAGTTCCAAACTTCTGCGTAATAACTAGCGAAGACGTGTCCAACATCTAGAATAACTGTGGGATGATCAAATATTAAATTAACACAATTGACAACAGAATCTCTTTGTTTCCGAAAGCAGTGACTACAGTAATGCCATCAATTATATTCGAACCCCAGTTCTCCTCCAGCACAATAGATGCGCATGTTGCCACTGGACCACTGGGGCCAATACTTCACTGAGAGGCTAGCTCCCAATATGTGTATATGTCTCCATTTGAGAAAGATCATGCAAATGGGCTGTATAAAGTAACGTTAGTAAAATCGAAGGATTGTTCAATATTTGTCTGGGAGGGATTCTGCCAGGAATGAATGAACCATTGCAAAACATAGTGCCAAGAAAGCAATGGTTGACCTACATAGACGACAGATCTCAAAACAAGAGTAGGTCCCGCAGCATTTATTAATCATTACCAATAATTCGAATCGTAGTTGGGATACTATGACCATGGGTTCAGAATGATGACCATGCATTGGCAAGAGCGTTTATAGTGTTGCTACACTCGTTCGTCTTGGAATGTAGATGACTGGAGAAGAGTTGTATTCAGTATAAGTCAGTTTCAAAATGATCTACAATGACAATGAAGAAAAACATCTCCTGTTTCGAAATCTGCTAGTGGGCAGAAGGCCTTGACTTAGCTATGGGGCTGTTGCGATAATGAAGAAGTTTTAATAGAATCTCTATCTCATTTTTTGGGAGATGGTCAATTGACTAGCGCTTTGGCCTTTGGTACCACAGGCTTCAAGTTCAATAAGGATATTTGTTAGTGGTTCGGAATTTAAATTAAACTGTAAATCCTGTCTAATTGGCCCAAAGTGTGCAAAAAATGTCAGAAGAACGACAAACCAAACCAAATCTTTTTTGGAGCTTCTTTATTTCTCCTTAGTGAGTTACAACAATAAAAAAAAGGAAACGTTCTGAAAAATAAAAGTAATTTTTTAATAATTTTAAACAATTTATTAAAATAATAAATTAAAATAATTGTTCTATGGGCAAAATTGCAATAATTTAATTTTTTATTGAAACATAACTAAACCTGCGTTTTATGATTTTTTAAAATTCTATTTGAGCAGTTTTTTATTTTAATTATTAGGTTCGTTTTATTATTTAAACAGTAATTAAAAGTATTGCATGAATTTTGTTTTTTAAAAAAAAAGAAAGAGTATTTATGTTTAATTTCTAAAATTTTAACTTAATATATTTATTTATATTTGTACAAAGAAATTTGAACAAAAGAAATATTTGTTCCTTAAAAAAAAAAAAAAAGAACAACACTCAAAAGTCAAATATAATAGGAATAGAAAGAAAATAAATCATTTAATTTTTCCATTTATTTTAATTAGTTGTAACTAAGTAACTAACTAAAATAAATGGAAAAATTAAATGATTTATTTGTCGACAAAAGTATTTCAAAAAATATATCAAAGACTTGTAAAGCATATTAAAGAAAACAAATTCTTAATACATAAGAAATTGCATACTTAAATAACTATAAAAATGCTAAAGAATTTATTTCAATACTTTTATACTTTTTTCTTTAATAGCGCTCTAAATAAATAGAGGTTTGAGATTTATTTAGAGAGCTATTTGGCAAAAACATTTTACATATTTACTTCATTTTTTAACCATAAAAACTATTTGTCTTCCAAAGTATATAAAAGGATTTTATTTTAAGCAAAGAAATATTACTTTAAGATGTTTAGTCGAGACTTTTATAAGTATATATTTTTATATATATTTTCTAGAACTTTTATCTAAAGTCATTTTGATAAATCTTAGTTTTATAAATGCTATAAATTAAATAACTACACATTATAATAAAAAAAACTTGACAAATTATACATTCCTTTATCTCTTTTTTTGTTAAATTTGAAGCATTTATTTTTCATGAATGTATTCTTGAAATTTTTTTTCAAAGCAGAAGTATCTTTAATTTTTTTTTATCAAAAAACAAAGTAAGCTTCTGTTAATAATATTTATTTGTTAGTTTTTATACACATTATTGAAAACTATGTTATCTAATTATTTTGTAACATACTCAAGTTTTTAATTGAGTGTTTTTGTTACTGTAGTTTTAATTTAAAAAATTTTATTCTTTCCATATCAAATGCTGGACATTTTGATTTGAAGACATCCAAAACTAGAAAAGAAGAACTAGCATTAATCATGGTAATTTATTACAATTAATCATTTATGATATAAAGTTTTACACTCTTATTATTACCATTAAATCTATTATTACCATTATTTTAACTCACTTTATTTATCTTTCTTTTTTATAATACGTATTGTAATAACAAATTGCTAACTTTTCAACGCCGTAACTGTGATGTTTGAGCAAAGGATCATGGGATGACAGAAAATCTTTCTGTGATCCAATCATCTGTCTCTTACTGACAGAAGAAGTTCCTGATAACCTATCACGTGTTTCCTTCTGCTATTAAAGCCAAGGTTTTAAAAAATTACTGTATTAAGCTTATGTTAACTAACTTTTATTTAATCTTTATTTTAACCATAAAAATCTAAAAAAATATATTTAAAATTATTCTGGAAGAAACCAGTTTTTTTCATACAATTGTGTTTACTGCTTTTTTGGCAATCGAAAAGGTAAGAAAATAATTACATCATTCATGAAAAAAATCTGTCTATTAATAAAATTAAACAAAATTCCGCATATTTTAATAGTTAATAAATATTTTGATGAATTTTCAAAAGTGTTTCGAGTTTTACGTTCATTTTCAAAAATGCATTCGAACAAGGTTCAGCTTGATTATTAATATTCTATATGAAAGAGTTTTAAATGAGTTAAAAATAGAATGTTTTGAAATTTGGCTAAGAATATTTTTGCATGCAGATCTCTATATTAAGCTTGTTTAATTAAATTTGTATAAATATTGAAAAATTCAGAATGTAAACAAGTGGAAAGTGAAATCTTTTGTAAGCTCTTTATTGAATTATAAAGTAAACGTTGATAAACGTCTCGAATAATTAATTAGCAATGCTATTTTTAAACTTTTAATTAGCTGCTTATGGCAAAGCTTTGTCAATATTTTTAATGTGGAATCTAAAATAATATTTTAAAATATTTTAATGGTTCAGGTGGTTGTTAAAATTATAAGCATGTTTAATAAACGATAATTTTACAGGTAAATTTTGAACAAATATTTGCAAAAATTAATTAAAGAAGTTTAATTTAGCAAAGTATTATACAAAAATAGCAACATAAAATTATAAAAATGAAAAGAATCTTTTATTTTTTTTACTTATATATATACTTTTCTCCATTGAAAATAGCGAATCAATACTTAGAAATATTTTATTCTGAAATATTTGAAAATTTGTTTTAAAATTTTGTCTTCCGAGAAATGCTTCTGGGTTTTATAATTCAAATAAAACTTATATTTAATATATATATTGTAACTTATAATTAAAACGTTAAAAATATTTTTAAAAATTCTAATTAATTACTAAGTTGCATGGCTCGTGACCTACTGGGAATGTTCGAAACAAATGAGTAGAAGTGTGCAAGTTCATTACGCTGGTGGAGTCCGTTACATTCATTGATTTTGAAATGCTTCTGGGTTTTATAATTCAAATAAAACTTATATTTAATATATATATTGTAACTTATAATTAAAACGTTAAAAATATTTTAAAAAATTCTAATTAATTACTAAGTTGCATGGCTCGTGACCTACTGGGAATGTTCGAAACAAATGTGTAGAAGTGTGCAAGTTCATTTCGCTGGTGGAGTCCATTACATTCATTGATTTTAGAATAAAAGGCGATTCAATGGCAATTGTGGTAACTCACAGATTAGAAGTAACATTTACCCAGAAAAGTTTTACCGCAATGCAACGTTCTTCCCTTATAACTCGTCTATGGACTGTTCATGGTATACATCAGTGGAACACGAAGTCCATCGAAGGTTAAAAAAAATGATATATAATTAGTTAACTTTGAGTTACTATTTATCTTTCATTGCAGCACTATTATGTTTATAAGGATATTGCTATTGAATATAATAATTCTTTAATTTGGAAAGTTTGAACTGTTCATAATGAACTGTTTCAACTATTCACGATGAACTGTTATAAGGTTTGAACTGTTTACAATTAAGTGTTGGGAGGTTTTTATTGTTCACATTGAACTGTTGTAAATTTGGAACTATTCACAATGAACTCTTGGAAGGTTTGAAATGTTTTCAAGGAACTGTTGTAAATTTGGAACTATTCACAATGAACTCTTGGAAGGTTTGAAATGTTTTCAAGGAACTGTTGTAAATTTGGAACTATTCACAATGAAATCTTGGAAAGTTTGACATGTTTTCAATGAACTGTTGAGAGGTTTGAAAAGTTTTCAATGGGATGTTTGAACTATTCACAATAAATTGTTGGATGGTTTGAACTGCTTACAATAAATTGTTGGAAGGTTTGAGCTATTCACAGTGAACTGCTGGAAGATTTGAATTGTTCACAATGAACTGTTGGAAATTTGGATTTATTCACAATGAACTGTTAGAAGGTTTGACAGTTTTCAATAAACTCTTGGAAGGTTTGAATAGTTTTCAATGAACTGTTAGAGATTTGAAATATTCACAATAAATTATTAGAAGGTTTGAACTAAATGAACTAGGGAAAGTTTTGAACTGTTTACAATGTACTGTTATAATGTTCGAATTATTATCAATGAAATTGTAGAAGGCTTCACCTGTTCACAATGCAACGCACGCATCATAAACCATCGAATCTGAAAGTGGACAATACTATAATCCTATATATTACTATCATAATTTTGAAGGTTATCCTCTCTTAGTAATAATATCATTAATTAATATTTAATTACCTGAACATATTCTAGCTTCTTCAATCTTATTTGCACACTTGATACTTTGCAAATGATTTATTGGAATGCACTTTACTCTGAGCGAATTAATACATGCAATTCTTTGACATTGCCTCATGAATTCACCGTCTTGTCAGTGGGTCATTCCGGCGTGAAATGATGTCAGATGATGGTTGGATTGCGTGACATGTCCTCCCGACAGGGTGTTGCCTCGGCTATTATTCATGGTGTGGTTACGTCTGTCCACTATGAAGGTGGAGTAACTTTCCACGAATTCCATACCCGGAAATGTAAATTATTTAAGCTTTTTTTTATATAAGAGCATTGCATGAAGTATTATAAAGTAGATTAAATTCGAAGGAAGTCAAATATATTTTAATAATTATTCTTTTTTCAATTCCTACTACTAATTCACACTCTCCCTATATATATTTATATATCTTGTTCAAATTTTCAATCGTTCATAAAATACTTTTTATTCATCCACTCCAGTTCAAATATATTTTTTTTGAACTTGTAGTGGATGACACTGGATGTTAATACAGTTTCTTCAAATATTAATTCAGTAATTAAATTTAATTAATTAATTTTAGTTTTATATAGGGCAAAAAAATTCTCTTATATAAGATATTTAGCAGGATATAAATTTAGGAATAGATACCGTTTGTGGCGAAGCGTGTAGATCGCTGGAAAAAAATTTCTTTTTTCATTCATGGTTGTAGTCTGAGTCAAGGAGGGAACAAAATGGAAAATGAAACATGTGAATAAATTAGTGAGAGATGGAAAGTGTGTGTGTGTGAAAGAGAATTTTTTCTAACTTAAAAAAACGAATGAAAATTATTTATAAAGTACTTTCTGCAATATAGTGAAAAAAGAGTAGGAATTGACTCGTGTTCCCTTTTATCTATCCATTCTAATAAAATCTATACAACAAATTAGTATATATGATGAAAAACAACAACAAACAAAAAACAAACTGAAATGTAATCATGCTGTTATGTTTAGGAATTGAGATATCATATTTCAAGACGAAGTTTAATAGATTTTACAGAATTACAGTTAAAAAAAAGAGAAGTAACATGTTTTTATAAGTTGTTACTAATTTTATTTTTTTAATTGCTTGATAATTATAAATTAATTTTCTCATTCAAGTATAAATAAATATTCTTTTATTATTCAAATAACAAATGAAATTTTAAATTTGACTATAAATAAACTTTCCTCACTATTCATTATTTTAACAATTTATATTATAATAAAACCAAAGATATCGTTAATACTTCTTCTTCACTGACGTAATAGTCACATGGTTGACCAATGTCATCTGTCTACTGGCAGATTTCGCGGGGAGATGTTTTATTTATATGGGTTAACGTTGCCAGCCCTACGCCCAACATTTTACAGTTATACTACACCAAGATTTACCGTTTTGTGGGGATTCTGAAACACTGCAGTCATCCATAACACCTCCCGAGCCTTGAACCCTAAACATGAGGCCCCGATCGTCAGAGCGCAAGCCACTCGGCCATCAGGCCCCAAGCCTCTACAGGTAGTAAAAGACATATCTAAGGTTTTTATTAGACTTCATCATCATCAGTGGTGCAACAACCCCATAGGGTGCCAAGGTCTTCTGCCTACTGACAGATTCCGAAATATGAAATGTTATTCTTTTTACTGGGTTTGTCAGCCCTGCGCCCAACACTTCACAATCGTAGTAGACGGCGACATACAGTTTAAAGTGGATTCCGAGCTACTACAAACATCCATGGCACAGCCGGGACTGGAACCCTAAAACATAGCTACTCTGCCATCAGGCCCCTTTTAATGGACTTGCAGCCTACAAATTGCTTTTTTCATTTTTTCTGTCAAATACTCTTTCTTACATTAATGAAAAAGAAACCAGGAATTTATTTATTTCTTTTAATTATTCTAAAAATGATAACATTAATAATAATCGTCTGCAGTTTTGCAGAAACTTTTAATTATTTAAAAATTATTAGAAAATATTTAAATTTTGTCATTTAAGGATACAGAAAATATTATAAATCACAAAATAGGGGCAGTTGGGAGTTTGCAGTTTTTTTGCGATTTGGCGTCAAAAATTCTTTTCGCCAAAGTGTGCCAAGAAAACAGTTGCTATTTTTTTTTTTTGTTCTAATACAACTGGCAAACACTTAGACAATTGTCTTTTATTTCTTAAGGCACACGCTGCACTGACGTTACTCACTTAGCACTACACAGGAGATGCATGTAACTTGAAGATAAGCTACGGACGGGGAGGAACACTACCCCCGCAATGCTCTATAATCATATTAGACCGGGACCTACGGTTTAAAGTCGGTCCCGAACCACTACAAATATCCATGGCACCGCCGGGACTCGAACCCGAAATCTGTGGTACCAAGTTCCAGAGCTCTAGCCACTCTGCCATTCAAGCCCGTGTTTGTGGGATATTAAATATGGGATTTCAATTGGATTAAATCAATTTTTTTTTTTTATGAAATTTTTTATTAAATATGCCAAAATGAAATAACGATATTAAATAGGATTCCTAAAGACTACTAACAAAAAAAACCTACTAGGTGATTTTTTCCTTTTTTCTATCAAATACTCTTACATGAATTTATTAATTTTTTTTATTATTCTAAAAATAACAACATTAATAATAACCGTCTGCAGTTTTTCAGAAACTTTTAATTATTTAAAAATTATTAGAAAATATTTAAATTTTATCATCTAATGATACAGAAAATATTATAAATATTATCAATTAATTTTGATGTATAGGAATTTTAATTCCGAAATATAAGAGTAAGCTATAGAATATACAGAAGAATAATTTAACCAAACAAAAATGCTAACTGAGCTGCAATAAAAAACATTTCTTTGAAGACAAGGAGCGGAGATTAATGGAGCATAAACTGATGAATGGAGCAAATGGTTCAGAATAATACATTACAGATGCAGATGGCAAGGGTACTGATGGATGGATTTCTAATTTGTTTGGTTCCCAACAACCATAACTGAACTGCATGCGAGTGGAATTTTCCATTTCTGATCTACGTTCTTCAAATGCTAATCATACATTACATAATATCTGCTTTTATTAAAAATGTTTCGATTAATTGTGAGCTTATTATTTGAATGGTAGACTTTTTTTTTTTCTACAGATACTTTCCCTTGTTAAATAATGGAGACATTTTTTTGTGTGCGATTATTAATCCATTTTATAAATTAAAAAAAAACGTATGAAAGAAAATAAGCAGCAAATATTTTGGGGGAAGTTTCGGTTTGGTTTGGTTTGCCGCTCTACGGTCATTTTGTGCACACTGTAAGCTAATTAGACCGGGACCTACATTTTAACGTGAATTCCGAACCCCTAACAAGCATTAATGCCACAAGAAGGATTCGTATCTGAAGCACCAAAGCCAAGCCCAGCAATTGGTCATCAGGCCGCTTTAAGAGCGAAGTGCTTGTATATATACATTTTTAATTTTTAAGAGTAGCGTACATGAACATATAAGCTCATTGACTAGTGTGTGATAAGCACACACAACACATACTCATGAAGTTAAGCAAACACAGCATGTAAGATCAGAATTAAAAAAAAAATGTCAAAAGTCAACACAAGTCAGCCAGTTCGGAGATCTAGAAGTTTCCATCTTTCCTGCCATTATCTATCATGTATTGTTTGTTTCTTATCCTATTTGGCAGATAGCAACATCTAGACCAAGTCCTAGAACCCATGTGGTCTCGTGGAAATAGGGCCAAAGAGGCCTTCTATTGAGATGGAGCACCCGACATTTGGCCCCGTGACGCTGTCAGGGTTGTCAGACCTACGCCCGACGGTGTACAATCATATTAGACCGGGACTTAAGGGTTAAAGTGGATTCTGAACCACTATACAACATCCAACATCCAGGACTCGAAATCGAAAAATGTGGCACCGATGGCTAGAGTGCTAGTCTCGACCATCAAGCCCCTCTTATCTGTCATGTAAATTCCCGGACATTCAGGGGATTCTTTAAGATGCGACGGATCCATAACAATGTCTCTTCCCATAATACACAATTATTGGTCAATTATTGATTGCAAAAAGATGTTAAATCTAAATAAATGTTCTACAAGGCAACCACGCTCAGTCTCTGATCGAAAAGCTGCAATGGCATGTTGTCTAGAGGCAGCTGAAACATTTACAAGAGATTCCCTTGAACAGTTTTCCTTATTTGGTCAACTTGCCTGGATCAGAAGTTATTATGAATGCATTCTTTTCTTACTCCCACTATAGGTGAATAAGGGATAGGATTCCGTGGAATCTGTAGGATTCTAGTTCTCATTTTAACCAGAAAAAGTTGGTCATTTCAATGCTATATATGCCACAGTGAGCCGTAAAATATTGCAAAAGGACTTTTTTATGTAGGTTTTGCAAAACACTTCTGTTAGATATAGTCTTTCGTTCTTAGACAGTTAGATTAGCTAAATCACTACGCGAATTACGAATGCTATTTATTCGTTAGACTGTAGGTTTCTCAGGTAATGGACGTGAGAAAATAATTTCTTAAGCTGGACATTTAAATGTGTTTGCCTATTTTCGATTTATACGCAGGATTAGCTTTCCTTTTTCATGGAATGAATACAAAATCAAATAACCATGAACTCCTGTTGGATTTTGTCGTAAGACGAACCCACCAGGGACAACGACTGAAATTGTATTATTACTCTGTATGTAATTGTAAGCTTGTCCTCATCTGAAATGTTTGGATTTTTTATTATTGATTCCTCTTTTTTAAGAATATATTTGTTGAGGGAATTCTTATTCAGAATTTAATTTAAAACTAACCATGCTGAAATTAACCTAGCTAAATCTCTGCGCGGATTACAAATGCTGCTATTTATTCGTTAGAGTGTATGCTGCTTTTAAAAATTTGTTTAATTTTAGAAGTAAATAAAAATTTTATTATGATTTTTAAAAAGTTGCGACATATCAGCATTTATCACAACTACATTACAAATACGTAATCGTTGAATACTCCATTTGGTTGAAAGCATTTTAGGAATAAAATTTCTGTTGGCGATACAGCAATACGTTTTCGTGTATAAGTATTTTAAAAATAAAATTTAGTGAAAAAACTTGGCGCTAAAGCGATAAAGTTTGGCTGAAAAGTATTTATGGAATAAAATTTTGACAGGATAGTGATAATATTTGGCGCTAAAGCAATAAAATTTGGCTTAAAAGCAATTTATGGAATAAAATGTGACGTAATAATTGTTTTGTCTACAAATGTTGGCGTAATAGCCATGTTTGGTGATAAATTTTGGCGAAATGGCGTTTTACAAAGACACAGGCTACCATTTTGTTTGTTTAATTGGCAATTTGGCATCCCAATAAAAGATTTTGGCGTAATATAATTTTGCCGCAAAAACTATCTGGTGCATTCATTATTATGCTTTTTTGGCGACTTGGCACTCTGGTGACGTATTTGGCACAAAAGGTACAGAATTCTAGATTTTTACTTTCTATTTATCCTAAACCAATTTTAAACTAATTCAAACTTCAAGTTAAAATCACATTTACTGTTTATCATCGTATTATACAAAGAAATTTAATTTTTAAACATTTAATAGTACATTACACTTAGTTCACCAAAACCTATTATTTGATTAGCGCTTCCAACTATTAATATTAAAAACATAGAATACGAACCCTTGACGCATGCTTGGTGGCAATCTCGCAAATTCAATCCAAGTTATTTCATGATATGTTTATACATTTTAATTTATCAATGTAAAAAGATAATTTTTTCAAGATGGCGGCGAAATGCTTCTTCAGTCGATGCCGAGCAAGGTAATGATGACTTTAGTAAGGCTCCACTGTTTAAAAAAGTAACATTAATTGTTTAAAAAAAAAGATTTTAAATAATGTTTCCGTTCTGACAGTTCTGTTGATCTACATAACAATGCTAATTCTGTGTTGCACGTTATTCTTGAAATTACATTGTTATAGGTGTAATTGTTTCCCTCCAGCCCTTTTTAATTGTATAGATCAGGGGTAGCCAACCCGCGGCCCGTCTTGAATAGTTTTCCGGCCCATAAGATGGCCATTATGTTATAATGGCCAAAGTAGTGAAAACCAATGTATTAAAAAATACATTATGTGTGCATCCATATATTCAAAAATTAACTGTCGAAGTTATGAAAAAAAAATTAACTTTAATTTTAAAATAATATTCTTGCGAGAGATTTTGCCAGTTTTATTTATGAGTTTACAATCATGAGTTCACAAAATAATTAAATGGCCCACTGAGTTATGGTGCATTTCCAAAGTGACCCTCAAGATCATTCCCCGGATCAAGATCCCCTGGTATATATTTAAAAAATTCTATAGGATACTTGAAAAATATATTTATGTATGTTAAATATATATTGTCGATGAGCATATAATAAATATGAACATGTTTCAAAACTTATTAACCCTTATTTTATATGGTACAAATATACAACAGAAACACAATGGTTTTCGAATACAATTTTTTTTTTATAACATTAAAATAAAATAACGCACTCATGGCATTTTTAAATGTTCTGACGAAAGTTAAAATAAAATGAAATGAACTTAAATTTCTATGAATTTGAAATAAATTATTTATCTATTTTTTACATCATATTATGTATAATTATTGATATTTAAATGCCAATTATAATAATAAATTTTCATATTCATTTACACTACAGTTCTGTGACTCATATATTCAGGATAACTTCTGTACATTTTTTGTTTCGTCTAGAAATAGGATAAAACAACACCTACCATGAGGATAGCATGATTTATAGGAAGATAAATATTAAAAATGTTAATAAATATTTAAAATGTTTAATATTAAATTAAATTACAGTATGCATACTTTTTTTCCGATGACAGAGGTTGAATGTAGAAAAAGAAATATACTTAATATAATATTTATATTTTCTTAAAAGACTCTAATTGTCATGTAAAATTAAACTGAAAAGGTCTATTTAATAAATGACTTTTTTTATTTTTATCTTATTAAAAATTTCTTATATATAACCAGAGAATCATGCACCATAAGAAACTAATGACTTTTGTTCTAATTGCTTTCTTACTGACTCGAGACTTTTTTATTTGATTTCAAATTTTCACATAAAAGAATGTTAAGAATGGAGAAAAAAGAATTTGTCCTATCTGCATAATTCAGCCATTCTATTCAATACAAAAGATAAATATTCGCTTTTTTTATCCTCTCAATGAAATACGATTCCAGTAAAAAATAAAAAACAATTATGAGATATGTCAAAAACTTCGGTTTCACACTTCGTTTAATAGAATGAAAATGCTGCATTCTTTTGTTGAATATTCTTGTTGGTGAAAGATATTTTTTGATTATTTTTTTTATTTGAACAAAAATCTTGACCCAACCCATTTTCGACGAATATAAAAATCGTCAAACAATCCATTGCTACAATTCGGTTGACATCAGAATTAAAATATGGCATCTTCAGCTATCGTTCTTTTTAGTGTAGTGCTATCGATGTTTGGTAACATCTATTCGCAATATGTTCTAACACCCCCTATAGTTGAGCTACCCCATCCTTACAGTTATGGTTATTCATTTGGAGACGAAATAGGGATGAGCCAATACCGCCAAGAGACATCTGATGGTACAGGATCAGTGAGAGGAAGATATGGTTACAGAGGTCCTCTTGGTGAATACAGGGATGTGGAGTATGTTGCTGATGCGGAAGGATTCAGGCCCATCATCAGAAGCAACGAACCTGGGATGTCGAATCAAGCTGCAGCTGATACCACTTATTTGGTCCAGCCTCCACCACCAGCTGCAGTTGCCCAAGGATTAAGGAAAATTGGCCCACTGAAATGATCACGTAAAAGAAGTACCAATTTTTTGTAGTGTATTTACTTTATTTTATGTTCTTCAGTGTAGTGTTATCTATGTTTGATAATATCTATTCGCCACATGTTCCAATACTAACACTACCTGTCGTTGAACTACCCCATCCTTACAGTTACGGTTATTCATTTGTGACGAACTAGGGACGAGTCAATACCACCAAGAGACATCTGATGGTATGGATCAGTGAGAGAAAGTTATGGTTACAGGGGTCCTCTTGGAGATTACAAGGATATAGAGTATGTTGCTGATGCTAAAGGATTCATAACCATCATCAGAAACAACGAACCTGAGATGTAGAATCAAGCTGCAGCTGATACTACTTATTGGGTCCAGCCTCCACCATCAAGCCCAAGGATTAAGGAAAGTGGGCCCTCTGAAATGATCACATAAAAAAAATACCAACCTTTTTGCTAAAAGTCATTTTTTAATGCGCCTTTATTGTTTGAAAGTATAAGGAACTGACATTGCTTAGCCTAAATAATAAATGGTTCAGCAATTTATTTTAGTGCTTATTTATGTAAATATGAAAATTTTGACATATAATAACAATGTAAAAAAGTAATTCAAAATATAATCAGTAAAACATATCTACACATTTATTATTCTACATTTATTAATTACACATCACATCCTTCTTTTTTCATAAGTTGTTTTTAGTTTAAATAATTTTTAAAAATTGTGTGTTATTTTTCATTAATATTATTTTTCTAATTTTTTTATGTTTACAATTTATAAAATGAAATGTAATTTATGTATTATGTAACATTATTTATTAGTATTATTTATTTATATAAATGTGTTGTTTATAGTTTAAATAATTTTTAAAAATTGTATGTTATTTTTCCGTAATATTCTTAAAAATTTTTTTTTAAAGTTTACGATTTATAAAATGATGTGGTAAAGGTACGCAAATTTGTGAGTTGTTTGTAGTTTAAATAATTTTCAAAAATTATATGTTATTTTTCGATAATATTATATTTTTTAAAAATAGTTTTTATGTTTACAATTTATAAAATAAAGTGTAAGTACATAAAAACGTTCAATGTTTCAAAGTTTTTTGGTGATTATTTTAATACTCAATAATACTTTTATTTTAGACTTAAAAGCATATGTTTATAAAATGACAGTAAACTTTATTAAAGCATTAAATTTTATTTCATAAATTTCGTAATTTTTTATTTTTGTTAAATGTGAGTTCAGAACTGTCATTTATGAATTTTTGCAACTGATTGCATTAATATATTTCAACTTTCATCAAAATTAATGTGGCTTGAAGATTAAGGAAAATTGATTTATTTAAATATTATAGATGCTTATAAATATTATGCCACTTCTTATTTCTTTGCTTATAACTTTCTTTATAGTGAAAATTTTCTTAATTTGTAGAATGAAATTTTTATACCTGTTCTATTTACACATTAAGCGTCTAATATTTTTAAGACTAAATTGATCATTGTGATATTATTTTTCTCAATAATTTATTTATAAATTAAGAAAATGATTTTCAAAATGTTATTAAATTACTATGAAGATTGTAATTCCAAAAATGTGTTGACAATTATTATTTTCAAAAAGTGGTGAGTTTTCAAAAGAGTTGATGAAATGTGATCACGATTATTATTGTTATTTAATTCCTACGCAGATTGTAATTTTCAAAAAAATGTTGACAATTATTACATTTCAAAGGTGACTATTATTAATATTATTGTTGTTAATAGATGATTATTAATAGTATTGTTGTTGTACGATGACGATTAAAAGTATTGTTGTTATATGATTACTATTAAGATTGCAATTATTTTCAAAGGTTGTCAGTAGTTCGTTGATGAATTTGGATTGCCTTTTATTTGATAAATTTTAAAACTTATTCTTTTATAAATGTTTCTTAAGTTTATCTGATAAGTTTTTAACAATAACGCCAAATATATATAAAAGCGAAATTTGCAATTTATTCTGATATCTCACATTTTTTTCATGTGTCCATATTTTATTTTAAAAAATTTATAGAATTATTTTTATAAAATTATTTTTATAGATTATTTTTTTATTTATTTTAGGTAAAAAATGAATAAAACATTTATTATTCACACTAGTGTTTCATTTATGTTTGTAATTTAAATGAGTTATATATTTACATTGGTAAAGAAATATATTTCACTTTTTGTTTTAATAAACATGCGGTGATAGTTCCTGGTAGATTGAAAAGGGAGAGTAACTTATCATAGTAATTTGCATGTCATATGGGAGAAAAAATCTGGATGCGAAACACACAACTGGACTTAATTAGTTACTTTGAGATGTACCTTCTGATGCAGCTTTATATCAATTTATTCAAATGCTGCTATAATACTAGAGATAAAAGAATTCGACAAGGGTGAAAATTAAACATTTATAAAGGAACTACTCTACAACCAAAAATTCATAATTTCATTGCATATGACGGATTACAAATTCCATTTTTAATTCCACTATTCCATACCAATTCCACTGTAACATTCACTAACAGATATCTTTATTTCCCAAAGAATTGACCGTGGTTAATCATAATTGTGGTTTATTCATAAATTGGGAAAATAAATAAGATTATTTTTTCTTTAGTTTCTTTAATCATCGTAATATTTAATTTCACAATGTATTTTATTTAGCACTGATAAAAGGAAAAAAAAATTCTCAACGAAGTAGAATTACAAGATATTTCCTTGTTATAAAATAAATATAAAAAAAATAAAATTAAAAAAGGTGGGTTTTTTTTTGCTTTGACATCACTGTTTTCATTCATTTTATTAAATCTCATTCATCACTATTCTTCATTCATTTCATTCCTCCTCTTTCATCGCTATTCTCCATTCTTTCTGTTTCCTCGTTATTCTCCATTCATTCTCTTTCATCGCTATTCTTCTAAACAAAATGTCAACTTCATGAGCTTCTTTAGGCAAGAAAAATCATGATCTCATCTCTGCTTTCCTAAAGAGTGAGTCAGAGTTGCTCATAGTCATAGCTGCTCATGAGTCATGAGTCATAGCTGCTCATTTTTCTGTCAGCCATTTAAATTTTATTAAGTAGTAGCACTTTGCCTTCATATTTTAAAATTATGACTAAAACAGGAAACAAAGTGTTACTTGAATTTGAAAATTCTAGAATTTAATTTAAAACGTCATGATTAACTTTGCAGCTGTTTATTTTTTGCAGATGTTTATTGTAGCAGTCTTAAAAGTACTGTTGTATATCGTTTTCCTGTAATTATTTAATTATGTATTTTGAAGAGAATACTTATTATATGATTTTAAATATCAAGGTAAATTATTAAGTTTTTTAAAATGATGCTAATCTCGTTTTATTATTTTTCAAATATAAGACTCTTTTTTTTGCCATGAAAATTAGGATGGTAAAAGTGACCGAACTTCTCTTATGCTTGTTATTCTGAATCGAAACGGATAACTGGTCACCCTGGGTTTTTAGCCCTTCGCCCAACGCTCTACAGTCATATTAGACAGGGACTTATATTAAAATGGATTCTTATAGGGTATTATATTTTCGAATTTTGAAAAATTAAAAAAGTATTTAAAGCCTAAGTAAATCTTACAATATTTTCATATACGATTTAAATTCGTATCACAATTATCTGATTTATGTTAATTTCGATGTAATTAATCTCTTTCTTACTCGATATAATCGATTTGATTTTTATTAGTTTTCGTCCTATTACATAAAATCGTCTGTTCATAATATTAAGTTTTATGTAGCATGTAGTGTTGTGACTTGAGCAGCTCTGGATTGTAACTGGGTCTCGTTCGGTTGAGACTTGAGACATAGGTTTGAGAACACACAGCTTTATTTACACGCGCCCAAACATCACATACACACAATTAACTACAGACAATATTTAACACATATAAAGATATATACATAGATTCGGGGAAAGATTCCTCTTTTAATTCGAAAACCCGATTGTCATCCACGCGCAGGATGCACGAAATACACTGAAGTGACAAAAGTCATGGGATAGCAATATGCACATTTTCAGATGGCAGTAGCATCGCGTAGAACAGGTATAAATGCGCAGTGCTTTCGCAGAGCTTTCATTTCTGTTCAAGTTATTCATGTGAAGAGGTTTTGACGTGATGATGACCGCACGACGGGAATTAACAGATTTTGAACGCGGAATGTTAGTTGGAGCTAGACGCATGGGTCATGCCATTTCGGAAATCGTTAGGGAATTCAACATTCCCAGATCCACTGTGTCAAGAGTGTGCCGAGAGTATGAAATTTCAGGCATAACATCCCACCATGGACAGCGCAGTGGTCGACCGCCTGCACTTAACGACCGAGACCGGCGACGTCTGCAAAGAGTCGTAAATTCTAACAGACAAGCAACACTGCGTCAAATAACCGCAGAAATCAATGTGGGACGTACAAGGGACTTGTCTGTTAGAACTGTGCGGAGAAATTTGGCTTTCTTGGGCTATTCCAGCAAAAGACCGACTCGAGTGCCTTTACTGACAGAACGACATCGCTTGCAGCGACTCTCGTGGGCACGTGAGCATATCGGTTGGTCCCTAGATGAATGGAAAACCGTGGCCTGGTCCGATGAGTCACGATTTCAGTTGGTAAGAGCTGATGGTAGGGTTCGAGTGTGGCGCAGACCCCACGAAGCCATGGACCCAAACTGTCAGCAAGGCACTGTTCAAGCTGGTGGTGGCTCCGTAATGGTGTGGGCTGTTTTTTCATGGCATGGAGTTGGTCCTCTGGTGCGGCTGGACGGAACATTGACTGGAGATGCTTATGTTCAGCTACTTGGAGATCACTTGCAGCCATTCATGGACTTCATGTACCCAAACAACGATGGGATTTTTATGGATGACAATGCGCCATGTCACCGGGCCACAACTGTTCGCGATTGGTTTGAAGAATATTCTGGACAATTCGAACGAATGTTCTGGCCACCTAGATCGCCCGACATGAATCCCATCGAGCATTTATGGGACATCATCGAGAGGTCTGTTCGTGCCCAAAATCCTGCACCATCAACGCTTTCACAATTATGGACGTCTATCGAGACAGCATGGCTCAATATTCCTGCAGAAGACTTCCAACGACTTGTTGAGTCCATGCCACGTCGAGTTGCTGCACTTCGCCGGGCAAAAGGAGGGCCGACACGATATTAAGAGGTATCCCATGACTTTTGTCACTTCAGTGTATACGTCCTCTCAGAGTGAGTGTCTGTAGGCCAACTAACACCCTTGGTCGCACTAAATATATTTCCTCTTGGGATGAGAGACCATGAACTAAACGTTTCTCAGAGGAAGGGCGTGTTGCTCTGTACTTCCTCTCGGGTGAGAGTCTCGCTATTTATTGACCATTTCTCCCGAATGCCACAGGGGGCACTCTTGCAGCGCGTAGGAGGAAGCACAATTATAAGTGTTTATTTATATTAGAATATCTCCATAACTAGATCATCATTAGAAATTCCAAAATTGTTCAAACAGTTAGATTGAATTATTTAAATGTTTCTTATATCATAAAAATTACAAAAGGGCAGTAGAAACAGTAAATCAAGACCAACAAAGCAGTCTAATCGAATGAAACAAATCAGCATTCGAAAAATGAACTCTATTCCAAGATTGTCAATCAACAAAACTTTCAACAGAATAGTGAGAATGCTATGAAATGTATGTATAAGTCCAGAATAGTACAAAGAATAATTAGATCAATCAGTTATTATGGCAGAAGGGCAAGAAAACATTCTCCATTCTATTGAAGAATCAAAAACTTCGAATTTCATCTGTCCAAAACTTGAAAGAATGTTTCTACAATGTTATGTTTATTAATGAAAGTAAATGCAATAAATTTGAAGTTGATGGTTTCATAACAGTTCGAATGGGCCTGAATGGTCAAGTGTCTAGCGCTCGGTGCCACAGGTTTCGGGTTCGAGTCCCGGTGAAGCCATGGATGTTTGTAGTGGTTCGGAATCCATTTTAAATAATAGGTCCCGTTCTAATATGAGCGTTGTGGGGGTAGTGTTACTCGCGTCCTTAGCATATCTTCAACCTACACCTGTCCCCTGGGTAGTGCTAAATGAGTATCAGTGGTGCAGTCCTTGCTTATAGTATAAAGATTAACTGTCTCTGTATTGCCAGCTGCATTAGAACAACAACATACATCATATTTTGTATGATTATTAATATTTAAATGGCAATTATAATACTATATTTCCATATTTATTTACATTATACCCGGCGGTGCCATGGATGTTTGTAGTGGTTCGGAATCCACTTTAAGCCGTAGGTCCCGGTCTCATATGACTGTAAGAGGGTCACGGAGCAAAAGTCAGACTTCTACCTACAGGTGCTCCATCAGAAAAGAAGCTGCCCCCCTTCCCTCCATCCATGAGTAGATTACTCATGGGATGTCCATCCCGCACTGCAGGACATTGAGTCACAACAACAACATTGGGCTAATTAGACCGTTACCTACAGTTTAACGGGGATTCCGAACCACTAACAAACATCCATGTCACCACTGGGATTCTAACTTGAAGCCTATGGTACCAAAGGCTAGAATTGCTATCCAATTGGCCATCCGGCCGCGAAGAAGATGTACGAGCTATATTTTGTCTTATCAGAGAAGATTAGAAACATGTACCAATCTTACATTGTTATCTTTTATGCCTGGAAAAAAGGACACTTCTCAATTTGTAACAAAATAAATGCATTAGAATTAGTTTGAAGTAGATCACTCATGGGATGCCCGTCCCGCACTGCGGGATATTGAGGATTAGTCACAAACAAACATAACAGTTCGAATACAATTTAAAAAGGACTTCTTTCATTCGTTAAAAATGCTGATAGGGGTTTATGGTGTGGGGATGCATGTTATTCCTTCTAGTGGATAAATTCAAGAATATTGGTGACACCATTATGTGAGTAAATGCGTACGGAATTTTTGTTTTTAAATTTTATCCATGAAATAAAATTTTCATTTATATATTATTTAGTAGATGAGCCTGAATGGCCGAGTGGCTAGCGCTCTGGGGCTCGGTATCACAGGTTTCGGGTTCGAGTCCCTATGCGTGCTTCATCACAACAGAAACTGCCTCTTCCCCTTCACTCCTGAGTAGACTACTCATGGGATGCCCGTCCCTCACTGCAGCACATTGAGGATTAGACATAACAACAAGCTAATATCATGCTATTAATTGCTTTTTTTATTGTGTCATATTGTTTTAATGTTATATATGAAATATATATTTATGTGTATATGTGCGACCTTCAAAAGTCTGTAATTTCCTATCGAAATCATTTATTTTCGTCAAAACAGGACAACTACTGATTTTAGGTAATAATTTTTACATTATAGTCACATTTCTTTAGTTTCCTTATTAAGTGAAGGAATAGGAATAAACACGTAAAAATAAATAATTCATATGGTCTTAATATTCCCCCTCCCCCTGACGATAGGTCCTGAATGACCGAGTGGCTAGCCCTCTGGGGCTCGGTACCACAGGTTTCGGGTTCGAGTCCCGGCGGTGCCATGGATGTTTATAGTGGTTCGGAATCCACTTCAAACCGTAGGTCCCGGTCCTAATAGGATCGTAGAGCGTTGCGGGGGCTTGTTACTCCGTGGCTTATCTTCAAGTAACACGCGCCCCTTGGGTAAGTTAGTAACGTCTGTGAGTAACGTCTGTGCAGCGCTTACCTTAAGGCATCCATGACCAAACTGTCTAAGTGTTTGCCAGCTGCATTAGAAAGAAAAAAATTATTTAGTAAATGCTAATTACAATATTTTTATATATAAAATATTACTACACATTTTGAACGATCTGATAAATAAATAAGAAAAGGGAAAAAAGTTGTTTGAGCTAAATTTCTGTAAGCAATTACATATAAAAAAAATTGATTTAATAATTGAAAGATTTTGCGTAAAAAAATTATTTCTTGTATATTTAATAGTATTATATATATTATTGGGAAAATATTATTAATTAAATGCAGATTAGTTTTGGAAGTGGAGTGTCTGACATTCGCTCTAAAATGATAAATAACTCAATAGATTGAAATTACATTTCCAACTAAATAATAAAAATTCAGTATTGGTTAAACTTTCCTAAAAATTGCTTAAGGATCAATGTAGGAAATCTAATATGTATTCAAGTTCTTTTAAAGAAATAAAACTTATTCCAATATGGCAAATTTAATAAAATGAAATATGTAAATAGATTTATTTTTTTTTATCATTTTTCTATAGATTAATTCTAATAATCTTTAATTTTAATATTTTGGCTACTTATTAATGCGAACAATAATAAAAATGTTAATATTTATTTTAAAAAATTTATGTTTTTAGAAAGAGTGAAAAACTTTCAATATGTGTAGTTAAAACTTCTGCATATGATAGTAACGACCCTCATCCCTTTAAAGTGAGACGTATCAGAAAAAAAACTTATCAAAGAATTAACAAAACATGGCAATTCTAGGGCCAAATCGTAAAATTGGGAATCTTTGTGATTAGGCAACTTTTTTGTTCGCCAAGAGGTCAGAAATCGCCAAATCGAAAATGTGATAACCAAGCTATCTTTAAATGCATGATTGATCAATAATAATTACGTGGTTTAATTCAATTACTGGAATGCTCTGGAAGAATTAGAAACTGTTCATTTTAATAACGATTAATTTCATTCGTTACTAGTTCATGCAGGTGAGGTTGTTCTCTTTCTCTGTGTGCTGACCAAAGCAATGTTTGGTATCGAAGAATTGTATTATTTCGGAGCAAATATTCCAGCCATTTCAAAAAATTGTGGGAAGGTTGCTACAGTAAGGATTTCCACAGGGATTTGGAATGTCAAGACACGTTGAATATTATCAAATGGTGTATGTTTGAAGGTTTGATTGCTAAGAATGTCATGTGTCCTATTTGTAGAAATGTTATGGTTCTAACTGTTAGGAAAGATAAATATGAGGGATTTATATGGAAATGCAGAGCGAAATTTGAAGATGTAGCACAAATTGTGCGTGCGAGATCCGTGCGTCAAAATTCGTGATTCTCTCAATCAAAAAACGAATATGATATTATGAGAATTACTTATATTTAGATCCATAGGCATTTGGCAGCGGATATAGTTGATGAGATTGAATGTGCGCTGAATACCTTGATTGATTGGAAGAATAGAGAAATCTGCATGAATGTCATTATGAAAGATAACATTATTCTGGGTGGTATACATTCCATTTTAATCATAATCCGGCATCTCGGATAGGTACATTTTCCATGAAATTTCCGTAAAATTTGAACAATTTTAGTTCATTTTTTTTACATCCAAAATATTTTCTGCATTTTTTTAAAACTGTGCTTCGCGAAATCAAGCTATCGTGGTAGGGTTGCAATAATAGGGCTGAAATTTAGAATTGCACCCTTCATTTGGCGCACTTTAGCGAAAAACATTTTTGACGCCAAATCCCAACTGCCCCTATTCTGTGATTTTACCAATCCTGGTAGAAAAAAACCCTCCTCTATGCGAAGTATGCTATAAAATGTTTATTTCCATTAGTTCACGGGTACGTCATTTGTGTATTCATACCAGAGGGAGATTATACGAGTGCGACAAATGCAATAAGAGGTTTGACGATAAATGTACTTTAAATAATACATTATTTAATATATAATACATTATTTATTATATAATACATTATTTAATATATAATGCATTATTATAAAATACATTATTTGTCCATACTAAAGAGAAATCAATCTCACATGAAGTATGCAGCTTTAGATTGTGTAATCATATACTTATTTATGCCAAATCTCAGTTTAAGGGCCGTTAGGATTTGGCGAGTGTTTTTTGGCACCAAACAAGTGCTAAATCATAAATGAAGCAACCGAAGAAATATAAGCAACCAGAGTTTTCTGCTAAACATTACTAGAAATATCTGCTAAAGTTTTCTACTGGTCATTTACTGGTTATTTCGATCACAACCACACTTGATATCAGTTGCTATATTTCGTTTTTATTCAAATTCGGTTTCACGAAATCGAATTGACTCGTGATAGAGTTGCACTTGGTTAGAAACGCGAGTCGTTGTTAACTTCGTGCCAAAAAAAAAAAAAAAAAAAAAACACCCGACCCTTAAATTATTCATACAGAAGAGAAGAGTCACGTTTGCAATGTATGTATGATATAAGATATAATTAATGTATCATTATATTTCAGAAGATATAATTAATATATCATTTTCTTACTCATATTAATGAGTGACCGCATGTATGTCCATTATGCCAGAAAGGATTCGCCCAAAATGGTAATTCACACGCAAGATAAATCCTGCATGTGCGAAACGTGCAATATGTCATTTTAATGTTAGACCATTGTTATGGTTTTTAATGTTAGTTGAGAAAATAATTATCAATTTAATACAAATGACAGAAATATTTGGAAAAAAAAAATATTGGCCGCGTGAATTGCTTTACTTTTTGATAAAATAATTCCTTTTTATTTTAATCTTTTGGCAACTCTCATAATTGCAAATTGCAATAAAAAGGCTATTACTATATTAAATAAAGAATTATTGATTTAATATAATTTTTCTGTTGAATATTAAAGTATTTGATATTTGAAAGTGCGAACAATTACTTTGTCTATTAAAATACATAGAAGTGGATTTTTTTTCTGTTTTATGATAATAAAAGTATTAAGAAATGTCGAAGGTGAAAGATTCCGGAAATAAGAAAACTTTTACGTGCGAAGTTTGTGGCAAAGTATGCATCAGCTTGAGTTCCCTAAAGTATCACATATCTGTTCACCTCGGTTACAAGCCATATGTTTGTGAAATATGCAATAAAGGATTTGCTGCAAAAGATGGTTTAAAGAAGCACTTTCTTGTCCATTCTGGCAATAAATCTTTCCAGTGTGAAACATGCAACAAGTATTTCACTCATAAATTTAGCTTGCAAAACCATATGCTTATTCATACAAAAGACAAAAGTTACATTTGTATTGTGTGCAGAAAAGCATTTATTCAGAGGAATTATTTAATATATCATTTGCGCGTTCATACCAAAGAGAAGCCTCACAAATGCCCCTTATGCAAGAAAGGATTCAGCCAGAAAGGCCATATGAATGAACACTTACGCATTCATACCAGAGAGAAGCCATACGTGTGCGAAACGTGCTACAGGCCATTTTCTCAAGCAACTAACTTAAAAACGCACTACTTGGTGCACACAAAAATGAAGCCTTATGTGTGCGCAGTGTGCAGCAAAGCATATTCTACAAAGCGAAGTTTAAATAAACATATGCCGAAGCATGTTAAAAAAGAGCCTTGAGGAGCCAATTTGTTGACTAGCATGGTGAAAAATTAGAAATGGAAGACCATACTTAAAGGAAGATATGTGCTTGAAATTCATATGGTAACATTAGAAAAAATGGGGACTGATCAGGAATGTTCATTATACAAGAAAGTTCATTATACGAACACTTACGCATATGTTCATAATACGAACACTTACGCATTCATACTAGAGGAAAGCCATACGTTTGCGAAAAGTGCAATAAGCCATTTTCTCAAGGAATCTAAATTGAAAAACACACTACTTCGTTCATACAAAAGTGAATCCTCATACGTGCGCAGTGTGCTGCAAAGTGTTTGTTACAAAGATAAGTTTAACAAACTTATACTAACTCATTCAAAAAAACCATGAGAAAAACCATATACTAGAGAAAAATTGAGAAAGCAATACCTTGCTTCCAATTAATAAAGTAACATTTAAAGAAAAGGGAACTGATTGTATTTTTTATATGATATATCCATTTTTGTTTCCAAATTTATCATTTCCCTAATCTCTTTATATCCAATAAAAATTTCACTTATTTAAGTTTTCCTTTAAATTTGACATGGTCACTGGGATTTGGCGACTCTTTCCGGGCGCCAACTGAGTGATAAGTTGCCAAATGAGGTAACCCGGATTTCTTGTACTGCATTCAATTTACTTCACTTACAAGCGCAACCCTTTTCTTGGCCTACTTTGGCGAAAAGGTTTTTTGATTTAAATCCCAACGGCCCTTATTCTGCGAGTTTACTTTTTCATAATGTTATTTTTTTATTCGTTATAAGACACTACCTACTATTATTTTATAAGTAATTAAGTGCCCTCAATATATTTATTTCATATTGAAACATTAAAATAAACATTCACTTTATGTGAGGAATCAAAAAATAAGTTATTAATCCGGTGTACTTTATAGGTCTTAAAATATACACAATAATGATTTTTAATTAAGCATTTAAACAAATTATTTTTTACAGAAGATAAGATTTTAGGATACTTCTCTAACCACAGGGCGCCATTAAATGCATATGCAATCAATTATTATGCAATTTGGCCAACAACTTAAATGGTGACATGCAGTTCGATGAAATGATGGAATCTATTTGGCGATCCTTGGCGAATATTTGGCTGGCATCCTGCAAATACAAATTTACTAACTTTTGATATTGATGAAATAAATACGTTTTTATGCATAAATTTAATTTCAACTTCGTCTTTTGTTGATATGGTACTCGATTACAGCCATGCCTTTAACTATTCTATTTAACTAATAAGTCCGAATAAAATAGATAAGATATTAATTACTATTTAAAAACATTAAAATGTAATAACATACGTTTCTTTATTATTAGTATTCTTTTTTCATATTGTTGTTTTCTACTGTTTTTCCTCGTATTTCTTCTACTTTTATAAGGAACTAAAATTTTCATTAATTAATATTTAACTTTTTTTTATATATAGTGTCATATTTTTAAGAAGATAAGATAGTAATAGTAATTGTTTAGTAAATAAAATGCTAATTACTATTTAAAAACACCAAGAAAAGAGTAATAACATTCATTTCTTTATTATAAGTATTCATTTCTCCAATTGTTTTTTTCTGTTATCTTCTTACTTATTTCTTCTATTTTTATAAGAGACTAAAATTTTCATGAATTATCATTTATTATTTTTTATCTGTAGTGTCATATTTTTAAGAAGATAAGATAGTAATAGTAAGTTTTTAGTAGATAAAATGCTAATTATTATTTAAAAATACCAAGAAAAGAGGTATATTCTTTATTGTTAGTATTAGTTTCTGTTATTATTCTTTATGTTTTCTTATTCATTTCTTCCATTTTTATAAGGAATTAAAATTTTCTTAAATTACTGTTAATTTATATATATATATATATAGTGTCCTATTTTTAAGAAAGCTATTTATGTATTATGTATAATAGAAATAAAGTACTACTTATATGTTAAGTGCTATTGATTAACAGCTCTACTATTCATGAAAACAGTTAAATTTTTATTGTCAATGATTATGAATTACCTTCATTTTTATGAAGAAAGGAATTGAATAAATGAACTATATGAAACTTCCTATTAAAAAATGATTATTACAAAAAAAACATATAAATAAGTTTAAATATTTCGTTTGTATTATTCAATTAGTTTTATTTTATTAGTATCGGTTGAAAATGTTTTACAAAATAGTTTTTTAAAGTGTAAAATTCAGCCACATACAACAATGTTTGAAAATTTCAAAGTTCTCTATTTTCCAAATCTAGAACTGAATTATTTTTTGCCTTACTTAATATTCTTCCATATATCCCGAGTCACAAAAAGTGCTGCCAGGCCAATGTTCCAATTTGCCATACTCCCATTTGTTTTGACAAACAAGGGAACTTCAAGTCTTTTTAATTTGTATCTTCCTTACTGTAGGCATAATATTTAAAAAAAATTATAAAATAAGCCCATCCTAAATAAAATGATGCCTGTTGGTGGAACTGGTATATTTTGTCTAGACCAGAGTAGAATAAAATGTCAATACAAGTCCCAAAACAAAAGCAACGATGCAGTTTTTCAGCATACATGTAGAAGTGGGCGTGTTGTTATCACTAAAAAGAACACATAATTCAGAAGAAATATCATTATTACACAAATATCAGGAAACTTGACATCACAAATGACGAATATAAAATGTCAATACCACTTCCAAAACATAAGCAATGATGTAATGTTTCACCACACAGCCTTGAAATTGTTGAAGTAGGCTTGTTGCGATCACTAAAATGAACACACAGTTTAGCAGAAAGATGATTAGTACATATAAATATCAGAAAAAA